>SKCR01045058.1:0-425764 GCA_019454045.1 Zanthoxylum bungeanum | reverse complement strand
CCAGAACGAGAGTTTACAAGAGTGCCCAGATAAAGAAACTCCGAAGACGTGCTGGGTTGGTTCGATGATGATGACACATTACGTTGGGCGTTTGCGGTCTTATGGTTGCCGTCTGATGGAGGTAAATTTGGCGGGAAAAGACGCTGGCTGTCGGATGTTGAAGTTTTGACTGGGCTGCTGCGGTGTTTGCTTCGGAAGTAAATGAAGACAGCTGCAACGGCGGCGAGGATAGCAGCGGAGAGAAAGGAGAGGGAGATGGCGAGGATGATGACGTGGCGGTGGGCGGACTTAGAAGGCGAGCGGGGGAAGAGAAGAGAGGAGATGTTAGCGGGGAGTGTCGAGAGAATGGGCGACGACGGAGGCGGCGGTGGAGGAGAAGGGTAAGTTGGGAAGAAAGGCTTTTGAGGATTGTTTGGTGGGGTAGTGGAAAATGGGTATTTTGGTACTTGTTGGTGGTGGGGTTGAGGAAGCGGCGACGGCGACGGCGACAGCAACGGCTGTTGTAACTGTGGGGGAGTGTTGGGCACTAAGGGAAAGAAAGGTTGGTGGAGCAAACGGCGTCGGTTATGGTGTTGGTGGTGGAGGCTAGTAGTGGTGGAAAAGAGAGTGAAGAGGACGAAAATGATCATGACCATTTTTGCTTTTGATTAAAAGTTATAACTTTTTATCATGTGAAGATTGATTAAGGATTAAAAGGGAGAAAATGAGAAAGAAAGTGTTGTTTGGTTGATGGGAAAATTAGGGAGCTTTAAGGTTTAAGAAAGAAAAGAGAATGATATGAAAGTTTTGCTTTTTGGGTTCAAAGGATTAGAAGAGATGGGATGGCGAAAGAAGTAGAGAACAACCAAAGGACCAGAATGGGGAGACTGCAGTTTGAATCAAAAAAGAAAGAATGTTCTCTCTTTCTGATGTGCTGAGTTTGATTAAGAGAGAGAGAAGAGGAGGAGGAAATCAGGAAGCGAGTGAGTGAGTGAGCAAAGAAGAGAGAATGGTGGTTGGTATTAAGTTTAGAAGTGTGGAGCAGGGTTGCCAACGGTCGGGTCGAAAATCTGGATCTCGTCTCGATCCTAAAAAAAAAATGAGATAAAAATATATTTTGGAACCTTCTTGTTTTATTAAAATTTTATTCCGTTCCTTGAAATATCGGTCCGTCTCATGAAAATTTCATCTCGGTTTAAAATTTATTGTCATGAGCTTATCCCATCCTAATGAGATGTCGTCCCATTTTAGAGAAAATTTTAGGGGGAAAAAGATATCTCGTATTGAAAACATGGCAAACATGGTGTATGTCTTTAGGGTGACTGGTGTCAAAAGAGGTAAACAAGGCAAAAAAAAAAAAAAAAACCCACGATCCGACTCGATCTTAAAAAACTCGGGTCGGACCGTATAATGATAGGTCCGGTCTGGGTCTGAATCGAACCCATATCAAAAAATCCGGGAATGTCAAAAATAATTAAATGTTAAAAAATTAATAGGTTTTTGGTTTTTAGATTGATACATATATTTTTGAGGAATTGACACTATATTATTGTTGATATATTTTATATAATATTTTGATTTTTACTAATTTGTAAAAATTAAAAAAAAAAAAAAAAAAACTGGGGCAAAAAAGCTCGAGCCTGAGCTCGGGGTCAGCCCGACCCAACAGCATATCGAGCTCAAGCTTTTTCCTAGGTTCATGCATTTTTTGTTGGCTTGACTTTTCAAAATCCAGGTCCGACAAGACCCATTGCCACAGTTAAAAATGGGGAGCAATCATGTAGAGGCATGTTCTGTAATCTTATGGTACGTTTGGTAGATAATGTTGTTAGATTTTATAAAATAGTTTATAAAACATAGAACAAACACTATAATACAAGTTAGCGTCAAAAAATTATTTCATTTTAAGAGATTATGATTTTGTGAACGTTAACGTTAGTATAAACTTACACGTTTGATGAAATGTTAACACGCTTGCGTTAACGCTCTACCAGCGCACTCTTATACCCAGATGATTGATTATATTATTACTGTATTTGATATTTGAGTCCCTAATGGACATGATTTGGTAGTATATGGTTGATGATCTGACATTCAGGTAATGGGTTCGAATTCAAATAGTGTGTTTATTGTAAGAGCCAGGGAAAATCGAGAATTTTATCTTCTCCGTGATTTGACGGCAGGGTTTCAAACGATTTCAACAAAAAAAAAAGTATTTGATATTTGAAGTTTGATAAAAACCTTTACGATACTTAACATACCGCGCTAAATAGATTTAAGGGGGGGAAAGATAATTTTGAAAATCAACTAATTAATATTATATTATATATTTGATAAAATGTTTTATATTATATAAAATATATATATACGAAAATTATTTGAACAAATCTCAACTTAATTTTTTAAATTGAAAGTGGTGTATTTAATATATGTAAAGAGTCACGTAGTGGACAGTTGGAGATTTAACCTGTTCCGCTTAAGTTCATAATTGGTGGTTTTACGACGGGATTTCGAACGATTTCAAAAAAAAAAAATTCACATAGTAGGATGATTATGTGTGCTGAGTGATTTCATTATGGAAAGAATTATCCTACTCTTTTTGATAAGGGTGTTCGCGGTGCAGTTCATGTCGATTTTTTTCGTTTATACCTTAAATCGTGTGAGTTAGCGATTTGGGAAATTAGAAATCGAAACCACAATTTTGATAATGAAAATCACGGCGATTCGGGTCGGTAATTCAACGCTTTGGGCGGTTCGGGTCAGCGGTTTGTATAATAAATATTTTAAATAAAATCTTTGTGTTTTCACGTAGAAGATAACAAATATTTTATTTTTATTTATAGAGTGCAAATTGTCATATGATCATTCAATGTCTTAAATTTTAAGGGTAAAGAAGAAGAAAAGAATATACTAATGCCAAATTTGAACGCGGGTCAGTGATTTAGGCGGTTCGGGTCACGATTTGTGTCAAAACCGTCAATCGACCCGAAATTCACGGTTCGTTTCAGGACGAACCGAAATTATTTTCAATATTTTTCAAAACTGCAATGTGCGGGTCGGGTTACAGTTTGAACCGAAACCATGAACACCCCTATTTTTTTGCATAGATGTTCGATTTATACCTGATCGATGTTTGACTTCGCACCACGAACTGAAATGGAATCGAATCGAGTCAAAATTGGGACTGAACCAGTCAACGAATCGGCGGTTTCGGTTTGGAACCGCTGAGTTAACGGTTTTGTTCTGGTTCTTCAAAATTAAAGAACCGGACCTCAAACCGAACCGGAACCTATGTTTGAACCGAACTGAAACTGAGCATTTTTTATATATATATAAATTAATTTTTTCTTCTATAAATACTTCATATCTAAATTAATTGTTTCACATTCTAAGTTTCCAATAATTTATTCAATTTCATATTTATATATTATCCCACAACTAATTTTCAATTTCAACTTCAAATATTTGTTCAATTTCAACTTCTAAGCGTAGAATCCAATAAAATATGATAGCGAGTAATGATTATTTATTCGACTTAATCGACAGAACTCAAGCAATCACAACTGAAATGGTCAATAATGATTATGAATTAAATTCAAATTCAATTGCAATTGTTATATAATGAATTGTAATTATATATTATGTATATTATAAAATAAATTTTATAAAATCTTGAATTGTAATTTGATTCCGGTTATAAGAATCTATTACTAAAATCGGAACCGAACCGAACCAAATCATTCATTGTACGATTCGGTTCCAATTTTTCCTTCAACATGAATCAAAACCTCTGATTCTAAAACGGTTCGGTACCGCAATGGGGGCTAGTGCGGTTTAGTTTTTGAACAAATAAAAATATTATGTTACGACATAATTTTGCTTCATAGAAATAAAATCAGATACTTCCTTCGTCCATTTTTAATAGATTGTTGGTCTTTTTCCAAACAAAATAAGGGAACATGATTAATGTGGTAAAAAATTTAATATTTTCCCGGTATACACCTCATTTTTTTTTTTGAATTACAATTCTACAGATATACAATCTGAAATCTACTGGGATATTCAATACATACAATTATCGCACACCCAGACATCTACGTCTACTAAGAGACGAGCCCTAATCGAAAATATAATCAGAAATTTATACTCCCACTCAAATAATCAGGGAGAAAACTACTCCAAAATCCCACTTTTTGGGATTGGAGACAAGAGTCTCTACTGGGACTCGAACACATGTTCTCTTACCACTGGGCCATGAGCCACAGTGGCGATATACACCTCATTAACACAACACAATCTCACTTAAATTTAATAAAGTTGTTTATTAAATAATGATATATAAATAAACTTATTCCTTTAACTCTCTTATTATTTGGGATTTTCAAAAAAATAAAATAAATAACATATCAAAAAGGGACTGATGAAGTATATAAATAGCAAGAGTAAAATAGTTTGTTTGGGTTGGGGTAAAGTAAAATAATATGCCGACGATACAAATAGAAGTAAAAATAGAGGAAGGCAAAGGCAATAAATGATGGGAAGAGGAAAATACACACAACACAACACAAGAGGTTAAAATAAAAATCTCAGAGAGACAGACAGACAGACAGACAGAGACATCTATTATTGGGATTTGAATCATTTCTCGTCACAGCGAGAGAATCTTATTCTTACATTTCATTACTTTACTTTCAGACTAATAACTTATTGCTCCCTCTTTTTTTATTATATTTTTCTCAAATATTTACATTACTTATCAAATAATCTCTTATTCGAAAATCACTTAGCAAAACTTCCAAGTTTTTATAATTTTGATATTTTATTTATAACAAAATTGATTTTTTAGGCAGATTTCATATTATAATATATTTATGAATGACATAAATCCCCAAAAAATAATTTAATATTAAAAAAATGACAATAGTGCTCAAGGGTATATCAATTGTTTCACTATATTTATTATTTACTATTTACCATTTAACGCCATATTTGATAAAATTACACATATTATGTCATTATTTATTTGGAGTTTTTTCAAAGAGCGTATCTATATAGTAAATGACTTAAAATTTGATTGTTAGATCTTTGAGTTCAAGTGTAAGAGTGCAGAAGAGTCTGAAATTTTACCTATTTCGTTTAAATACGGATCGGACTGAATTTTCAACTTTAAAATAAAAATGTCATTTGATGGTAATTATAAAAATGTTAAGGATCCAGGACGTCATAAAAAATGAACAGGGGGAAATGAGCTGTTGTTTTAGAGCAGTGATTGAAGTGAAAGCTGAAAAGCACTTTTCATAGATTTTGGCTCTTAGCTTTTGGAGAGATTATTTATTGGGCAGGGTACATATTTATTTTGTTCGTTTGCCGTTTTCACTTTCACTATAATTTATTTAGTCACGAGAATTTGAGATAAACAACCATTTTGTCATTATCATTTTTTTTAAAAAAAATTATTACTATCTAATCTTGTTCCGGTATTAGTTTTGAAACTAACTGGTATCTGAAACTAATTAAATTTAATCGATTGTAACTCATACAAATTAGTAATCCAAGCCTAAAATTAGGGTAAGAGTGTAAAGAAAAGATAAAATAAACTAAAATTGATATATCTCATAAAACTTTAAACCCAAAATGCCTTATAATGTAAAAAATATTAAATATTCTTGGTTGGTTATTAGGTTCAATAATAATGAAATTTGGGTAAGCAAGTTATGCTGAATGGCTTTAACTTTATGTCTACTGAATAATTTTATTATGGCTTTTAATGCATGGTCCATAATAAGCCAAATTTATTGTGCCCCATTCTAAGAAATAAAACAGTTAAATTATGAGCTCAAATCTTGTTTTATTTCTAAGTCAATTTTTATAGTTTTTGGCTAATCTTTAGCATTCATGAATAAAAAAATTCAGAAGATATTAGAGATTTAATGAAAATTTATAAAAGAGCCTTCGGTTTAATTGAATCAGAAAAAACAAATAAAAAGTTTAAGATTTTAAAAAACAAAAACAAAATAGGTTGCCATTTGCAAATTATTTGGGCTCTCTTTCATGGATTTATTAATGAAGTGGATAGTGATATTGATGTCTTTTTTCCCCTTTTGAAGTAATTATGAAAATGATGTTTAAACTATAAATAATCATTAAGTTGATGATGTGTCATGTGTGACAATTAAAAACAATTATATAATTTAATTAGGAATGTCAAATGTTTTATTTTCTTTGTTTTTTTATTTTATTTTCGAATGCAAATTAGGAAGGTTGTTAATGAACAAAATATAATATTAAATTCCAAAACCTACAGATTTGGTGCAAAAAAAAAAAAAAATGAAGTTAATGAAGACACCACCTACCCCTTTGGCTCAAAGCTTTAAATTGCAACTAACTTATGATAAAATAGGACGTTACAATCTCAATCTAATTGTTATATAAAAAATTTATCTGAAAGAACATTCTTATTTTCTAAAATACATTGATATCAAAATAGATATTTTTATTTATTAAAATTATATACATTCGAGTAATAAAGACGTTAATAAAATATAAATTTAATTTTTATTTCCTTACATCGTACAAGATTCGAACACAAAATGTCAAATTAAATATAATTACTTATAAATTATTCGAGCATACCTATTAAGGACACTTGCACACAGGAGATTGATTAGCAAGATGCAACTAATTTACTGCGAAAAGAAATAAAACTGTGTCGTTTTAACGTCGGTGGAATTGGAAACAGTAAAAATGAGGTGGCCGTACAATTGTGAAGAAAATCTACCATACAAATTTTAAATATTACATGTCATTTATTAATTGGTTGATGATACACGTCACTTATACATCCCTTGCACCAAAGAATTACTCACAATTGTGAAATGACGAGAATGACACGTAATAATTGTAAAACCCGTGATCAACGCAGGCCCTGGACTTGGCTCTAGGGAAAACGACACCTGTCGGTTTCTAGAGCCTCGTGCCTCCCGCCCCCGCCTCTCTGCTTCACCGGCTAGTGTCAGTCATGAATCTTGAACAAAGTAAAACACAGTCAATATCATTCTTATCCTCTTTGATTTTACCATTTTGACCCCGTACCTTGTATTCTTTTGAAGAGGAGGATGATGAAAAATATAATATTGTATAGATAATAATTTTCCTTCTTTTTTTAATATTGTATTAATGTGAATGAAATTCAATTACAAGCTTGCATTTGCTAAAATTGACTCTATTAAACTAAGAATTATTACCAAATGATATTGATATTGAAAAGTGTTTTTCAAATACAATTATCCTAATTATGTTGCATTTTTTTGTCAAATGATTACTTATCTTGTGATTGGACTATCAATTGTTGATCTATATGAAAGTTCAAATTTTAATTTTAAATTTCAATTTTATAGATATTAATATTTCAAATATATATATGTGCTTGTATTGCAGCACTCAAGGTTCGCATTCGTATTGTTATATTGTAAGAAAAAAAAATGTTGTAATTTTGAAGCTATGATGGCTGAAAACTATAACTGTTAAATACAAATTTTTATGTATTAGTTTTGTTGGAAATGTATTGATTAAATAAACTTTAATAGCTCAAAATCATAAAATTTTTAATTTTTAATTTTTATATTTTTTAAATGGATAAGTATCATTTCCTTATTTTTATCTCTGGTTATTTTTTATTGTGTTATGATATCAGTGACATGTGACATACAAAAAAAATATAGTTGAAATTGAGTTGTATGTCACCTATCATTAAACGATAATATTAGAAAAATAACGAAAAATAAGGAGAAATCAAAATAATGAGAGAATCATAATTCTTTTTAAAATACTTACTTATTGATATAAAAAATATAATGCAATACCAAACTCTTATAATTTAGCTATTTTTATTATAAATAATAATTGTAATAAACCTTGATGGGATGAATTAAAGCATAATATTTTTTTTTGAATTCGTTTGGAAATCCCGTCGTTGAATCACTCATTCCGGATTTAAGTAAAACAGGTAAAATCTCTGATTATTTGACTGTTTCAGATTCTTATAAAAAACACAATTTATAAATTCAAATTCATGACCTAAAAATCAGATCTCAAATCTTATATCACCAAATCACATCCCCATATTAAAGCAACACGAGACTAAAGGAATGAACAACACAAAAATTAAATACATTTTTCAACAGATTTTATTCCATCTTTTTCTAAAGATTTGAACTTTCAATTGTACTAAAAAGAATGTGAAAGGTGTTCTTTTCAATTAAAAATTCAGAATATGGTGGAAAAAAAAGTAATAAACAGTAAAAGCAAGTGGTAGTAGTGTCAGAATATTTTTGGATTCTAGTTTTCCATTCAAAATTCGATTCAATTAGTGGGTCCAAAATCACTTTTCTTCTTGCATATTCAAATCTTGAAAAAGCACTTTTTTATTGAGCAATTTCTTTTGTATTATGTACCCTTTTTTTTAGGCCATTGAAACTTGTTAATCAATTAGTGGTAGTGGTGGATGTGCCATTTTTCTTCATGGTTTTGAGGTCAACATCTTCAGAATTTAATTCAAAATTTTGTGCTTCTTGTTGTTGAATTTTGAACCTTTTTTGCTTAATTAATTTGTGTAAAATTCAGAATTCATAAAGTATTGTATATTTTGTTTTGAATCATGTAAGGACTCAAAATTTAAAAATTGAAATCTTACTTTAATTTGCCACCTAAATAAAAAAAAAAAAAGGGTTAATCTAACTTGACCAAATGAAGGTTCATATTGCTTTAGGGGCTTGGCCGAAATATTTTCAGGCGATTTTGTTAAGTTTTCTATTCGTGTTTAAATACTAGTAGAGGTATAATGTTAAAAAATTTGCAATGATATTACAGTGATTCATTGTAGTTAAAGTGAGAAAGTTGAAATAATTAAAAAATAAATGTGAGTATATATTTAACATTTTTCTAAAAAAATAATTTTTACTTTTGCCCACTCTTATCTTTTGAATTTATAGTACCAATAAAAGTTCATTTTGAATAGTTTTAGTATTTTTATCAAATAGATTTGATTACTTTTTGGGCAAGGACTGACGAGAAATATTGTTGATCAATCTATATTATTAGACTTATAAATTAAACAAAATTTTGTATATAGGTTACCGAGGCTAAAAAAAATTAATCAATCAATAATACTAAACTTTAGTGATAAATTATTGAAATTCATGTGTATAACTCAATTAAGAAAAAAAAATAGTTTACGAGTTGAGTCATGTCATAAAATTCACCATGTTATCAGAACTAAACTCATTACGAATGGGTTCATATTATCTTTGCACACGATAAGAATCAAATAAAAAGATAGGCCTACGTATGACCGTTGATGTTAGAGAAAAATATCTCACCACCGAGGATTGATCTAAAACTAAAAAATATAAAATTGTCAAGTTCAATGTATCACTTAAGGTACTGTATATCCAATGTTGCTCTCATAATAGCTTAAAAAGTTTGGAACTTAAATCACAATTACTTGCTACATTATGTTTTTCAATCATGGTGGGTATGTACAAATAATATATAGAGACAAATATTGTTTTAATATATGTTACATATTTCCAAAGTTTATGACTTTATTGTCTGCCAATATTGTTTCCACATGTGGACCAAACAAATTCCTAATATTCTTTTTAATTCATATGTTTTATGCCCCTCTAAATCTTACAATTTACATATTCATTCTCAGGTACTTTATATATTGAAATTTACATTTACTCATATTAGAGGCTGACTGTCATATTCAAAGCTAGCTAATAAATATTCTATGTTATAATTTTTTTATAAACGTTCGGTTTTCAATGTTATATGTTATACTTCAAATATAATAAAATTTTTGAAATCTAATAGCGATAATTTTAGGATATACAATCATCAATTTAAAAATTATAATAAAAATATGAACTTGTAACATTGTATGGTTGGTTTATCCTTACAAAAAAAAAAAAAAAAAAATCATTAATGGAGTGATGGAAACGTTATCGTTTTGTTTTCAAGGTTGAGTTTTCGAGTATTTTGTTGCGTGAGTATTGTTTCTTCACTGGTTTTGGGTGCAAATTTTCTGGGTTGAACTTCAATTTTGATAAGTTAAGATATAGATTTGACTGACATTAGTCTGGATTTCATGAAGTTAGTGACAACATTCTGTCAAATGTTAGTCCTCACGGAGTGTAATTTGGTAGTGTAGGGTTCATGATCTCATATTGAGATATTGAGTTCGAATTCAGAAAATGCATTTCTTGTAAGAGCCAGTGACAACCAAGTATTTTAACTGCTCCATTTAAGCCCATAATGAGTTATTTGACGGTGAAATTTTTAACGATTTCAAAAAAAAAAATTGTGTCAAATGTTTCTACTTTCTAACATCATAATGTCAATATTATAATGATACTGACATGAGAGTAACTATTTATACTAAAATTACTGATATTAATTTATATTCTACTGGTAATCAATCTAGTATTAAAATAAAATTGTTTTATTTGAACAATTAATATAATAAAGAGAGAGAAAAAGAGGAGAGAGAGTGAGGGGGTAGTGCTCCAAAAAAAGGATTAAACATATAGAATGTTGGAAACTAAAGAGAGGACTCGATATGCATGAAGAATTGAATACATTTTACACATAGCTCCCACTGAAAAGTAATCAAATGGTAATAAGAAAATAATTGAGTGCTTTAACAGGAATATTAATTTGTTTGCATTTCCCATATAATTTCAAAGCCCTAACACATTATCTCGTACTTTTGAGTCTAGACACCTAATTATTTTCTTGGGAAATGCTTACCCATTTATCTTTGTCCTATAATTTTTAATTTCTTGTGTTTTCATAGGTATTTTGTTTAGTTTTCCTAAACTTTTTTCTATTTTGATTTTGATCTTATGAAGAAGGTGTGAATAAAATAAGATGTTGATGATTGTTTTTCGTTCGAAAGGGTAAAATAAAAAATTTATCTCTCGAATAAATTATCTCAAGTAATGAATTTGTTTAATTAGTAGGGAATCAAAACTAACTTGACAAAAGATAAGTAAATCATAGAGGCAAGGATTTACGTGATTCAGCGGAAAATGACATCAACTTACGTCCACAGGAGAATGAGTTATTTTATTACTGCTCGGGGTCAAGACCGACCTGAACTACAAATGAAGAAATGAACTCACAAAGTGATAAACACCTTGAATATTACAAAAACTCGATACAATTCTCTCAAGTGGTCGGGTATCTGACCATCTTTCCCTCTATATCTCTAGTTCTTTACTGTTTACGAGTTGTGAGATGAAAAAATTATTAACCTTTAAATTTGTGACTTCAACCTTTCTATATAGACTTCAAAATATATTGTTCCACCAACCATGATATTAGCCAATGTAACAAGACCATCATTACAGTCTCCGCCATCCTTAACCACCCTCAATCTAGCCAATCAGATTTGTTCATTTCTCTGCCATTGCATCGTCCTACGACGACTTAAGGCTGCCTCTGGTGGCCTATGACAGCTCTGCTCTAGCACTACCCTACCACTACACAGGCCTATGGTGGTTGGCAGATGCTACTTTTAATGAGAATCGTTGTTTTCCTCTATCATTATTAGTCTTCTAGAACCAGGTCGGATTTCATTGATAAGTTCCTCCTTGGGCCATGCTCCTAAAATTCTCAGAAGACCCCAAATCAACATCCTTCATGTAGTCGGGTAGATATTCCAACTTGCTTAATCCTTTACGATGCTCCTGTTCTCAGGGGAACTCATATGCACTAGTAGGTCGGTTCTCTCTGGCAAACCTCATCTCCTTATGGGCTCTTGGGGGTAAAAAACTATCATAAACATATGTTCCCTAGTTCTTCGTATGAATGAGTTTGCGAGTTGATGCTGAGAACTTCATAAAAGATGGTGGTGCATGTAGATAAAAACCGACCCAATATCCTCGGGTTGTTGCCTCTTGAAAATGCTATATCACTACGTCTTCTCCTTGACTCATACTCTACGGGACGATATACTGCCAAAGATTTTTTTTTTTGTGACGATTGTCTTTTTTTCACTGTCATTCGAAAAGACACTCTTAATATTCTAAAACTCCCCTAGGAATATGCAAAGTATATTATTAATTGATTTTGAATCAAATAAAAAATAAGAAAAATAAAAATAAAAATTTGTTGATTAAGTTCCATTTCAACTTATCCTAGGAAGAAATAGGGAAGCTAGCATATACCAAATTTATGAGGACTTAACAAAACTAATTGCTATAAATGATGTTTTAGGACTGCCAGTCGGATTTAACCCATTCAGGTTGGGGGAACCTAAATAAGCGTTCCCTAGGGGTAGGGTTTACGATCGCACCTTGAGGTATTGGATTCGAATCCAGATAGTGCATTTCTTGTAAGAACTTGAGACAACCGGAGATTTTACCTGCTACGCTTAAACCCGAAAGAATGATTTGTGTGAGATATGATAGCAACCGATACGACATATCATTATCCAAAGGCAGTCCAGCAGAAGTTCATTGATCCACATCATTCATTCAGCAGTAATTCATTGTTCCACATCATTCGTGCAGCAAAAATAGTATGGCTATGACTATCTATCCCTAAGCACAATTGGAATCAATATAATAATAACAGAAATGCTCTCCTAATTTCTTTTAAAGAAAAAACATTATTTTAAAGTGAAATAAAAAAATTACAAAACAATAAAATTGAATCCTCCCGGAGCAATTGCTACTGAAAAATTGATCTACCAACTAAGTTTTGAAAACCAAAAAGTACAAGCTTCAAAAGTTATAGCCTGTATGAAGAGAAAAGAAAAAAAAAAGTATATGCCTCCAGGGGCCGTAGTGGGGTGGTGTGGGTCGTGCCTTTGGTTCTCCAGGACCAAGGTTCGACTCCCCGCTTATGCTCCACTCTTGACTTATCCTAGTGCGTTTGGGGCTGCGTATTGAGCTCCTGATTTGCGCATCTGATTTGAATCCGAAGGGTCCGGCCCAAGTGATTTCAGGTGCTCCCTTTCAGTAACTTCAGTGGCATCCGCATTTCATCAGGTGCTCCCTTTTCCAGATTCAAACTAATTTACCTCCATATACATCTAAATTATCACTTGAATCTGAATGTCTTTTTAAATTTTTTAATTAAATATTTAAGTTGTGAAAATAAGAAACAATAGGAACCTGAATGTCTTTTTAATTAAATGTTTATGTTATTTGTGGGAATTTACGGCTGGTTCCTCCTTTTATTATTAAAGTTTAAGTCTTTTCACGAGTGAGTGTTGTGTGAATAATTTTTCCTTAATTTGAAGCATTGATTTTCGAACTAGATTATAACAAAAATAAAAAACATAAATTTATTTAATAAAATATGAAAACTCAATGAATAAACGATAAAAGCTATATTTTTTTCACCTTCAATCAAAATCGTATTCATTTCATAAATAATATGATACTTGTGTAGCTGTGTTTGTCAAATATTCATTGCTTGATGGTTAATATCTCATTGAGGCTATGTTTTACGTTATGATTAGAAAAGTGTGGTGAACAAATGATGGTTTATAAATAATGTTATGAAATTTTGATTCATACTAAAAAATAATTGCGGTGCGTTTTTTGTAATATTTTGGTAATGGGGAAAATTAAAAGTTTTAGCTTTTGTAAAACTCAATTTTTGAAAAAAAAAATTACGATTAGTAATTACAATTTCTTATTATTAACTAAATACTTATAAATTATATTTTGATCCAAATATAATTCTATCATCTCACTGCACATGTCAAATCATAATATCTGATTCATCATTAAAATCGAGGTTTTTGAGTCTTGATTGTGGAAATATAATTTCTCCTCATTTAAGAGTAACAATATATTGTCCTAAGGACAATAATTATCACTATTTATCATATAAAATGTAAATTAATTTTTTTTAAATATATATTTTACGAAGGATTAAAAATTATCAATATTTATAATTTATAATTTTTTTCTTATAAATAAAATAGAAATTAAGCTCACTATATAGGTCATCGAATTTCATCTTTCATTTTCATCGACGTTCCTATTTTTTTTTTATATTACTTGTTAAGTCCTTCATTTTTCATTATTATTTATTAAGTCTCTAATTTGTTTATTGTAGACGCTGGTTTACGGCCAAGGTACACAATCGAGAATTTGTTAGTTGAGAGCACTAGCGATCCTGCAAAACAAGAAGTAGAGTGAGCGTGGAGAATCTACCCACCGGTGTGGTAGAAGCTGTAGGCACTCCGAATCTCCGACGCCCAAGTCAATGGTGGAGATGAGCTATAAATATCGTAGGAAGATGAACAAGGTCAGAGATTACCTTGATCCCGAGAGCTGTCGTGAGGGCGGTAGGTAGGGGGTTCTGAGAGCTCTGGAGAGAATACTATTAAGCTATGAGTAGTAGAGCTTGTGTGTCTTTTCTCGCAGACTTTCTTCTCTTATATACACCCTCTCGGGAAACGTGTGTATTTATTGCATTTGATTGCTCGTCCGTTGGATGCTGGTAACAGCCGAGTCATGATGGGTATTTATGAGTCTGGGCGTTTCGTGGGCTGGCGTATGGTGAGTCTTGGTTACGGTTTGAGTATGGTGTTTTACTGGGCATGGGCTTGTGTAATATCTTTGGGCCGATATTCACTTCTAAAGTAGGGCTTCCTTTGAGAGTCTTGGGTCCTATGATTGCAGGATATTGGACCTTCTTTATGTGTGTAGGCTTGAGATGACAACTTGAGCCTGAATCTTATTTTGGGTACTGTTAGGGGAATCTGAGATGTATTTAATATTGGGCTCGAAGCGAAAAATCAAAATTACCCATGACCCAAATTTGGCCCATGCATTTATAATTACTCATACATTTATAATCAAAATTAGAAATCTAATGGATAATTATGAAAAAAATTAGCGATCATAGAGATTTTTCACTTATATTTATTGCTCTCTTTTCTCCTAAAATGAAATTAAAAAAAAAATAAAAATAAAGTTGTTGTCAAATATCTTTTCCTCTACTATGTACAGCATTACGTCCACGTCCAATGTTCTACGTTTCATAGAACTAAAAAGGGTCAATGGAATTTTGCTAGCCTTTGGATGATATGAAAAGTCAATTTAATTTGTTAAAATATTAATAATAAAATATAAGATTTGAAAGCAATTGCTTCACCAATTTTAAAGGCACATTTGTTTGATAGCAACTAATTTAAAAATATACCTTTTTTTTTTTTTTCTTAAGGATTTGAAGAAAATTGTACTTACTAGCCATGGCAATTTGAGTCTCAACTGAGATGATATTCACACATTAGATGGTTAACATAATTAATAATAAATAATTTTATTAATAATGAAATTCTGTATAAGGTTAACATAATTAATAACAAATATTTAGATCTCTATCATTATTCTTAAGTTGATGATTTTATTTTGATTATGCAGTGCGTAAGAGAAACTTAAATGTAATAATTGGAAACTTGTTATTAATTTAACACAGAATATTATTTACAATCTATTATATATTAAACTTAAATGTAATCATCACTTTATCTACGCCTTCCCGCCAAAAGCAGTTAAAAAGGAACATATGACAGTTAAGAGAAGGGCATATTCGTCTTTGTAATTAACATAATTACAGTTTGATAACGTTGTTGTTGAGACATGAACAACGATTAAGCAAAAATACAAATGCTTCATTGTCTTTAACTTAACAATTGTTGAAACTTTCTGTTCTTGATATTATTATTAATAATAATAGTGATGTTATTATTTAATAGTGATTAATAATTAAATATTTTTTTAATTAGTCCACCGGTTTGCTTTGGTCATCATCATCATTTTACAATAGCCAAAGCCGGCCAATATAATTAACAATGGCCTGCCAATAGTTGCAATATGAAAAAAAAAATATTAATACAATCCCATTGAAGAAATTAGCTGTAAGCTAATTGTCGTTACACCATCTTCATTTTCAGAGGTTACATCTTTTACTTGCTTGAGTTGATTTGCAATGGTGCAAGAGATTTTTGATTGCTTGAGTTGCTAAGATTTTCTTTGAAAGATGGCTGGAAATTACAGATTCTCCATGGACCAAAAGGATATTGTAAGATTATTGATAGCAAGTGTGGGAAGTTTTTTACAGGGTCGGTTGATTAATAAGGAACAAAGGACTCAACACAAAGAGCAGTGTGCTGAGAGACTTGCTGCTGAAGATGGGAGCTCTGATAAAGATTCTGAGGTTAGATATTCTGATCAAGCAGTACTAGCCAATTTAGATTGGGGCATTGAAGCTCTTGAAGAAGCTATTAACACCTCGAATATGGAAGCTAAGCTTGCGAGGTTAGACTATGCAGAGAAGATGCTACAGGTATGTGCCATGTTGGATTCTAATCAGAAAACTGCTTGGGTTCCTAATTTTTATCTATCTGCTTGGGCTCATCTCAATCTATCATATCTTTGGAAACTGCGGAATAATGTTCATAATTCAGTGCTTCATGTACTTGAGATGTTTACTGTTGATCCTTTCTTCTCGCGGATTGATTTTGCGCCTGAACTTTGGAAGGAATTGTTTCTCCCACAAATGGGTTCAATTGTTGGGTGGTATTCAGAGGCAAGGCATAGACTTATGGTGGAAGCAATTCCTGATTCTTCTGATTTGTCATTTACAGCTGATTTGGATCAATTCTTCAATGAGTCTTTGATCTTTACTATGAGGCCTGAACAAGTAGAGAGGTTGCAAAAGCTTGAGCAGCTTTATGGAGATTCATTAGATGAGAATACGCGAATGTTTGCTAAATATTACAAGGATTGTATGAACCCTGATTCAAGTACTGGGAAGAAGGTGATTCCAATGTTGCCAATTGCAGAACCTCCAATGACTCCTTTGAATGAGGTCAGTCGATCAATTCCTGAATATGTAAAATTTGGTCCTGTCTTACCTAAGAGTGCAGGATTTTCAGCAGTTCTTAAATCAAAAAGTAATATGAGAGGTCCTAGCAGGTTAGTAGTGTAAGAAGTTAGTATTCTACTTCTCAATTCTCAATTGATTATACGCTCTAATTATATGAAACCTTTATGGTCATTTGGGTTTGCAGAATGAATGTAACTTCCGGGCCCTCACAGGATCTTGATGAGTCTGCTGTATGGGATCCTCAAGTAAGCTTTCCTTATGGGAGAAATATTTACACCCATTTGCATAAATATAAATGTCTTGACAGATTTATAATTTTATATAACCAATCTTTCGTTCTTGGTGACCATGCCAGGAGGACATGCTTGAGGAGAATGAATATGATTCCAATTATGAGCCTAATGATGATTATATTAATTCTGGAACCCCTAACTCAGCATCTCCTAGTGGCACAAAAACGATTGAGTGTAAGGAAATTGGGGTAAAAGAACAAGACACTAAAACAAGGAACCAAATACCTTCTCCTTCAATTTTCTCTCCTAAAACCACTCCAAAAATTTCATCTCCAAAACCAGATGTGCAGATTCTATCTCCAAGATCTGATGTGCATGGTAAAAAAGAATCCAAATCCTTATTGCGACTTCTGTCCAGCCGCATTTCTGATAGCCCTATATCGAACTCTTTGCCTACGTCTCCACAAATGAGTAATGATTACAGCATTAGCTCAGCAGACTCAGACGGTGAAGTGGTAGTTTGTTAAAAACTTATGAGTACTCAAGTTGTTTTATTTGCTTTGTTAAAATGTTGGACTTATATGTTAATGGTCACTTTGCAACTCAGGAGAATCATAAAAGTTCAACGAAAAACTCATCTCGATCAAGAAGTGGGAGTTATGAAAATGTGAACATTGTTTTGCTGGAGAATAGGTAACCAATACTTATTTTCATTTATGGATAATCATGACCTTACGTAGAGTTTTGGCTAGCATATTAAAGAAATCATTAATCCCATTTAATTCTGCAGTCCCCGCAATGAAAGTGACGAAGGAAGCCAAAGCTGTGTTTCACTCCCTTGCTCTGAGAAGATGACTTCTAGATCAAGACCGCCAAAAGATTTTGTCTGTCCTATTACAGGGCAGATTTTCAACGATCCAGTTACCCTTGAAACTGGTCAGACATATGAGAGAAAAGCAATTCAAGAATGGCTAGAAAGAGGAAATATGACGTGTCCAATTACAAGGCAACCTCTCTGTTCAAATTCACTGCCCAAAACAAACTATGTCTTGAAGAGACTTATAACATCCTGGAAGGAGCAATATCCTGATCTTGCTCAGGAATTTTCCTACTCTGAAACACCAAAGCATTCATTTGGGTCTTCCTCCTTAAAAGACATGACATTGGCATCCACTCCATCTAGAACTTTCAATTTTCACTTTCATAAGAATACAGATGATCATATCAACCAAAGGACCAGAAGATTTATGCAGGGAGCAAATGCTACATCACCAACTAGTGTGATATCTCAAGCTGCTGTTGAAACAATTATAAGTGGATTAAAACCTTATGTTACATGTCTTTGTACTTCAGAAAACTTGCAAGAATGCGAAACAGCTGTTTTGGCAATAGCAAGATTGTGGAAGGAATCAAAGGGTGATCCTGGGGTTCATGCTTATTTGTCCAAACCAACAATTATAAACGGATTTGTGGAGATATTATCAGCCTCTTTGAATAGAGAAGTTTTGAGAACATCAGTTTATATTCTTTCTGAGCTGATATTTGCAGATGAAAGTGTTAGAGATGCTCTAACTAGTGTAGATTCTGATTTTGATTGTTTGGCTGCCCTGCTGAAAAATGGCCTATCGGAGGCTGCCGTGCTTATTTACCAGCTGAGGCCAGCATTTGCTCAGCTTTCAGCACATGATTTTATACCCTCCCTTGTTCAGCTGATCCTGAACAAAACTGAAGAGTCTGATGACCTTCGATTTGTAATGGAGCCCAAAGATGCTGCTATAGAAATGCTTGAGCAGATACTAATGGGAGGAGATGACAGCAGCAGGTCTCTCACTGCTTTGAGTCTCATTTCCACCAATGGGATTCCTGCCTTAATCAAGTGTTTGGATAGGGTTGAAGTAAGGAGGTCCATTGTTTCCATACTCGTATGCTGTATACACGCTGATAAAAGTTGCAAGAATTTGATAGCAAACAGAATTGAGTTATCTCTTGTTCTTGATTTGTTTCATGTTGGAAATGATAGTGTGAGAGGCATATGCATAGATTTTCTCTCAGAGCTAGTGCTGTTGAACAGGTATGTGTTTTCTGTTATATGCTTTATGTATCAAATCTTCACTTTTCTTGATGAGCATATTTATATAATAGATGTAATATTTTTCTCTCATTATTTTCCGTTTCGCTTTCCCATTTGCTTCTAAATTGATATGTTGATTCAATTTGATCAATCTATGGTGTTTTCATCTTACGATGTTTCAGGAGGACCTTTAGCAACCAGATTTTGCAAATAATTAGAGATGAAGGAGCATTTAGTACCATGCACGCCTTTCTTGTTTATCTTCAGATGGCTCCCATGGAGCAGCAACCTGCCATGGCCTCTCTACTTCTTCAGCTGGATCTCCTGGTTTGTGTTGTCTCTTTGAAAATCAACAATAATAAAGATTTGTGTATATAAATTTTAGTAAACACCATACCTAATCATAGTCATAGATTCTTACAATGTTTTTTCCAGTTTGAGCCAAGGAAGATGAGTATGTATAGAGAAGAAGCTGTAGAGGCACTGATTGAAGCACTCCACAGGAAGGATTTTCCCAACTCCCAAATGATGGCTCTAGATGCTTTACTATCTCTTTCTGGGCGTTTCACTTCTTCAGGGAAGTCCTACACAGAAGCTTGGTTACTCAAGATCGCAGGGTTTGATCCGCCTTACAATGCACTCATGAAGTCAGAGCGACCAAGTAAACCTGAATGCGAATTTGCGGAAACAATGGTCTGCATCTATATGGTTTTTGGCATATTGTGGAGCATGTTATGCTTCAATATTTGTTGTATCTCAATAGACACACTTAAATTCCTGAATGCAGGAAGAGGAAGAACAAGCTGCATGCTCTTGGGAGAAAAGGGTGGCTTTTGTTCTAAGCAATCATGAAAAAGGCTCAATATTTAAGGCTTTGGAGGAATGCCTCAATAGCAATTGTTTAGAGATGGCCAAGTCTGGCCTTGTAATTGCTACATGGCTAACTCACATGCTTTCCAATCTTCCTGATACTGGTGTAAAAGGCACTGCACGCAGGTCTTTGCTTGATAAATTCATCAATGTTCTCCAATCCTCGAAGAACCTGGAGGAGAAAATTTTGTCAACACTTGCTTTGAAAACTTTCATCTCTGATCCAGGTGAATTTAGTATACAGAAAGTTAACTATTACATGCATAAGTTTTAAATGAGTTAATGACAGATTCATAAATTTCATGACATCAAGTTGCACTAGAGGAACTAGGAAAGTATGCCAAATGCATATATAGTAACCTGAGAAAGCTTAAGAAGTATTCAGCTGTGGTCACAGACATACAGAAAGCTTTGATGAATTTGTCGTCAGTCAACGCAGTAAGTGGGTTACATTTGCTCTAGTCGTGACAAGTAATGCTGACAGTAACTTATGAACCTTGAATTTTCTGCATTGTAGACAGAATTGTGGCATTGCACTGAACTGACTGAGTTGGATTCAAGCACAAATGGTGAGGTTCTGTCTCTGATTCACCTCAAAGGTCGCGTTTTGAGCAGTCATTCCGATGGCACTATAAAGGCATGAGCTCATACAAACACACACATCTTATACATACACCATTTGTTTAGTCTAACAACTAGGCTTGGTCTTGTCTTGATTCTAGATGTGGGATTCTGGGAAGAGGGTTTTGAGATTGATTCAAGAAGTTCGCGAGCACACAAAGGCTGTGACATGCCTCTATGTTCCACCTTCAGGCGACAAACTATACAGTGGTTCCTTGGACAAAACAATTCGGGTAAGTCTTCTCGTATCAGTAAACCAATCTTCCTATAAAGCGCAAGCAACAATCGCTTTATATATATACATCCTTAAATAGGTCTGGGCCATCAAACTAGAAGAAATTCATTGCATTCAAGTTCATAATGTAAAAGAGGCAGTACTCGAATTGACAGCTAATGCTGAAATTGCTTGTTTTGTTTCTCCAACAACCGGCGCTAAGGCAAGTACATTTTGTTCTATGTGACCAGTTGTTACAAAGATCTGTAACAAAAACAATATAGCTAAAAATTACATTGTCACAGGTGTATAATTGGTCTGGGGCTATAAAGCACATAAACTTCAATAAACATGTGAAATCCCTAGTAATGACAGGAGATAAATTATACTGCGGTTGCTCTGGTTATAGTATCCAGGTACACATTCTAATTTTTCCAATGCATTTGTTTAAATAGACGGACCATTTACTAAAAATTTAACCTTCAAATTTTGTGCAAAATAAATCAGGAGGTGGATTTGGGAAATTTAACATCAAACACATTCTATGCTGGGACAAAAAAGTTGCTTGGGAAACAAACTATACATTCCTTGCATATGCAGAATAGCATTCTCTTTGCTGGTGGCTCTTCAGTTGATGGCACAGCTGGAAAGGTAAGAAAATATTTTTCACTGAAATTATTTGTCCAGTAATAAACTGATTGATTTTAATTTTGCTGCAACAAATTTATGTTATTGAAGGTGTTTTGTATTTCAAGCAAGGCAGCTGTGGGATCATTCACAACAGGGTTTGACATTCAGCATATAGCTGTTAATAGTGACTTCATATTTACAGCTACAAAGTGTGGGATCATTGAGGTTTGGTTGAAGGAAAGAGTCACAAGAGTTGCCTCTGTTAAGATTACTGGTGGGGGGCATGCCAAAATTACATGTTTGATAGCTGATATAGATGGAGGCATGCTTTATGCTGGCTCATCTGATGGTAAAATCCAGGTTAGTTGATGAAATGCAACTTTCTGAGGTATCGAAAAAAGAGTAATCCCGATAATATTTGAGTCATAACTTGAGGACCGAGTCCCAACTGATGTGCTGTCGTCTGAAAGAGTAATGATATTTGTACAAAATGATAATAGGTGACAAAAAAAAAACATGTAGTAACTTAATTATCGAAAAAAGAGTAATCCCGATAATATTTGAGTCATAACTTGAGGACCAAGTCCCAACTGATGTGCTGTCGTCTGAAAGAGTAATGATATTTGTACAAAATGATAGTAGGTGACAAAAAAAAAACATGTAGTAACTTAATTTTGAGTTAGTTTTCTGAATTTTTTTTCCACATCTAGAAGTTAATTTCTATCACCCTTTGTAAACATATATCAACTGGGATTTGGTCCAGCCAGAACTCAAATACTTTTGATCTCCTTTGAATTGCTATTTTTTGTACTCATTTTGGTTTTCAATCTAATATGATTGCAGGCTTGGGCTCTTTGAGTAGACACCAAACACCCAACCATCTCAACGTTGCTTGAAGCTGTGTGTATTTTCCCATGAATATGAGAATCAAGAAGTACATTTAATTTTCATTCCTTGGCCTTTGTCAATTCATTAATCTGATTTGATTTCTTCAATTTTTTTAATATAAATTTATTTTCATATACAGGGAAAAAACAGTAAATTTTATTAAAATACCCAAAAGAATAGTAACAAATAAGATCAAATGAATTCAATACAATAGCAGAGCAAAAACAATAGCAGAGCCAGAGAATGTATCACAAAACTTTACAAATTACAAACAAAACACACAGAATAAAGCCTGGAGTATAAAATAAACTTTTTTATACTCTGGCCCCTACAACTTTAAAATCCTGACATTTCCCCCCTTTCTCTGTTATTTATACATAAACTTGAAATGGGCGTGACCATGCTTTCGAATCTTCCTCCTGAAACCTACCGCCGCCGGTTCCATTGTTACTTCCTTCAACAAAAGCATGGTACCTCAACAAGAACGTAAGCGCAAGCACAACCCACTCCAAGAAAAATATCAAAACAGAGAGAGAACCGGCGAGTTTCAAAATCACAGCCCCATCTTCTTGTCTAACATAAGACTTCAAGTAGCCCAAGAAATCGGTAGTGCTGGCGAAGATAAGAACGGAGACAGAACCTTGAAAGATGGCGGTGAGGACTGTGGCGACCATGTGGGCGGCGTAGTTGTTGTTGGAGGAGGAGGAGGTGGCGACGGAGGAGGAGGAGACGGCAATGAGGATGGTGAAGACGTGGAGGAGTATGAGGAAGAAGCCGATGAGGGAAGGGAAGAGGCGGAGGGAGAGAGTGAGGAAGATGAAGCTTGAGGAGGCGGCTAAGAGGATGTAATTGCTTATGAGGAGGACTTTGTGTTTGCGTGAGTGGGTTTCGGCGAAGGAGGAAGAAGATTGGTTGATGTTGAAGGACACGCCGCCCATTGTTAATGCTGCTTGTCGAGAAACAGAGAGAGAGAGAGAGAGAGAGAGATTTGAAGATTTATTTGCAGTGATGAATTGAAAATTTTGTTGAGAAGATTGGAGATGTGTGAGGGTATTTGAAAGGGATAAGGAGACGTAACGGTCATATTTCTTTTGAATAATTTTGGCGTTGGGGAAATGTGAACGTTGGAAGAAGACACGTGGACGGGGAGGAAGAAAGCGGCAACAGTCAAAATTATATTTAATTATTTATTAATTAAAACGCTTACGCTCCAAAAGGGGATGTAGCTCAGATGGTAGAGCGCTCGCTTAGCATGCGAGAGGTACGGGGATCGATACCCCGCATCTCCATATAACTTTTTTTTTCCAAAAATTAAAGAAGATAAAATTGGAGTAAGGTAGATTTTAGCAATGTATCCATTAGTTTGAATTAAAATTCTTCAACCTGCTTAACTGTTAAACCGCAACTGAGTAATGAAAAAAATACATTCATTCGAACAGATTAACACTGCTAATTTTAGATATATGAAGAATAATAGTCATTGAAAAAATGATAATAACCATCCTCCAAAATCTGTACAGGAAATGGTAAAGCCAAAGAAAAAAGAGTGAAGGTTAAAGCCTATTTACAAGCTTTTTTTGAGTCGAAAGCTCTCGATTATTTAAGGAATACGGTCTTGTAAGAACCGTGATTTGGAGCTAACAATGCTCTCCTTCTTCACCCATTAAAAACTTTAACAAGGAATGCTTTTACCAGATCTTCACCCTGTTCAGACATCCCAAGCCATTACATTCCAGGATATCATTCTTGTGCTGATTCATAATAGAGTTCTTGAAACTGAATTTTGCTGTCTTCAACTTGTCTCGGGTCCTCGAGCATGAAAAGGAAAAATTGACCACTTCTTGGAACTTACACTAGATAATTAAAGACTTTCTATATTTCTTGGAACAACTTGGATTTGACTTTTGTCCGGTATTCAGCAGGTAAAGCAAACAATTCTCCCCAGTTTCGGTGCCCATAGCTGAAATATTTTATAAAGGAAGTCACAAAGGGAAAAGGAAAACAACTAAACAATCAGCTGGTAACAAATCTAAGGAAGCAGAAAGATGTCTGAAATTTCATCTCTATTAGATTATTTAAGACCAAAGGAAATCTGAAGTATCAAAGTGTTTTTATCATCACAATTACCTATATGGGGAAAAAAGGGAAAAGCAAAATATATTTTTTCGGCTCTTTAGAATCTGCCTAAATGTATATTGCTTTAATCATGCACATATCTTCCTTCCAAGTTTTACCTTGTTCAATCTGGCTAAATGTTGATATGCAGTGGATCTTCTCATCTCTCTCTCTCTCTTTATGAAACATGATCTTCTCATCTCTGGTGAGACTCATATGCACAAAACTTTCCAGTAAAAATGCAGAGAGAAGATCAACATAATCCAAGGTCAATGTGTCCGCAAAACTCCATCCTGCAATGGTAAATAAAATTAATCAGAAAGGTAAGACATTTTTCAAAACAAACATGAAGAGTTTTATTATCCTGCATACGTATTCCAGTAAAAGCCTCTTCAATACTTCTTTCTCAAGGGAAATATATGATAGATTCTGAATAATCCTTTTGTTAATGGTGAAGTCGAATAAGGAACTCGCAATTAAAGATTTGTAGAGTTTGAAGAAATTGATAAGTTGCAGAAACTGATAGTCTTCATATATGTGTTTTCACAGAGAAAATGACTAAAGCATTACTGGAAACGAAATAAGAAAAGAAAAGACGAATGATAAAAGTCCCAACAAGCAATCCACACCACAAAGGTGTTGCCCAGACCCTTAACAAATAACTAAAACAACAAATTGATTCCCTCCCCACAACTTCATTCTCCTCCCTAAAATAGCCGTAATTTCCCCTGGAATTCTAACGAACTCACGCCACGTCAGTGCCCCAAATCAGCATCCAAATCTTCTGTAGCCGCCAACATCATGCCTCTGCCCCTCAAGTGGTCCCCTCTTCTTCCTCCTCTCATAAACCTGTAAATTGGAAGGCTTCTCCCTTAAGGGCCCAGTTGAACTGTGGGTTCCCTTGACAACTGCCTCAGGCCCATAAACCTCAAATGCCGTTTCTTGGTTCCTAACAATATATGGCCTCAAAGATCCCACTATTGCTTCCATCAAGTATTCCTCCACGTAATTGTTGGAAAAAGCTGCATACTTCAGTCACCTGCTATAGACAACACCCGTACTTCACTTCCAAGACTATTTTACAACTCCTATAAGGATTCTAAAAATCATTGTTCAAATGTCAATTTCCAGTACAAAAATCATGAGCACAAGAAGTACGCATTTTCCCTTTGCTAAAAAAATATGCTTTAGAAAGAACCGATAACATCTGAGAACTTATATTTGTAACTCTCATTCTCTCTCCCCCCCCACTCTGTGTGTGTGTAATAATATTTTGAGGAAGTGGAAACAGCCAGACTAGAAGTAAAAGACTAAACATTTGAAATTTGCGAAGGTAATTAATTAGTCACTTGCCTTCCATCAAGTCCCTCAATTAACATTGAGTATGTTGGAGATTTTATCTGGCAACCTTTCTTTTCCATGATGTCTAGCAGTTCAGAGCATCTATCGGCACGACCTTTCTTAAGTAAGCCATCAACAAGAATTTTCCAAGCAACTTCATCACCATTATACCCACAATTAAGCAAGTTACAAAACACTGCTTTAGCCTTCTCATTTTTCCCTTCATCATATAACCCACAAAGGAGCAGCTTGTAGGACTCCAGAAGCGGTAAATGACCATGTTCAATCATAGCATCCACCAGTCTCACTGCTTCCTCATACAGCCTCAACTCACAGCAACACTTCAGAAGAGAATTATATATATCTTCACTAGGTGATATTCCTTTTTCTCTCATGTGATCAAATAACCTTTGGGCTACCGTTAAGCGCCCAACTTTGCAAAGTCCTATGATGAGCTTTCCGTAAGTATTAACATTAGGTGCACAAGCAAGTGCATGCATTGTTTCAAAAAGTTGCACTGCGGTGTCAAATTCCATCATCTTCCACACATCAGAAACATCAGCTAATGTGACATTTGAAATCAAATAAAATCCCATCACATGGCTGTTTTCCTTCATCCACTTTTTATTTGACAGATGCTTGATTAAAAAGGCATATGTGTGATGAGAAGGCTCACAACCAGCATAAAACATGCGCTTGAGAACGTCAAACGCAGAATAAATTAATCCCAAATTTGCATATGCAAAAATTAGTAAGGTGTAAGTCACAGAATCTGGCACAATTCTCTCTTTATTCATTTGAGCTATCATATCTTCAGCTTCATCTAACTTCCCTATGCTGCAAAATGCCTGAATAAATGCTGTATATGTATATACATCAGGTTTAAGTCCAGAGGAAACCATTTGGTTTAAAAGCTTGTGAGCATGATCAAAGTCTCCTTCCTTCAGTACTTCTTCAATGAGAATAGTATAAGTATAAACTGTGGGTTTCACTCCCACCTTTACCATCTTTTCCACATGTAACAAAGCTTCTTGCACCTTTCTCTCTCTGCATAACCCATCTAATAGAGCATTGTAAGTGTATGAGTTCGGCAAACAATTATCAGTATGCATTCTCTCTAGCAAAGAAAGGGCATCGTCCATTTTCCCTGCCTTGCAGTATCCATCAATCAATGCAGTATATATCACTTCACCTGACTTGATGCCTTTCTTTTTAAGAGAATCAAACAGCACACGAGCTTCTTCCACACGCCCTCTTTTGCATAGTGTGTCTATCAAAACACTATAAGTGTACTGATCAGGAA
The DNA here is from genome assembly GCA_019454045.1 of Zanthoxylum bungeanum. Classification (NCBI taxonomy): domain Eukaryota; kingdom Viridiplantae; phylum Streptophyta; class Magnoliopsida; order Sapindales; family Rutaceae; genus Zanthoxylum; species Zanthoxylum bungeanum. The sequence continues at coordinate 398,579 of SKCR01045058.1, read as the reverse complement.
CAAGCCCACTTTCATTTATCAAATGAAGCAATTTATAACCACTGTCTAGGTGACCTTCTTGACACTGTCCATAAATCAACAAATTATAAGTAATCAAGGTAGGTGACAACTTCTGCTCAAGCAACTCATCAAGTAGTGCCATTGCCCTATGCACCTTTTTTCTTTTACAAAACCCACGTATCAATTCATTATATGTCCTAGCATTAGGACTACAATTATTCGATTTCATCGTATCCAAAACCTCCAATGCAGCCTCCATCAACCCCTCCCTACAATATCCATCAATCAACGCATTATATGTAACCACATTTGGAGCCAACCCTTTCTCCAACGTCCTATCCAACAGCCTCCTAGCCTCATCAACCTTATTCTCTTTACACAAACAATCGATCAACACTGTATAAGTATGCACATTCGGCTCACAACCTCTCGCTGACATCTCATTAAAAAACTCCAACGCTTCCAATTTCCTACCTACTCCACACAACCCACAAATAACCACTGTATAAGTCCTCACAGTCGGCCTACAATCATCCTCCCCCATTCTCCTAAACAACTCTATCGCCTCATCAACCCGTTTCGCCTCACAAAGACCGTGTATCAAATTTGTATACGAAACTTCATTTCTTCGACAACCCTTTTTCGGCATCATCCTAAATACCCTAAATCCATTCTCCACATTCTTATTCCTACAATACCCCAATATCAATGACGTATAAGTAAATGTATCTGGACATAACCCTGCCTGCACAATCTTACTCAAATACAACTCCGCCACAACAACATTCCCCACCTTACAACATCCATTAATCATTGTATTAAACGTGTATATGTTCGGCACAACCATATTATCCAACATATCTAAATACACACGCTTCATCTCATCAACCAAATGAAATTTTGCCAATTGCATTAACAACGTATTATAACCCTTAACACTAAGCTTCAATTTGAACTCACCATCTCTCTCGTTCACTCTCCTCAAAAAATCTAACACAAATCGAATATCTTTTTCCAAATAACAAGATTTAAGCAATAAAAAAACAACTTTTTCGCTAGCTTTGGTGAAATTATGACGGACTAAGAGATTTAACAAAGAGGAGTATGATTCGACGGAGTGTTTGAATCCGGGTTTTTGGGAGATCCAATAAGAGAAATCGAGGGCAGTTTGGGGAAGGAGATCGAGGGAGAAGAGTGAGGAAATGTGAGAAGGGGATATGAGGGGAATTAGTTTTGTGATAGCTGTATGTTTTTGCCAAGTTTTGGGATGTGAAGAGAGGATGGTGAAGATTTGGGAGGGGAGATCCGGTGGGTCCAGGTCTACGGGAAGTGGGAGGGCGGCGATAGATGATGAAGATGATGATGCGCAGAAGGGTTTTGGGATGAAAAACTGACCTGGGTTTTTGGTGAAGACTGCCAAAATGGCCGTCGGGTTTCTCATTTCCAGACGGCGGCGTGAATGTCGGATGGGTTCATGAATAATATAGAGACGCTGGTTTTGGTAAGAAGAAGAACAATGAAACTCTTACTACAACAATGTGCACAGAACGCATATTCCAGTGCCGTTTAGAAAAAAATATATTTAAAAAGCAAAACCAAGCACGGCACCGTTTTAACAATTGGGAGATTTGGAACAGATCTAATTCGCAAATCACAACCCCAAAGCACAAAATCTTCCCCAATTCACACTCACCGTCCAAATCGAGAGTAACAGGAAGCTACTTCTGTGGTTGCTCGCCGTTCGTCACCGCCGATCGAGACTCACAAGAAGCTTTTTCACTGGTTGCTCGCCGTTCGTCACTGCTGGTAGAGTTTCAAATTTTTGGATTTAAAATCTGAATTCTGAATTTGTATTTTGCGCGGATGGTGGTTAATTTTGGTTTAAAAAAAAAATTTGGTTAGTTGAGTTGGTTTTTAAATCGTATAAATAAAAAATTTTGTCACTTGCATTTGGAATTTAGAAAATATAAGATATTCTTTAAAAAAAAAATTAAAAATATATTTAAATTTGGTCACTCATTATTTTTGGAAAAGGGAAAAAAACAATAGGCTTGATAGTTGGTTTATGTTGCTATGTTGAAATGGCAAAAATTCGGAAGGGATTGGCCGGGAAGTCTGTATGTTAATATTTCATATTTTTCGGTTGCAGGGGCCAAATACGGGTCTTTGGCTATTTTAATTTGGAGTCATAAATCATCGAAAATTATACAAAATGAGAACTCTGTGGAATGATGTTGGCCTGTGATATTGGTGGGATCTTGGACATGAGACAAGAGTTATACAAGAGAAGGGCAGTTGGTTATTGCAGGTATTGTCGAAAATTATATCTCCTCTTTTGCAGTTCTAGAAAGAGCTCCATGGCAACGATTTGGTTTGTAGTAGCTTGAATCTTCGTCTTGATATTTTCCGGCAAGGTTTATGTGCTCAAATGCTATTGAGCTGAGAGTACACTTAAGCATGCCAATTTGTGACAAGGTGCAGAAACATTCATACCCGTTTAGAACTTTTTCAATTTTCTTTTTATTTCCTTTGAAGAAAATTTCACAACAAAAGAAATTTACATAAAATCACAATATGTTTCTCAAAAGAAACTAAATGGATGAATGAACTGTATTGCACATGCCTGGGTTTCTTACACACCAAAGTGGCTGAATAGGCTCAGCTCCAATCCCTCTACTCACCATTCTGTGTCTCCACTCATTTAACCGATCTGTTGCCTCTGCATACCTCTTCTTGCCTGTTTCATCCCGGTTCCCGGACCACAATGTCTCAGCCATAGCTGAGGTTCTTGGCCAAAGCCGCGCATCCAGAACCGTTGGATCAGCTTGCTCAGACCACAATGCCACCTCTCCACCAAGCACCAATTTAGCCTTCTCCTCGCTCAACCCATTTGTTATATCATAATCATATATTGTTTGCCATGTCTTAAATGGCGCACACCATGACCCTCCTTTTGATCCTGTGTCACTACTAGCAGGCTGATCATATTGGCTATCATTTCCAACAAATCCTCCATGCCCACAATCCAAATAATAATACTCTGCTGATGACACGATTGCTCTGTATCCAGCATCAACGATCTTTTTAGTATTACTCGGGCCATTGTTCCACGTTTGTAAGATTGTGTACTTAGGATCAAGAATTGAAGAATCCACCTTAACAATATCATCCAATAAAACATCCTCCCAATAAATCACAGTGCGGTTGAGGGACACAATATAATGGAAGGTTTCATTGACGAATTTTTCAAGCACCTGACTAAGACTACCCCCATTTGATAGAAATGATTGAATGGTGGGATCAGTTTTCCAGCAACCAGGGGCGATTTCATCAGCTCCAGCATGGAAGAATTGTTCTGGAAACATCTTTACAACATCACTGATCACATTTTTAAGGACTTGGTAAGTCTTTGGATTCAAAGGGTTCAATTGGCCAGTTCCAGGCTCTGCTGCTAGCCTGTCTTCCCATTTACTTTCCTCTGGCCACCAAAACATATTTGCACATGTCACGATATCTGGATATGCCTCTGCCCATGATCCTGTGTGGCCTGAGATTGAAATCACAGCACAATTTCTTATACACATCTGAAAATTAATAACCCAAGACATCAATTCAGCTTTATGATTAAGACAACCAATTAATCAAACAAAACAAAAAAATAAAATCTTAATCACATGGGCAATTGCATATCATAAACTTATGCAAATTCATTGATTCAAACTGATATGGTTTGGGGAGAAAAAAAAACTCACCGGGAGAATCAATTTCAGGGATAACCCTGACACCATGATCCAAGCCAAACTCAACAATCTTCTTCACATCATCAGGAGAGTACTGCATGTCATTCCCGTAAGATCCCTTGGCAGCAAGCTCAGGCTCAGAAGGCAGAATCAACGGAAACGATTGCGAGTCCGTAATATGCCAATGAAACACATTCATTTTATTAGCACTCATAGCATAAATAGTCCTCATTATATCACCAACACCGTAATAATTCCTTGAGGTATCAAGCAACAACCCTCTATGCGGAAAGATTGGATCATCCCACACGTAAACACCCACCGGAACACGCAAAGGGCGGCCCCACACGAGCTGGGAGAAAGTCTCCAAGCCTCTCATGGCGCCCCACGGCGTCTGAGCTGTCAGGTTGGCCGTGGAATGATCGTTAGGGATGTGGAGAGTGTATGACTCGTTGACGCTGTGCTGCAGCGGCGCGTGTAATATGTGGATTGTGATGTGGAGGGAGTGTATGGAGGAGGGAGGTGACGTGGCAGAAAACAAACTGACAGATGATGATGATGATGGGGTTTTGATTAGAGTGAGGTAACGGGCGACGGCGGAGGAGAGGTGAGGGTGGTTGTATGGGGAGGTGATGGTGAAGGAAGGAGACAGGAGGCTGATCTGCTGCGGTGGGTCCCACGAGAGGAGTCTCGGTTTTGGCCATACGTTGATGGTGGTGGTCGTGGGGGTTGTTGATTGGACGGATGAGATGATGCGTACGAGGAAGAACATGATTAAAACAATCATGGCGATGGATGTGGGTGTCACCATTTTTGGAGTTTGTCCTTTTACTCTGTATTATTGGTTAGTGGTATCTATAAATGCAGCAGCAGATGCTTGACTTGTGACTGATTATAATTTCTATGAAGCTTGACACACAATCCATTAAATTTTTGTATGGAATTGATATATAATGTATTATTCATATCGTTATCTTAATATGTGATAATAAATTTAATATGTGTTATACTATTTTTTTTAATTAAAATAAAATCTTACGGTCAGATTTATAAAAACAAAAATTTATGGGTACCACGTCATTCGTGCAACAATTCAATAATATATTGTCACTCGTGCTAAAATATTAAAAAAATGGATATTAAATTATACATGTCATTGACTAATTTGTTGATAATATCAGGTCACTCGTGCCTCCATTGCACCGAATAATTACTCCCACGAAAGTGATCCAACGGTCAGATTTATAAAAAAAAAAAAAAATAGTTTGCTTATGTGTATGCAATACTCATGGGTCTTATAATAGGGCCCACAGTTCAAATAAAAAAAAGGTGGATCTATATAATCTTTTCTGAACATGCAAGGTTTTATTTTTTATTTTTGTTTGCAAATAATAAGTTATGATTCTCAAAATGCATAACATTATATTCCTGACATATAATATCTATATTATAGAAATATTATCTAGATGGTATCACACTATTACTTTTTTGCTATAAAAATGCTACTTATTTTGGACATAAATCAAACTCAATAATAGGATCACATCACTTTTTTTTAAAAATCGTTAGAAAATCCCGTCATGAAATTATCTCTTCTTGGTTTAGGCTAAATAAGTAAAATCTTGACTATCATAAGCTCTTATAAGAAACGTACTCTCTGAATTCGAATCCGGAATCTCAATGTGAGATCTTTAACCATGCACCACCAAACCACGCCTATTGGGGACAATAAGATCACATCTCCTATTCTCCTTATACATGTTTTTTTTTTATAAAATTCATTCCAGCATGTTATGTATAATTTTATGGATTTGGATTTAATGATGAATTAAGATTTATGTTGAATTTTTTGTGAATTATAATTGATAATTATTAGATAATAATTTAACTATAATATAATCTCAATCTTATATTATTATCAAAAACGCATGAAAGAAATTATGAAAAATTTAACAAAAAAAAACCCATGGATGCCCTAATCAGATTTCTCTCGTATTAACTTTCTATTGTGAAGTTCGTTAATATGATTGATTATGTTAGATTGTTTCTTAAGCATCTCGCGGCCACACGACCCACAAACTTAGCATCTAAAGTCAACTCTAATAAAGAAATATTTCAGTGTTACGTAGAAAAAAGGAAAATTTATATAGAGATATTTCTTCTAAGTTTATTTAATTAATGAATTATACGTATTTCATTTTTTTTTAAATGACCAATTAAAATAAAGAGAGAATGAACTGAAACAAGTATTATTTATTGACTGAATGATAATCGTCATATATAATTTTTTTTTTTTTTAAAAAAAAAGAAAAAAGAAATAGAATGATCTTTCAAAGTCGTTCCTTTCAATTTTATTAAGTCTGCACTCCTTTTTTCCGTCACGTCTCATTCACTTGAGACTTGCCGTTTACTTGAGATACCGTGATAACAGGGATGAGTATGTTCTCAAAACTTAGATTTTGTGATAGAAAAATGATAAATACATATAATATAGTGCACATGAAATATTATATATAATTCAAAAAGACAAAATAATTGTTTGTCAATGTAGTTATTTTTTGGTTTTATCAAATTATCTTTCCTATTTATTGATGTCAAAGAATAAATTTTTTAAAAAAAACCCTTTATATATCTTATAATAAAAATAATAGAACAATGATACACATACTTCAACCACATATATTTAATTAGGTGATTGAATCTATGTGGTTCGGTCATATCATCAACACAATGACTTAGTAACACAAATTCAGCCACCTAAACATATGTGGTTGGATCAATGGCTAAAATATATGTATGTAATATTTTCCAACATAAAATCATACCACATAAAGAAAACAATACTCTTTCCAATTTTATTGAAGCAACTGATGACGTTAACAAATAGAATTCACTGAATCAATACAATTTTTTATACTTATCGGTACCCAAAAATGATAAACTTACTTACATTTTTCCCGAATTTTATCCAAACTCTCTCACTGTACATAGCTACAGTGAATTATTGTAGCTCAATGTAGCTACGAAATTGTGATAAAATTCGGGAAAAGTATGAGTAAGTATATCATTACCCTATCATACCTTATTAGACACGACTAAATTTCTAATTTTCTTAATAACAAGAGTCTTTGTTAACATTGTGTCTTCAAGAATAATCAACACAACTTTTAGTACCAACGGAGAGTCACATTTTCTCCATCCCCATCACCATATGGATGAACAGTGTTACACATTCCAGGATTTTTCACACACCAAAGAGGCTGAATTGGCTCAGCTCCGATTCCCCTCTTCACCATCCTATGCCTCCACTCATTCAGTCGATCCGTCGCCTCCGCGTATCTCTTCCTTCCCGTCTCATCCCTATTTCCTGACCACAATGCCTCTGCCAAAGCCGACGTCCTCGGCCACAGCCGGGCATCCAGCACCGTCCCATCAGCCTGCTCCGACCACAACGCCACCTCCCCGCCCAACACCAACTGCGCCTCCTCCTCACTCAACCCTTCCGTAATATCATAATTATAAATAGTCTGCCAGGTTTTAAACGGAGAGCACCAGGACCCTCCGTTTCCAGCATTCTGAATCTCCGCAGGCTCATTGTACAAACTATCATTTCCGAGAAATCCCCCATGTCCGCAATCCAAGAAATAGAATTCGTACGATGACACAATCACTCTGTACCCAGCTTGTACAATCTTTTTCGTGTTCTCAGGACCGTTCTTCCAGGATTGGAAAATAGTGTATCCAGGATAAAGATATGAAGGATCAACTTTGATATTTTCATCCATGATCACGTCTTCCCAGTAAATTACAGTTTTGTCAAGGGCAACAATGTATGGAAAGATAAAATTGATGAATTTTAACAGGACTTCACTGAGGGTACCCCCGGTGGATAAGAAGGATTGGATAGTGGAGTCGGATTTCCAGCAACCTGGAAGGATTTCATTGCCTCCTGCGTGGAAGAAATTTTCCGGGAAAATGCTTGCTACATCTCCCAGGACTTTTATCATGACCTGGAAAGTTTTTGGGTTTAATGGGTTAAGTTGGCCGGTTCCAGGCTCGGAAGCAAGTCTGTCTTCCCATTTGGTGCCTGCTGGCCACCAAAATTTGTTTGCGCAGGATACTATCTCTGGGTGGGCTGCTGCCCATGATCCTGCATGCCCTGGTGAGATTACAGGACAAAATTTGAAAGTTGTTTAAGGAAGTGTCAAAAAAAGAAAAAAAAAAAAAAAAAAGAAAAGCTGCATGATGGGAACATCCTTAAATAGGTGTATTAATTTATTTTTAATTACCCATTATATCTTTAATATTAAATGCATATTTTGAATTTTATTATTATACTCTTGTTATTTGTTTTATTTGTCTAACGTGACATCTTTGTAAAAATAAAATAAAATAAAAGAATATTATGGATCCAAGTGTGGTTGCCCATACTTTATATTGATTTTTTAAACATCTTATTGTTTTTTTTTTCAAAACTAAAATAACAAAAAAACATGTTTGATATAGTTATTTTATTTTTTCATATCTAAATTACTATTTTTTTTAAAAAAATATAACCAAAAACATTTTCAAATCCGAAAACATCATACTCAAAACAACAATTTCAATCATTTTCGAAAACAAGTTAAAAAAAACACTTATCTGAAAATAACACATCAAACTCACCAGGAGTGTCAATTTCAGGAATAACTCTGACCCCATAATCCAAACCATACTCAACAATCTTCTTCACATCATCAGTAGTATAGATATAGTCATCCCCATAAGATCCCTTGTATGCAAGATCAGGTTCAGACGGCAACAGCAATGGAAACGAATGCGAATCCGTAATGTGCCAATGAAACACATTCAATTTATTCTCACTCATTGCAGAAATTGTCCTCAGTATATCATCAACTTCATAATAGTTCCTCGAGGTATCAAGCAACAACCCTCTATGCACAAAGAGTGGCTCATCCCACACGTAAACCCCAACTGCCACACGCGAAGGCTCCCCCCAGACCAGCTGAGAGAAGGTCTCCAAGCCCCAAATGGCTCCCCACGCCGTTGGGGCTACCAGGTAAGCTGTGTTTTCATCAGAGGTGATGGTGAGAGAGTAGGACTCGTTGACGCCGTGTGCTAGAGGGGCATAAAGGTCATCAACTTCTATGGAAAGTGCTTGTAGGGGATGAGATGTTGATGAGACGTTGACGGATGGCGTAACAATGTAATTGTGGTGCTCAGACTTTATGAGATTGAGGTAACGGCTGACAGCAGAGGAGAGCTGGGTGTGCTGTGGGGCTTTGATGTCGAACTCTGCAGCAAGATAAGTGGCTTCAGGTTTTGGCCATGAGAATATTCTGGGTTTTGGCCAGACATTGATGGGATCAGATTGTAAAGATAAGAGGCAGAGTTGAGAAAGAATGATGAAGAAGATAATGAGTGAGGGGATGATAGTTGCCATTAGGAATCTGGAATGTGTGGGTATGAGATCAAAAGAAGGGAGCTGCATTGATATATATTTATAAAAGAAGCTGCAAAAATTATCTTCAGTTTTGGTAAAAATTATTTGAATGGCTGTTGTTTCAGCTTGTAATGATAAGAATTCAGAAGACATATGTGGAGTTCAAACAAAATTCTAGAAAGGCAGGCGGAGTGAAAGAAAACAGGAGAAAAATTGCAGAGATCTTTAAAATGGGGTCTACTTTCGGACCCTACAAGTGAACATAATTGTTAGAAATCAGAAGTTAGTTGAAATGTGAAATTACACTGTTAAATTAATTTAATATTCGCAATATAATATTTATAATCTAATTTATTTTTCAATGAATAATTAATATTCTCAGCTAAACGGTATTAATCCAAGTTAAAAGCATTTCACGTGTTACCTATAGTATGAAGTTATCTTGTGCGAATGGCTGACGTTTCAGCTTGAAGGGATAGTAACTCACGAGATGCAACAATAATCATGTGCAACATAAACAATGGCAAATTTGGCAGCAGGCCGAGTAGGAAAAATACAAAATAATTATTGAACCAAACTGGGATATTTCTTGTATCGTGGTTAGTATAGAGTATATACTGAAATTGTAAACTAACTTAAAAGATATAAAATAAAAATTAGAATATAAACTAGTTTATAAACTGTTTAAGCCTTTGGTTAGACACATATTATAAACTGCCAAATTACAAATAATGATATATTGAAAAAATTAATACATATTACAATTAAGAATAATTATATAATTTTAACAAATTACTAATATATCATATATAATTTTTAAGGCTGAAAGTTCATATGACTAATAAAATATTAATATATTATCACTTATATATCATCGTATAAATTAAAATACTACATATTCGTAAAATAAAGTTTTCCAATAATTTTATCAAGTATCGAGCCATAGAACTGTCATCAAGCAAATCAATTCCTCGATCATCTTGGTTTTGAACTATACTTGAACCATTGCCACATGTATCCTCTACAATAGAAAGACCCTCATCAACATCGGTATTTTCGAATTATGTATTACTTCTAACTTTCAACCGAATGTAGTTATGAAGTGTCATACATGCAACCACAATACAAACTTGGGTTTGAAGAGGATAAGAAGGCACAATGTTTCCATTTCTTTGTCACTCCAAAAATCCCGAATAGACGAATATACACGATTGAATTGCTTACGAGGTTCTGTTTGCCTATATCCACAAGGGAAATATGATAAATGATATTCAAGTACAAGATAATCAACAAATAATGCAATAAATTACGAATAACCTTAAAATCCATCCATGTAGCTCACCATAACTAGTTCCATGTAATTAGCCCCAAGGGAGAACTCAAACAAACAAATTATACATACCCATCAAGCACAGACTCCCATATAATCAAAATCCACATCTGGGTATATGCTCAATTTTCATTTAATCATTTCGAAAAGAAAACTAAACACAATATAGTAGGTGGAAGATCACTTACCAACCAATAATGCAAGGCAGTGATGGTCTGGCTAACAGCAAGCCAAATAACACCATAACTCAACAAGAAACACAGCCTAAGGAGGGAACTTGTTGCAAGCAATACGAGGAAGCAAAGCAATCCCACACTCTTAACTGTAATAATATTAATTATTTATTTTTGTTTTGTTTGAGGTAATTATTTCATTTCATTATATAATTCATACGACAACTTTAAACATTCATTCGATAAAAAAATACGAACAACATTCTGATCAATCATTCGACTCCACCATGACCGCAAACACGCCTTAATCAACAAACTCAATTGAGAAAATTAAAACCTCAAAGCCCCAAACTTTATCATATTTTGCTAAAAAACCCCAAATATTTTCAAACAGTTGTATTCATGTCCCTTGACTTGGAGTCATCTCCTTCCTCAAGCAGGGACTGGTTCTTCCGTTCACACTCTCTTGCTCATCACTACACTCCGGAAAACCCAGAATATCGTCGCAGTTTCTCTTCAAATCCTAGACTGTCCCAGCCACTACCTCCCGATTCGAAAAGCCCCATAACGCCGACGTTTCGCTCTGTCTCGTCTTCCAATTCCTCTTCTTTCAGAGAATACAACTACCCAGTGCTCAGACGAACATACTCATCTAGTCGCATAGGCGCAGAAAATGACGCTGTTTTGGAACGAAACGTGGGCGTTTCTGTAGAGAGCTTTGGCAAGTGAGAAGATTGCCGGATTTTCGGCTCAACGGCTCAAATTCCGGTGGCATATGGCGATTTATTTAGCGGTGATTGTTCTTACTATTATTATTATTATTATTTTAAATTTGAGAAAAAAATTGTTTTTTGAGTTAATGTTGTTTGAAATAATTGCAGATATTGATCATTCACAATTATTACTTCACTGGTACAGAAGAATTTCTCTTTACATAATCAAGTCAACGAGTTACAGGTGAAATTCAATGTTTTTTTTAACGCGTTATAAGTAAAATTCAATATATATATACACACATATATATTTAATTCCTTATATTTTAATATATATTTGCTTTTTTAACAATCAACTGAATCACATAGATAAAAAATTATTCAGGTGTAGTCTTTGCTAAACAAAATTTATTAGTTTCTCCTTTGCAGGAACACGTCTCAAAGCTGCATATTAGATTACAAGCCTGCAATTTGTTTGATTCTAGTGATGTCATTAACTCCATATCAGAGGAGGGTGATGAATTTTCTAGCAAAGGCTCAAGGAACTTGGCTTTAATCATCTCTTTCTTACTTTTATCCATACCTATTCTTATTTTCAAGTACATTGATCATGTCTCTAACCAAGATCATCAGATAATATATTCTTTAAGCAAGCAGCTAGCATACCGGGTGGATGTCACTTTGTATACCAATGTAGAGAAATACCTCTGCTTATTGCTGATCAAATACTACTAGGACATTGCCATAGTCCTAGATTACTATTTGCAGGAATTTCTCTCTGCATATAGTAAAATTCCTTTATGAAAGTGTCAGATCATTTACCAAATGTTGTTAGTGAGAGAAGTTGTGTTTTTGATCTTTCTACTCATTATTGCAGGCAAAGCGTCTCCCATACACAGAAGCAATGGTAACCCAAGTCCACAGAGGAAGCTTCTCACAAGGCTATTGGACTGGGGAGATGCAGCAGTCTTCTGATAAGTCAGTGATAATAAGCGAAATTCTAGATCCAAAGGACAAAAAATCTTTTATCCATATCAAAGATTAGTGATTATGTTCTGTCAAATGAGCTTATCAGCATGGCTTTGGCCATGGTTGCAGAGGATCGACAAATAAATCATGTATTAGAAGAGCTATGTGCCGAAGAGGTATTTGAATTTATTGTTCTCTCATTTCATACCCAGCTGTGTCTAATGATATAATTCTTGATGTGATAGATCGTTTGGGAATTTCAATCCGCCTTCCAAAAGTGAGAGACGGAGGTGGTCACTGGAGGATGTTTTTGTCGTAATCGCAGAAAAAGAATAAACCATTTTTGGTTCCCACACGACCAAAGGGACAATCTTGGAGAAGGAGAAGAAAATCATCTTGAATTATCAGAGTAAGCTCAAACATTTTAAGTGGAAGTGAAATTGTAAAATATCATTCAGAGAATCAACATCACATTTTAGATTACTTTGTACAAGAAAACAATCTCAAGAGTATTGGAATACATCCCATTTAGGATTTTACTGAAAGGGGATTAAATGCAGCAGATCAACTGCAATTGTACAAGTGATCAACAGTGTTACACCAAAGGTCAGTATCAATTAAAAGTTTCTTCTGATCTTCCATTCAAGTTACTGCAAGAAAAATGAGAGACTAAAATTTAGCATCTTTAACCTCTATGCTTCAGAGAGATCAACATTCTCATTCATTGGAGTCGCCGATTCAGGAGATGGATTTTGGATTCCTTCAGTATCAGATGGTTGAGATTCATGCTTGGCAGCAGCCTGCAACACCCGGTTTTTGACATCTACAGATGAAGGTGATGTTGGTAGACCGGGGCGATTTGTTTCTAATTTACCAGCAGCCCATGAAAATGCCTGAGCACCAATTTTAACAGGAGCTAGGAACAGCCTTCAAGGAACATAACACAGACCACAGTTAGTTGATCATTCAACAGATTCAAAACTTTATTTTATAAATAGGAAACAAAAATAAACACAAAAAAATCTTGCTGTTATCAGTTAAGAGTATATGACCAAGCTTCTTGTCAATTTAATTTTAATTTCAAACATATATTATCATATAATGCACCAAGTAAAATGTACAACAAGATCTAATAGTAGTTTAGAATTCTGTGTTTACATGTATGTAAAAATCACTTTATTATTTTCAGATGGCTTTGCAATTGAATGTAAACTCAGGTGTGCGTGTCCAATAAATGCATAAATCTTTTTTACATCAGAGAAAATATCCATATTAAGAGTTAAAAATCATTTTGAACCTTTAGTTTTTGAAATCCTAATTCCTTTCAACATATATATAAAGTGGAGATCAAAATTGGAATAAATTTTTAATCATGTCTCTATTGTCTTGATTTCATATAGCATTTAGAAGGATTCTTTACCTCACATCTTGCCTAAAATCTTCTGCATCCTGGTATGAAGCAACCCGCCGATAAATAGTCTGGTAATTACAGAAACCCAGCAACAAAGAATCAGTATGATTTGCAAAGCCTAATACATAAAACATATGAGAAATTTTCTGTTTCATGTAAATGTAATAGAAGAAAACTAGAAAAAGGACTGTGGCACCTAAACCTCAATGCAGTGATGCATGACGGCCGGTAGATGATTTTCAGAACATTTGTTTCAAAAACATCCAGAGGCATTTGATGATTAAAGAAAAGACCAACAAAAACCATCTTATAGTCAGAAGCAACTAGAAAATCAAACAATAAGATCATTCTCAAAATCTTTTACCACAAGATCCCCAGGTAAAACCAGTTAACCTCTCTGTCCTCATCGTAATTAGCAACTGAATTGAAACACAAAAGGTGCATGCACACACACACATCATCTCAGAGGAAGTTTCATATTATAGTATATACTTTAGTTCATACAAATACTAAAATTCAATATGGTAAATGAAACAATTTTACAGGAGCACTTAAACTAGAGAAGAGTATGAATACCTGACCAAGGCCAAAAACGCCAATAAATTGTAATGTCTTCTCCCACTCTGCGACAAAATTATTTACGTGCAGTTAGCATGAAGCATGGGACATTTAAAAAAAAAATGGAAACAGGTTTAAAAAGGACTATTGTCTATAAAAATGCTGCTAATCTAAAACAATATCCCAGTAAGCATCCCATGAAAGAGAAAAGCTAAGAATATGTGCCAAAACAATCCAAAGCTCATATCAGGCCTCTGCAGAACAATATTATGGGTTGTACCCAACAAACTCCCAAAGTGTAAGACACAGTGCAATTAAATTGTGCATTCTGAGGCACAGTTCATCCTAAACCAAACACCCGCTCCTCTTCCCCACCACCCCCAATCTTTGCCTCTCACCTCACAGGTGTTTCTGTCCTAGTACGTGCCCACAATCACATACATCATAGGATACAGCCTATCATGGGCCAAGGTCAGTCTAATTTAAATTTTCAGAATCTTAAACCTTTCCATTTGATATATGCCACCAGAAGAATCCACAATTCAGTAGTTCAGGTGAGTAATCCTAGTGCAAGTTTACCTTTGTTTTCATACCGGTAACAGTCACTAAATATAAAAGGAGAAACCAAATTTAGAGCTTCTCCTCCTAAGTTTCGCCCTTTCGCCACTGACTAGCAGACCATCCACCCAAAATGGGATAGACTAACACCCACAAAAGAGAGTGAAAAAGAAAACACACGTAAGATAAAACTTACAACACCTCTATAGTCTACGTATTGTCTTACATAATAGTCCCAAAAGGCCATGATTATCGGCAGTGATCACTTCCAGTTCAAGGTTTGCTTTTAGAGATTTTATGAAGAAAACAAATTTCAATGTGCTCAGCAGTATTTAACATGCACCGAGGATTCTAAATAAACAATTGGAGGGAAATTGTTTCTAGACTCTGGAGTTGGTTGCCAATAGATGCATTTCATCATTCATGTTTCTTTTCATTTGTAAACGATCCCATTGCTATAAGCTTTTCATTGTTCAACAAACATATATAGACAGGGTCTAATGAGAAGAAAGTCAAGTTGTGAAAGGTCACATGCTATTTTTATGACCTGAAAGCAGTTCAATAGTGAAGTTGTACAAATCAAAGTTCACTTTGGACATATAGCAATCAACCATATTGCCTTTCAATTATGAATATATTTAACAAATCTGAATGAAGAAATATACTCACCTAGTAGCGCATATAATGCAGCGACAAAACCCTGGCCATAAATACAAGCACTTGTTAGTGAGAAATCCACTATAAGTCGCATGAAAACTACAACATTTTCATATTATGAATTTGAGACTACATCTGAACCATGAACCAGTATTTACAGACTGCTCGATCGGTGACTAGCCAAGAAGCATTAGACAATCAGAAAATTGATAATAAACAAATAAAAATTCAAAATAATATTGTAATATATTTCTTGACCATAAAAATTTTGTACAGATATATGATGAAATTCATCGACTCTTCACAGTGCAACTCATGCTGTTTTTAGCTAAGGTAGAACAAGAAGAATCACAATTAACCCATCCCTCCGGTTATGACAAGTCAAGCAAAGATGGTCTTAAAAGGGGAACAAAATGATAATTAATTACTTGAAGAAATCACATAAGTAATGAAAATCAACATAAAAGTAACCTTACCACACCATACCCAAGAACTTGCACTGGAGAAGGATTGATATCTTCTAAGATTGCCTCAGCATCCTGAAAGGATCCAACTATGCATTATTAGACAGCAAAAAGCTCAATCTAGTTTTAGGACAGAGAAAACATAACAAGAATAGCAAATTATTCTTGAGTAAGCAAACATGAAAAAGCAAATTCTGCACCAAACCCCATAAAGTAGCAAGTGTAATGCAGTTCATTCAAATTTTGAATGATTATTGCTTTGTGTTTATGAGGAAGGAAAAACTACAATTAGACTAAATTATCACCTCTCTTTTCTTTTCTTGTTTACTCCAATCAAATATTCCCAATTGGTAAATATGTCAAATAATTGCCAATCTATGGTGAGATTAGCCCATTATGGTGCAGATATGTATAAGAGGAAAACCTATTTAGAAACTCCCTGAAAGCTGTCTCTATTGCTTTGATCAACCCTTGTGCTTCCAGAAGAATAACAACCCCAAATCTTGTTTGTTACAGTATATCACGGCCCGTCATTCAACATTTGAATGCATCATAGACACACATACATGAACAAGATGAGCCAAATCCAAACGAAGAAGGTAGTTTACGAATGTCACATTGGATAGCTGAAGCAGATAAATCCTTACTCATGAGAGAAAGGGACCAAATGAAAAGGTAGGAAACTCAAAGGAAGCATCTTAGGTGTTTCACTAACAGTTGAAGTTGTACTGATCCAATGATCTAGATTTGTGCAAAAAAGGAGGGTTTGATCCTAAATATATGTATGCATCAATAACAAAATCTCATTTCTACTGAAAATTTAGAAGTTAAGAGAATAACAGGCACCCGTGTAATGAATACCTCATTGAGTATGGTTAGTGCAGTCTCTGATTTTAGCTCCTTTATCCGTAGACCCTCTTTCACCCAAGACTGAAAGCCACCTTGGACCAGGTATGATCTCTATCATGTGAAACAGCATAAATCAATTAGAAGATCATATTCTTTATCCACTTATGATAATCTGGCAATATATATTTAGTTTACGGCTGCGTTCCAGTTCCCCAACCTAAATGATACACAAAGGATTTGAATTTTGGGATCAGATAATTTTGTTTCTTTTCCTTTTCGATTCCAGCTTAATTTCGTATTCATCTATTGTACAGAAGCATCACAAAGACACAGTAATACTTGCCTTAACACCAAGTTTTCTCAGTGATCTTGCAATGCCTTTTGAGCGAGTGCCATCAGCATCCATAACTATGACCTTGGACCTGTCCTACAGGTAGGAGAAAAAGGTATACATCATTTCCATGTCCCAATGAGGATAAAAAAAAATGCATGTTGTAAGGGGAAATTGTGGCAAATAAAAGAACAGCCCATCATACATTTTCGAAAAGATTATAAGGCAAAGCAAGTATTTATACATACATAAGACAAGATCAAATTACTTACAGAGCTAAATAACTTATTTATTTATACTTCTCATCAAATCGTTAGCCGACGCCACCCAGTGGGAAAAGGCTTTGTTTGGTTTGGTTTCATCAAATCGTTGAATCAAATGTATTCCTAGCATCTGAGTTAAACACCAAATATCACATTACCCATCTCTAATTTTAGCTATCTATTCCTAGATCATAATCCAAATCCAATACATAATTAACGTTTTTCTAGCTCCATCTCCCACAACTTGAAAATAGATGAGCAAACTCATTGTCCAAACGATGAAACCCACCATTTTGGTTTGTGCATAATAAATTCTAAACACAGTTGACTGATGTAATAGAATGACAATATGTAAGTCACATGCCCCTATATAGATTCATCATTGCTTCTTTTTCCGGATTGTTGAAAATGTGAAGAGCGGTAAGATGTAGAAAATTATGTGTTAAGCAAAACAGAGACACAGGGCAAAGCTACATCACTTCTCCTCAGTATATAATAGCACAAAAGAACAGATTTTGATGAGACAAGTAAAAATGTCCTTTTGCAATTTCCAGAAAGCTTTTTATTTTATTTTGAGATATGGAAAGCTTTTTATTTGAAACAACTAAAAATTGTACAGAAATAAGCATTCTAAAGTTTAAGGCTGCCATACCTGAACAATTTTCAAATTACGAATAACAGCAGCAGTTAAGGTGTCATCAAGCTCTCTGTGACCTCTAAACAATTTCAGTTCTGCTCCACTGACCTGAATATAGGCAATGAATATTAGCATGAATCTGTAGAAAAAGAATAAAGCTCAGATCCACAATACACCCCACTTTTTCTTTCACGAAACATTACTTGGCAATTTGCATCAAATTAGAGGTATGGACATTTTGATTTCCTTCCCTATAACAAATTGGCAATAAAATTACTCCATAGACATGCATAACCAACCTCAGGAAAATATGCACTTGCATAGCGAAACCGAGCTCCTCGTCGAAGATCAGGAATACCATATCTTTCTCTCAGATCCTTCAAAAGATTCAATTCCAACATCAAGCAAATTTGATAAGATTGAGGAGGATAAAAAGTAGGTTCAAGCTTGGGAGAAACGTTACTACAAATCAATCATACATTTTAACAAAAAAACAACCTTAAAAACAGCAGAGGCCCTAAGTAAAACTGGAATGAAAGCAGTAGGTGAATTTAATTTTTTAGCCTTTTTGATGGGAGAAGCAGAACTTAACATGACTGACTTATCCAAATAAATGGCCAGAAAGATTTACAATCTCTTGCCTCAGGCCGGACATCAATCAATACAACATTCTCCTTCCCTCTCAAAAGTTCCAAAGTTGACTTAGGAGATAAGTCTCCAGAGTAACCACCATATATCCACCGCCAGTAAAAAACCCTGCACAAATCTGATAGAAAATATAAGTCTCCCATGCAATAGGTTATTTGTTTTGTAACAAGAATTGGTTAAATAATTTATTCTTCAGAACAGAAGGATATCTATACCACAAAGTGGCTGAGGTGCCCAAGAAAAGAACAAATGGAACAACGGGATCATTTGAATCAAAGCCAAGACTTCTTTCCAGCCCCTCGATGGCAACAGAAACCTGCTTTCACAAAAAAGATATTCAGTGCTGACAGATAATGCAAGCTCAACTGTTTATAATCAGTTGCTGCTACAAAATCTTCATGAAAGTTGTGCGCCAACAAAAGATCTAACCAAGAACCAAGGAAACAAATAATATGTGTATCATAACTAATAGATCTAACAGAGATTTCTTAATGATTTTTCAATGACAATAATCTCACTACAGAAGCCTACTAAATCATCAGATATCAAGAAGCAATTAAGCTGGTTTGTATCCCAATTATAAGAATACCTGTTTTAAAGCTAGCCCAACTGGCTGCAATACTTTTAATGCTTTCTCTTCATACAAATTAAGTGCATCCCTGATCTCTGGAGGAAGTGATTCCTTAGTGGTGCCATAATAGTAAACAACAAAAGAAGCCCCATTTGTTATAGAATCTTCCAATGCAACAATTGTACGCCTTAACACATCAGCAGCAACATCAGTTGCTTTACTTGAGGCTTCCTTTAAGTCAGCTGAAAAAGTTGTCAACTTGTTCCCTGCTGATTCTCCTGTTTGATCAACAGAAGAAAACACCCTACTAACAACATTATCCACTGCTTCTGAAGCACTTTTTTTTATAGATGTTATCGATGACGTAACTGTGTCAACTGAGCTTTTCACAGCATTTTCTCCTTTATCCATGGAAGACCTGAAGGACTCGCTTACTCCGGCTAAAAAATCATCAAAACTGCTTTTGACATTGGATATTGAACTGTTATCCATATCCAGGGAGTCGGATGCTGAAGTGGGATTCTCAGGTGTCAATTCCATACTAGAAAAGGTTTCAGGTTCCACAGGTGCCATCAACTCGTCTGCATTTTCAGTTGTTTGGTCTGTAAAATCCACAAGTCCTTCCACAGCAGATACACTAGAATCTTCTATATATTTCAGCTCCCCACTTCCCATAGGGTTAATCTCGTTTGCTACCCCAACTGAATACCTCCATGCATTAGATGGTGCGCAATCAATGACATCTAATTCATTTGGAGAAGAGTGAATGAAATCTACAGAGAAAAATTTACTGTTTTCGACAAAACTAGAGTACAAAGACTTTGTAGCTTGTGTTTTAATGCAACTTCTTTGGAGATGAGTTCCATTTCCCAAAGCAATACCATCTTCCACATTACATTTTGAATCAAAGTCCTTCCTGAATGGGGAAAAGGATTGCAGACCTCCATGGAATGATATCTGCCAAAGGAAATTGCAATCACTTTTTTAGATGCAAGAATCTCAATGCACCAAGAAAGTCAGAGATCTCAGGGCATGTATTGCAAGATACTCATCATATTTTTACATTTCAATTCACATGTCCTTCCTGAGTGGAAATGTCTTCTTTGTATAGCAAGGAAATTCAAGGGCATAAATTGGAGGGTCTATGACTCCTCTAAACAATGTTTAGTAAACAAATTACGTATTTTATTAGAACTCCAGGTTAAGAAAATTCAAGGCCAGGAAGTGTGATATGTCTTTACATAAGAAAGAACAATAAGATTTACTTATAACCCACCATGAGATAATAACCTAAAATTACATGGATTGATTTCGCAAAATACAAGAAGAATATGTATTCCAGATATTAGCAATATCTCTACATATTTTGGATTGGTTTCAGATAAGAAAAATACACATTTTCTTTAAATTACATGAAACATTTTCCAGATAGAACCATAGCACAAATATGAGTCCAAGTGGAGAATCATCAATACCTATCACATCAAATGAAAAATACCCAAGTTCAACAAATGAAACTCATTTGTTCTAAAATTGAGATAGACAATAATTTTAACTAAAGACAATCATCTAGCAATCTCAAGTTAATTATGCTTGTAGAAAACCATTCATAATTTGTTCATTCATTGCCCAATTTTATTAACTGCCAGAGCCTGGAAGCAACTCAGAATAATCAACATATAAAGTGCAATCTCATGTCTCACCAATGAATAAGAACAGCTTGATGTGGCTGAGCAAACCGGCAGCATCGTCATTTTAACACACTATCAGCCTCAAGCGACTCACCAAATTCTCATATCTGTTTAAATTCCACACACAGACACATAAAAAATAGTTATATGAATTCTAATTAAAACTTTAAATGTAAGAAAGAAAATCTTCCGATTTGTATCAAGATAAAACAAAATATAAACTCATTTGAATTCTTGATAGCATAATTATTTCTTTTCAGTGGGTTTCTTGAAATTCTATCTTGTTAGAAAAAAACATTGTGATGAATTTAGTACATAATGAATTGAAACAAGGATTTCACAAAGACAATACAACTTATTAGGACAATGATAGGCTAGATTCAACACCATCACAACAAGATTCTCAAAAGCTTTAGTGCCAGTAAAAGGTAAGTAAGATTATGATCAAATTAAAGCAGCAGATACAATTAGACATAACAAAAACACATCTTCAGAAAATTTGGATAAAATAACGATAAGCCACGCCAGATCCACGTCAATGAATTAGCAAAATTCTGATAAATTAATGCATTTCATATAATAATATCTTTCTCATTAAAAACAAATTTTACAAGGGAGCAAAAAAGAACTTCATTTAAATTTAGCAGTAGCACAATTGTTGAAACAAATTCAGAGCCGCCAATATATAGTCAGTAGCAATAAAACTATATAATCTAACAAAATTTGTGACAAAATGGGCTAAGTTAAATCCAAAACCGATTTGAAAATCAATCTCTAATGCAAAAAAGATTCAAACTTCAAAATAAACAACCTAAATTACACAACCCCATTTGATTTCATTAAAAATAGATCAAATCATGAAATGGATATCTTAAACACTAATAGTCATATGTAACAGGAAAATTATAAAAAAAAAAATGATCTAAATAAATATAGCATTTCAGTGAAGTTCTTACATGATAAACACTAATCCAAAGCTGAAAATGGATATTGGAATGTTTAAAGAGAAGAGTTGTAAAAATAATATATGAAGTTATTTAAGTATTGACAAAAAAGAAGAATCGTGTGGCTTGTCAAAGCCGTTAGCTTCATCCCTTTTGCTGCTTCTTTGCCTCTCGTTTCTTACTGTGGGGACAAATTTCGGATTTTGTGATTTTGTCCACAAGTTGCCATGTTTTGGGATAATGACATTTAGGTCCCTTATATTTAATCAAAATTCAATTAAGGATAAAATTAACATTTTTTAACCTTGGCGGTAAGTGATGGCGCACATCGGCCGCCCGAGTATCCGACCATAAATATCCTCCTGTCAGGTTTGTTCAGTTAATCTAAACTGTCGCAGTTTAAGCGAAGTGAATAAATGTATTTGTATTCAAAATCTTTTAGTTCTATTCTAGGAGAAGGTATATTATGTTTCGGATGTATATGTTATCTCTTTTATAATAGTTGTGTCTCATATAAATAAGGTATATTATGTTTCGGGTATATATATCATCTCTCTCATAATAATTGGATCTCACACATTTATGTGATCAAGTTATTGTGAGAGAGATGACATATACACCCGAAATATAATATAATTTTTCCTATTTTAGATCTCCTAAGTCAAAATCTGCTCTCTCAATTGTTGACCAAACAGTTTCTTACTAATCACGGATCCTTGAAACTCTTCGTTTTGTACAAATTCAAGTTTCTCTGAGCTCATGGAATCACCTGGTGAGTTGCGGTGAAACGATGTCGTTGCAAGCTTATACCATTCATTATCTTTTCATTTATTCTTTATTATGTATCTTATTATTTATGTATTTCTTACTTTTTTTTTCTTTTCATATATGGACGAAGTTGGTTGAATTTTTATTTTTTATTTACTGTATTTGCCACCAAACCCCACTTTAGGGCAAATCCAAGTAATTAAATTCAGATCTATTAAAATTTCAGTTAAATTCAAAAGAGGAAAATAAAAGTTACCTTACTCAAGAGTCAAGAGTCAATTCATTTCTCAATTTTGTATATTGATTTGGCTTATATGTTGGTGTTGCCTATTATTTGTTTCATTATGATTTAATTCTCATTTAGGCACTTTTAATCTGTGGACAATAATGGTTGAAGGAAAATGTTAACCGGGATTCTGCTATAATCTTACTTATAACGTTAAAATTAGTAAAAGAAGAAAGAAAATGATTGTTTGATTTTCTGCAAACCTTTTATTTTTTATATCTCTTTTCTATTTGTTTGTGTTACATTTGGTGGCTGAAGACAGACATCTGTTATTTTTGCTATGTTGGATTCTGGTGAAGTATATATATTTAGAGTCAGCTTGTATTCTAGGACTGACTCTCAAGTGATATATGTTGATCCAACAATGGATCAAAATACCTAACAAACTATATACACAGTGATAGAGAACCAATGGATCAAAATACCACTTCAAAATCCTCAATCCCAGGGCAAAAGAGAAGTAAAGAATGTTCAAGAGTTGCCTGATCTTGACATTGATGGAAGCACTACTTTTGTGAGATGAGACATTACAAGACCTTTCCCTAGCCGTATGCCTTTGCAAAATCCCGACGAGGGATTTTTTTGGAATGGATGGCTTTAAGTGACTTTTAAAAACATTGCGTTACCTCAGCATTGTGTCATTCTTATGCAGGTTTTGCTTCATGTTTGGTATCTTCGAAATTGATGCTCATTGAACTTCTCTCATTCCACATCCTCCTACTAGTCCTCCGTCCAATTTTGTTTTCAAAAGTTTGTTTGAAAGCCTATTGCTTTGTATGTGATTGTATATTTGTTTGAAGTTCCATTCTGAGCATGATATGGTCATATTTGCTTGTTATTTTAACTATTAAATGAACGGATATTTCGCAGTAACATTTTGTATATTTGTTTGATGTTTCTAACAATAATAATGTCATCTTTTCCTCTTTTTGGTGGAAAATCAATTCCGTTTCCTGTCTAAAATTTTTAGAAATATATTAGCATTTATTCTTTATGGTATATATGCTGAACATCCTCATCCATGGGAATCCTTGTCTGGTTTAATTGTTCAATCAAGAAATTTCTGGAAGTTTGAGCGAGTTCCATATGTTAGTAATCTTTAACATAAGATGTTGGAAGATGCCTTGAGAAGCTAAAAAACCTATTATAAGTAAAAGCCCTTGCATTGTTTGTGCAATATGTGTGGTAGCTAAATTGGGTCTCTCATAATTCCATAGTTTGCTTAATTTAAATTCTTTATGGATTGTTTTTTTTTAGATTCCTCAGTGCCATTGTAGGTTGAAGCAGCAAAAGATTCAGCACCAGTTTTGTTCCTGCTTGCTCCATTAAATTTTGGATCAAGACACTCATATTGGAGAGCTCCTCCTAGTACTACTTCTCTTGAGTTTGTCATTGTTCTTGGTAGTGTTTCTGATGTAAGTGGGGTCATCTTCCTTGTTAGTCCTCGTGGCTATTCTTATAAGCCAACTGGCCTAAACGGTGAAGCCCAGAGGTTGTGGGTGGTAGATCTGGTTTCTATTGGATTGACATTACAGAAATCAAAAATTCATTCTGAAGTCAAGATTGATCTCACAGAGATCACGTCGAACACTATCCTATTTGGATTGGTGTGGCTGAAGATCTGAAAACAAACTTTGAAATTGAGGCGAAATGAAGAAAAGAAACCACGATAATCAAACAAAACTCTGAAAACTGTGGTCACCTTAGTTTGGTCATCAACTCTTATGAGTTTAAATCTCGAGATGAACAACTATCAAATCCCAATTTTAGAACTGATAGAGAAACTGTTGTTTTTTCTCATTAGTTGAAAAAGAAAAAGAAAAACGGAACCATCTGCCCCTTTGCTTTGTGACTCTGTGTATCCAAGGGCTGTGTCATTTAGATTTGCTATTAAGTTCATATTTTTCTTTGACCTGTTGCTTCTTATTGTTGTCACAGGTGCAAATATGGGCTAGCAATAAAATAAATCGGGAAGAAAGGTCATCCATGGGAAAATGAGATGTCCAATCCCTGGTCACATCTTCTTCAGATTTGTAAGGTCCAGAAAAGTCAACTAGAAATGATAAATTACCTAGCCATGTAAAGTTCGATTTTAAAAATCCTGTTAGTTGATGCATTACTTGGATAACATTACGTCTTTAGAGACCTGGTTCGGCTTCAGTCAATTTCAGTCGGAAGTCCAGTGAAAAAGGAGGGGCTTACCTCATTAACAAGCTCTGAGCAGCTAAATCTTAGAAACTGGTTGGATAGAGCCCCGCAATTGAATAGACTCGTACATTCATATTCCAGATTTCTGCTATGCGACTTTGCCTCTGATAATAATCTTTTTTTTCCTCTGGCAGGTCCCAATTGAGGCTGAGAGGTTGATGGACAACAATCTCATCTTGGAACAGTATCTACCTCCTGCTTTGCCTTTGCTTGGTGGATTCCGTCTAGATGCATTCAGTGCAATAAAGCCTAGGGTTACCCATTCACCTTTCTCAGATTCAGATATCTGGGACACATGCAAGTATCCGCACTCCAGGAACCACATAGCATGGTAACTATTGCGGAATATCAACTGCCGGAGGCTAGAACCGGAGCACCAATGTACTTCGATCCCACCGAGTCTCATTCAAGCTTCTTGGAGATGTTACGGCATTTGCAGATGAACCTTCAGAACAGGATGATTCATGTTTTAGAGCTCCACTTGTGGCAGCAGGTTTGTCTTTGTCAAACAGAATCAAGTTATATTATTATAGTTATCCTTATGAGCTTGGAAAATGGGCAAGTCTTTCGGCAGTTTGATTGTTATTTATACAGAGAGAAAGAGTTTTGGGTTTGATTTTGATATGTTTTTGTAATGATTTTATTAATTTTCTGTTGTATAAAAATCAGAATATGCAAGTATTAAAGTCCTTTAATGCAGTAATTATATTGTGTTGTTGAGAGAGAAGAGTAATGTAATGTATCTTTGATGCCATTGGTTCTCTAAATCTAGTAAACTCAGGCTATCCATTTAAGCTAAAGAGATCATTCAAGATTTGCACAAACACAAGATAGTATTATTGGATATTGATAAACTTCAAATTGCTCTTTGAATTTAAGGTGGATTTAGAGTGGGAAAAATGAAATTAATAGTTATTTGAATTTGATTTTAATTCTAGAGTCACGGCGAAATTTGCAACAACTCTGATACGAAAGTTGCTTTGTCACTTCACCAATCCCATTCATCATTAGTTCTCTAGTTGCACTCCTCTTTTAGGTAAGACATAGGTACGATTTCATCCAATTTTCTCGGGTCAAGTTACTCACTTTGTACCGTATAAATGAACTATTTCCGGTGACCCCAATCCATGTTTCAAGCTGATCGGGTCGGGATCGTCATTTCCTTAACCCACACACACAGAGTTATTAAACTTTGTTATACTCTTTGTTCTTGCTCTTTTTCATTACTATCTATTCTTTGTTTGTATCTACTTAATAGGATAATACTAATTCAAGCGCTCTCCATTCGTGACTGTAATTGAAATCTCATTCAAGGGGTGGCTTTTGTGATTGTATTTATATTTTTCAATGAATAAAATTGTTGTCATTTATCTAAATATTCCACATATATCAAAATATTAAAAATAAAATCCTGATAAATAGGAAAATATTACAAATATTAAACACCATATCTAATGATGCCAATAATATAAATTATAACATTGGTAATTCATTACAAAATCATGAAATATCCATTAATACTATCATGATTGTGTATTAATCCTGACATGCTATAACATTAAACAATACAAAAAAATACCCTTTATAAAATGGAGCTGGATCAAAATGGAGCAATCAAAATCTGCAAGTGTTAAATTCCAGCTTCTAATTTGAACCCAAATTCGATAAATTAATTACGTAAGTTTGAAAATTCATCTTTTTTTTTCCTTTTTCTGTATTCCAATTTACATTCTGCTTATTGCATATCATTGCACATACTCTAATTATTCTTTTAATTAATATTTACTATTTTATTACTTTTTATACTGTATCGTATGAGAGATTTGACTCATATTTTTATTTGTTATTTCGTCTCATACAAGATTAAAATAAATGTTAATCGATGTTACTAATTTATTAATTTACATCATTTCTATTATTTTGCAAGGTTACAAATTTCTTCATTCATATAAATTTTGAGTAGTTTTTTTTTTTTTTTTTTTAACAGAGGTTCTCCGGGTCAAAATGAATACGATGATGATAGCGATGGTGGGAGGAGGAGTAACAATGGCGATTTTAATGATTGTTATTATTTATTTTTGCTTTATTCATACGGGTAAACAAGATGAAGGATGGGCCACATAGGAAATTACATAACGGGGTAACTTTGTAATTGTGTTACTTAGACTACCAATATGGGAATAAGACTTATAATATACTGTTTCGAAACTCTCGATTAGATGAATAAAAATAATTATTTTTATTCCAAGAATACCATTAGAAGTAATTTCCTTGCACTAATTAGAAGCTTGTTTTATTTGTTTTTTTTTATTTTATTATAGAATAAAATCTGGAATCTTCGTACGTGAGGAATTCCTGGTTAATTTTGGAATTATGCTTCGTTGAATTTCTTTATTAGTTAGTATAAAGTAGGGGTGTCAATTTGGGTCAGGATTCGTTTATTCGTTCGATTCGATTCGCTTTAAAGCGAATACGGGTTTGAAAAAATGGATTCGTTTAATAATTGGTCAATTCGATTCGATTCGTTTATTAAACGAATCGAATACGAATTTAAGCTCATTAATTCGTTTATTCGTTTAGGATTCGTTTAATTATTTTTATTTACTAGTTCTTATTAATTTTCAATTAAGATTCGAGAAATTATAGCTAATTATCATAGAAAACGTAATATTTTCAATATTTGGTGAAGTATTTTTAGTAAATATATTAATTACATATTACATATGTATATATTTATGAAGAATTAATGTAAATCAAGTATGGTAAATTATTTTATTAAATAATATCATTGACTAAACGAATAAACGAATATTCTTATTCGATTCGTTTAATAAACGAATCGAATACGAATCCTGATATTAGGATTCGTTTAATAAAGGAATCGAATACGAATCCATCACATTTTGATTCGATTCGTTTAGGATTCGATACGAATTAGATTCGTTGATTCGTTTTGACACCCCTAGTATAAAGGGGATGTAAAACCATGGGACTTTTATCAATAACATATTTCCAATTGAGAACTTTTTTTTCCCTTTTATTTATCTTTTTGCTTCATCGCGAATGCTGCGACGCCTTTGAATCATCAATGTGTTTTTGCCGATGTTTTTTTTTTTAGCTTATGTGCACCTCGATTAATCTCCGGGACTTGTGTCATGTGCCCTCGAAAGTTTCCCAACACAGATCAGGTAAGTCGCTGACTTTTCACATCAGGGGGTATGACCCCTGTTGTGAAATAACGATCACTCTTGGAAGTGTTTGAGGAAAAACCAAATTCGTATTATTACTATCAAGAATAATACACAAGTTTTACACAAAGAAAACTAAATAAAAAACCTCACACTTCTCTCTACAATAACAACACTCTCACTGGGATAATTAACAATGAAGGTTTAGGGCTCCTTATATAGCTGATCAAACCGCGTGAACAGTGTCACGCAGTTTGCCTTTCCAGCTGCCTTGGCCATGCAAGTCAAGCTTGCTTTCGGTGGAACCGAAAGCATGCTGACTTTCTGGTTCAACAAATCTCCCCATCGGTGAAGATTTTCCTAAATCTGAGCCGATCATCAATCATCCAAAACCGGATCCTCCAAAAGGATCCTCCCCTGGCTGCATCTGAATGACTGCCTACATACCCTGAGACGGGATCAAGCCAATCGTAGTTCTATGTATCTGAAAAACAAAAAAATCATCTGAAAGTTATCACGGCTGTGTCTCTGCACAACTCTAGCTTGTCTCGGGAAACCACCTTTGTTAACATGTCGGCTGGATTCTCATCTTATGGATCTTTACTAGTCTCAGCAGTTGTTGATCCATCACCTCGCGTATCCAGTGATAGCGAATATCAATATGTTTCGTCCGGGAATAATACATTGAGTTCTTGCTCAAGTCCAGAGCACTCTGACTGTCGCAATGTATCTTGAATTCTGTCTGTTTGATCCCTAACTCTTGGAGAAACCGCTTTAGCCACAATATTTCTTTTCCTGCCTCAGCTATGGCAATGTACTCAGCCTCTGTTGTGGATAATGCAATACACCTCTGCAATCTTGACTGCCATGACACAGCTCCCCCTGCAAAAGTGTAAATGAATCCTGATGTAGATTTCCTACCATCAAGATCTCCCGCCATATCTGAATCTGTATAGCCTTCCAAGATCGGATCAGCTCCCCTATAACACAGACGAAACTTCGGTTGTACCCTTCAGGTACCTGAGAATCCATTTGACTGCTTCCCAGTGTTGTTTTCCAGGATTAGAGAGAAAACGGCTCAATACACCAACTGCGTGTGCAATATCTGGCCTGGTACATACCATTGCATACATTAGGCTTCCAACAGCTGAAGAATACGGTATTGCTGACATTTCCTCTATCTCTTTCTTGGATGAGGGGCACGAACTCTTGCTCAGTTTGAAATGGTGCGTTAGCGGAACGCTGACTGGTTTGGCTTTCTGTATATCGAACCTCCTGATTACCCGTTCAATATACCTCTCATGTGAAAGCCACAACTTCTTGTTCTGTCTGTCACGAACAATCTCCATTCCCAAAATCTGTTGAGCTGGTCCTAAGTCTTTCATGTCGAAAGCCTTGGA
The DNA here is from genome assembly GCA_019454045.1 of Zanthoxylum bungeanum. NCBI lineage: Eukaryota > Viridiplantae > Streptophyta > Magnoliopsida > Sapindales > Rutaceae > Zanthoxylum > Zanthoxylum bungeanum. The sequence goes on along the minus strand of SKCR01045058.1, from coordinate 368,779 downwards.
GAGTTCCTTCTTCAGCTGGCTGATCTTCGCTGCTTCTTGTCCAACAATCAACATGTCATCTACATACAGTAGAAGAGCAACGAAATTTCCATCTGGAAACCTCTGAATGTATACACACTGATCTGCTGCAGTTCTTTTGTAGCCTTGACCCACCATGAATGAGTCGAACTTCTTGTACCACTGCCTCGGTGCTTGTTTGAGCCCGTACAAGCTCTTTTTCAGCTTGCAAACAAGGTTTTCTTTACCTGAAACCTTGAATCCTTCTGGCTGCTCCATGTAGATTTCTTCATTCAGATCACCATGAAGAAATGCTGTTTTGACATCCATCTGTTCAAGCTCCAAGTTCAGTCTGGCTACCAATCCTAGGATGACTCGGATTAAAGCCATTTTTACCACTGGTGAAAAAATCTCATCAAAGTCAATCCCCTTTTTCTGTAGGAATCCTTTGACCACTAGCCGAGCTTTGTGTTTCACCACTTTCCCGCTGCCATCTTTCTTGAGCTTGAATACTCATTTGTTCCTCAGTGCCTTCATTCCATGTGGGAGCTTCACTATCTCATAAGTGTTGTTCTTCTGCAGAGATTCCATCTCATCTTGCATTGCGTGCATCCATTTGTCTTTGTCCTTATGAGATACTGCTTCGTTGAAGGTTTCTGGCTCCCCCTCGTTAGTAAGCAGAATGTATTCTGATCCTGAGTATCTGGCTGATGGAATCCGGCCTCTCTCGGATCTTCGTACTAGAGGTTCTGGCTGTCTGTTGTCATCCGGATCTGTGGATGAACTCGAAGCCTCTGATGGAGCAGGCTGCAGCTCCCCCTGCTCAACACCTCCGTCATCCTTTGGTTCTGCTTCTGGTATGTCTAGCACCCCATCATCATCTGTGGCTGTTGGTACTGGGGTTGCGTCTGGGTTTGCATCGGCATTATCGACACTGGTTTTAGAAGACATCTTGGGCTTTTCAATGTCTTCTATTGTCTGGTCTTCAAGAAACACTACATCACTGCTTCTGATGACCTTCCTTTCCTTTGGGTCCCATAACCTGTATCCAAATTCTTCGTCTCCATAGCCTATGAAGATGCATGGAGTAGTCCTTGCATCGAGCTTCTGTCTGAGCTCCTTGGATACATGTGCAAATGCTAAACATCCAAATATTCTGAGATGAGAATATGAAGGATTCTTACCAGACCACACTTTCTCCGGAATCTCGAAGTTCAACGGTACGGATGGTGATCTGTTGATCAGGTAGCAGGCGGCACAAACAGCTTCTCCCCAGAATGGCTTTGGCAGCTTAGCCATACTGATCATGCTTCTGACTTTCTCCATAATGGTGCGGTTCATTCTTTCAGCGACACCATTGTGTTGTGGGGTGCGTGGAACAGTCCTCTCGTGTCGAATGCTGTGACTTCCGCAGTAGGCATCGAACTCCCTGGAAGTGTATTCGCCTCCATTGTCTGTACGAATGCACTTCAGTTTCTTCCCTGTTTCACGCTCGACCATGGCATGTAACAGTTTGAAATAGTCCAGGACCTGATCCTTTGATTTCAGAAAATAAACCCATACTTTCCGAGAAGCATCATCAATAAAAGTCAGAAAATATTTGTTACCGCCTAGTGAGTTTACCTCCAAGGGACCACATACATCAGAGTACACCAGACTGAGTAACTCTGATTTCTTTGTAGATGAGAAATTAAAAGAGATTCTGTGTTGCTTACCGAATAGACAGTGGTTGCAAGGATCCAAATTAGCATTTTGGAGACGGTGATTAGATCCTTCTTTGTCAAGGTAGACAACCCCCTTTCACTCATGTGACCGAGTCTCTGGTGCCACAGATTCTGAGAAGCCTCCCGTTCAGCTACATTGAGGCTTTCTGCACAAATCTTCACATGAGTCTTGTACAAGGTTCCACAGATGTGTCCTCGGGCGATGATGACCATGGCACCTTTTATCATCCTCCAAGTGCGGTGCTATGCTGAAGTGGCAAGGGCTACCCCTGATAGTAGTAGTAAGTGAGCCGAAGTTCTGGAACATGTCTGACCTCATTCAGGGTTACTGTATACCCTGCATTTGTCTGCAACTGTATTTCGCCAATTCCAACTATCTGAGAAGAACTGGTATTCCCCATCTTCACTGCTCCAAAGTCTCCTGCTTTGTATGTTGTGAATAAGTCCATGTGAGGAGTGACGTGGTAGGATGCTGCAGTATCTACCACCCACTCGACATCCTGAGTTGCGGTGTGAAGGCATGCTTCTTCCTGGCTGGAGCATATAGCTACATCCACTGTAGTAACTATTAGTGTCTCCGCATCATTCTTATTCGGCTGGATTATTGCCTTGTCCCTGCTCCCGTTGCAGTTTCCGGCAATTCTTTTTCAAGTGGCCTTCAATGCCACAGTGGAAGCACTTGTATGTCTTTTTCCCGTCCTTGGACATGCCCCTGCTTTTGCTTCTGCCTCTTCTCCCACCTTGATGTTTCTCTTGTTGTCTTCCTTGTTGCTCCAAGACAAGAGCTTCTGTTTGATCTGAGCCCACGTCTTTTCTTCTGGCTTCTTCATTTCACAATGCATCCTTTACCATAGGCATGGTAACTTTACCTCCTGGAGCGGAATTGCTGAGAGTAACCACCAGAGTCTCCCAGCTATCAGGAAGAGAACTGAGTAGCAAGAGGGCTTGAACTTCGTCTGCCAGTTGCATGTCTACTGCAGACAACTGATTCACCAGGCTCTGGAACTCGTTGGTGTGTTCTGCAACGGAAGTTCCACTCCGTAGCTTCAAATTCACCAATCGCCTCATATTAAGGCCTTATTCCGAGCTGTTTTAGCCTGGAACATGTCTTCCAATTTCCTCCACATTTCATAAGCATATGTATCATGTGCTACGTGGTGGAAGACACCGTGACTGATCCACTGCCTAATCTGACCCAAAGTTATGTTGTTGAGTTTATTCCAGTCACACTCCTTAACAGACTCTGGTTTCACTCCCTTCAACTCGATGACATCAAACAGATCTTTACAATGCAAAAAATCTATCATCCTAGGTCTCCAGAGTGAGTAATTAGTGGCAGTCAGTTTAATCATTGCACCAGAATGAGAATCCTCCATTTCCATTTTAAGTGTTTAAAGATTAAAATGAAAATACACTAAAAATAGGGTCTGAATTTCACAAATCCGAGGTCACCGTTGCGTCCGGAACGGTCGAAAATGGTGGAATAGACACTTCTTTGGTCTAAATCCGACACAGGGGCTGATTTGTAAATTCCTAAAATTCTGGGGCAAAAACTGTAAATTTCAAAACTTCAGGGGGCTAAATGAAATTTACCAGGCTGCTGACGTGGCAGGTGGGACCCGCTTTTTGATGGTCGGCTGACGTGGCAGCTGACGCGGCAAGATGACGTGGCGTGCTGACGTGGCAAGCTGACGTGGCGTGTGTGTGACCCGTATGCTGACGTGGCTGACACGTGTCGCTGACGTGGATGCTGACTCGGATCGTCTTCAACCTCTGGCGCGCGTGAGACGCGTGGTGGCGCGTGGGAAGTCCTTTGTGAAGCGCGTGTGGCGCGTGCGGCTTCTGTGGACGTCGGTTTGGTCGCCGGAAAATACCACCGTGCTCGTCTCGACGTGAACTAGCTGATGGTACCCTCAAAATGAATTTTTGACAACTTTTCCGGAACTCGAATTTTCCGAACCAAACTCCGTTCTTCGGTTTTTCGAACCAAAGCTCATGATACCACTTGTTGTGAAATAACGATCACTCTTGGAAGTGTATGAGGACAAACAAATTCGTATTATTACTATCAAGAATAATACACAAGTTTTACACAAGAAAAACTAAATAAAAAACCTCATACTTCTCTCTACAATAACAACATTCTCTGGGATAATTAACAATGAAGGTTTAGGGCTCCTTATATAGCTGATCAAACCGCGTGAACAGTGTCACGCGGTTTGCCTTTCCAGCTGCCTTGGCCATGCAAGTCAAGCTTGCTTTCGGTGGAACCGAAAGCATGCTGACTTTCTGGTTCAACAACCCCAAGGAAATGCATCTAGCGAGATTCGAACCTTGAACCTGAGAGAGACCAAACCACTCAAACTCAAAGTCTTTACCACTGAGGCAACCCATTGGGTTTGTTTTTGCCCATTTTGCTGCTGATAAAGTGGACTGATCTGTCCCCAATAGATGTGATTTGATGGTGTATGGTTCAAAATCTGATCATAAAGTCGTAGGTTCAAATCCATGAAGTACGTTTCTTATAAGAGTCTGGGACAATTGGAGATTTTATATATTCCGCTTAAACCCAAATGGGTGGTTTAACGGCGAGATTTCCAACGATTAGAAAAAAATATGGATTGACCTCTTAATTCTATGACACAATAATATTTTTGTAAGGTCGAAATCCAAAAAGGGTATATTTAATATAATTATTTATTATTTCGAAAATGCTGAAATTTTTTTTTTTTATAATAATAGCAATCATGATAAAATATTTTTTGGTTGTTATATAAGTGACATGATATTATCATTATATAGTAAAATTTTTCCTATTTATCTTATATTTTATTCCTTTGGCCCCACAAAAATAGTCTTACTTCCATTTTCATATATACTAAGAAAATTAAGTTAATACAATTATTATAGTAAATTTTACATATATGCTTTCTAATATACCTCTAACTTTATGTAGTATTCAAGTACAATTAATTAATGCTAGTTATATTTTTTGATAACAAAGGAAATCAACTATATTTTAAAAATAGAATTTAAATTATAATTTGAGATGAATTAAAAAGGAAAATAAGCCTATATTAAGAGATTGAGTGAGTATATTATGGCCACCATTATCAAAGATCATAGCCAGCATTGTCAAAATTTGGTACAACTATCAAATTACCTTTCGGCGGATTTTGTGTTATTGCTGACTTTTGAGTCATGAATTGATTATAAATAGAGCTCTCATTTAAGAGTTTAGGCATCCCAACACAAACATAAGTGAGTGTGCAGAGAAAGTGTAAAATATGAAATTTTATTCAAGCTTTATAATACTTGTAAATTTTATTCAAATATATTAAAATTAATTATTTTTTCTCATAAATATTCTCGTGTCACTGAACAATTACAACACAAATCTAAATGTCGATTCAAGTGTGTATCCAAGTCATTCCACTCTTTAATAACACACCTTCAGTTCGTCAAAATGCACCTCAATGATCACCCGCTAACACACATGCTTGCTCGTTATATCTACTTGTTCTTTTAAATCTGCTCTTCACACTGCAGGTCCGGAAACAATTTATAATGATGATAAAGTTATGGCAGAACAGTTCGATTTGCTAATGGAGTATAAATATTATACATAATTTTCTCTCTATGGTTCCTGTCACAGCCTCGTGTGGTTGCGTATTCTGACTCTAAATCAACATGATGATGTTTCTTTCTTTCTTTTTGTTAATTAATCCTTCCACCATGGAGTACAAAGAGATACAAGACTTGCCAATCTTATACACATTTTGTTTAGTTATGCTCAGCCTAATATTGATCGATGATTACAAGCTTGTGAAGTTTTGCAAGTGTTTGAAGCTTGTATACACATTTTCTTTGAAAAAAAGGTTGTTAGAAATTTGTTCCGCTTGATTTTCCTTATTGTTTTAGAGATAATGGGCGCGGGATCTCTTTGAATGGAGCTGTTCGTTGGGTGTTTGTTGATGATAAAATGTTGACTAATTGCATGCATGAGACATGCAACTTTCGGTGCCTCTGTCTTTCATGTATGGTTTCAAGCTGGCAAAGAGTGTCAAAGAAGCCAGCTCAAAACGTGTTGCCAAAACGTGTGACACTGTAGCACACGTTTTGACAACTATAAAAGGAACTATATATTCACTTATTTTTCATCCCAAAAACATAGAGATCATAGAGTATAAAAGAGTGTTGAGAGTTTTTTTGTAAAGCTTTGTTTAGTTTTGTAATTCGTTGTTTGCAGTAATAAAGAAGAGTTTTCTCTTATTTCTCCTATATAGTGTGTGTTTTTATCACACAAAAAAAAAATCAGATAACGAGCAAAAACATGTAATTGATGGTTTTGATTTAGTACAATAGAAGTTCAAAACACCGCCTCTTCCCGCTAACGTAGAAAACGATCATATATATATGTAACTTTGAAAATGTTGGAGTTCTTGGAGGTTGTTTAAATATTAGTCTCATGTCAAATAGCATAATCCGGATTCGAACATTTTTGAGTTATGAATGAATACAGCGTGGGATAATCTTTGACTGTAATTTTGACAGACTATTCATAACGATTTATGGCAATCATGGTGAAATAATGGGAGCTTCAGATTTTCGGCCATTGGTACTTTAATTTTACAATCCGAAAGATGAAACGTTTAAGCACATAGATGTTGCTGGCGACTCATCAATGATACATTTTACGGACGTGTAAAATATATTAGCTTAGTGTTGGTTCTTTGTTTTTTAAATTTTTAGCGTCGTCTCTATCAATAACGACGCTAAAAACATCATAATTTTCAGTGTCGTTATATGTATTGGACTTTAAAAGTCGTATCTTTTGTATCGAATATATGTAGTAACGCTGAAAATTATGACATTTAGCATTGATAATTATATTCAATGCTAAATAATGTATCTTTAGCACGCTGAAAACTATAATATTTACATCAATTTACCTTTAGCAACGGTAAATGTTCTACTTTCGGCATCATTCAGACTTGCGTTAAAACTTTGGATACTAAAAAACCAATTTCTTGGTATGTGGAGAGCTTAGTTTCACCTTATTATTATTGCAGCTATAGAGATGAAGGTATCAATAATTCCATGCTTGTTTAAATATTTTATAAATTCTCATTCCTATAGATTTGGTAATATATAATAGTTCAATTTTCATTAAGATATTTCATAAGGTTATTCTCATAGCCTCTTTGATAATATTATAGCTTTTAAAACAATATGATACCTCGACTAAATCAATTTTCATTCAGTAATGTTAAAATCTCTCTCAAAATATTCCACATATATCAAAATATTAAAAACAAAATTCTGATAAATAGGGAAATGTTACAAATATTAAACACCATATCTAATTATGCCAATAAGATAAATTATAACATTGGTAATTCATTACAAAATCATGAAATATCCATTAATACTATCATTATTGAGTATTAATCCTGGCATGCTATAACATTAAACAATACCACAAAATAAATAAATTACCCTTTATAAAATGGAGCTGGATCAAAATGGAGCAATCAAAATCTATACCTGTTCAGTTCTACCTTCTAATTTGAACTCAAATTCGACAAATTAATTACGTAAGTCTGAAAATTCAATTTTTTTTTCCGTTTTCCTGTATTCCGATTTGCATTATGCTTATTGCATATCATTGCACATACTCTAATTGTTCTTTTTAATTAATATTTACTATTTTATTATTTTTTATATTGTATCTTATGAAGTTGTATCGTATGAGAGATTTGACTCATATTTTCATTTGTTATTTCATCTCATGGAAGATTAAAATAAACGTTAATTGATGTTACTAATTTATTAATTTACATTATTTCTATTATTTTGCAAGGTTACAAATTTCTTCATTCATATAAATTTTTGAGTATTTTTTTTAAAAAATTAACAGAGGTTTTCCGCGTCAAAATGAATACGATGATGATAGCATTGGTGGGAGGAGGAGTAACAATGGCGATTTTAACAATTGCTATTATTTATTTTTGCTTTATTCATACGGGCCAAAAAGATGAAGGTTGGGCCACGTAATCACACAAATAGGAAATGACATAATGAAATAACTTTATAATTGTGTAACTTGGACTACCAATATCATAATGAAATTTATAATATATTGTTTCGAAACTCTCTATTAGATGAATAAAAATAATTGTTTTTATTCCAAGAACACCATTAGAAGTAATTTCCTTGCACTAATTAGAAGCTTGTTTTATTTGTTTTTATTTTATTATAGAATAAATTCTGGAATCTTTGTATGTGAGGAATTCCTGAATAATTTTGGAATTATGCTTCGTTGAATTTCTTTATTAGTTGATATAAAAGGGATGTAAAACCATTGGACTTTTATCAATAACATATTTCCAATTCAGAATATATTTTTTTCCCATTTATTTCTTTTTGTTTGATCACGAATGTTCTTTGAATCATCAATGTGTTTTTTCCCATGTTGCTGTTAATAAAGTGGATTGACCTCTTAATTCTAGGACACAATAATATTTTTGTAAGGTCGAAATCCAAAAAAGTTATATTGAATATATAATTATTTATTATTTGAAAATGCTGAAATTTAGTAAATGGGGAGACAGATTATTTAACAACTTTGTAACAATTAGTTAAGATATTATAAATTTTTTTTTTATTGTAAATGGGCAAGTCTTTCGGCAGTTTGATTGTTATTTATACATAGAGAAAGAGTTTTGGGTTTGATTTTCATATGTTTTTGTAATGATTTTATTGATTTTTTGTTGTATAAAAATCAGAATATGTCAGTATTAAAACTCATTAATGCAGTAATATTGTGTTGTTGAGAGAGAAGAAAGAGTAATGTAATGTATCGTTCTCTAAATCTAGTAAACTCAGGCTATCCATTTAAGTTAGGAAACGATTTTCCTTAACGCGGCAGAAGTTGTTTGTCGTAGTATCGGTTCCGGTATGAATTTTTAAAATTTTCTTTGCCTTCTCTCTTTGTTGTAGTAGCCGAAATCAATCATTTGGTGTCCAACGCTTGGATCAACCACTCAATCTTCGGAATTATGACTCGAAACCAACAAACCGAAGTGTGAGTTTCACTCACAAAGATCAAAACTCTAAACTATTTAGAGAATTAAGATGTCACAATGGTGTTTGGCTTTTTGGAATTTCAAAAGCTCTCATAACACTTGTGAATGTTTGAACTCTCTCTATTTTCTCTCAATTTCTTCCTCACAACACTTGTGTGAATGAATGCAAAATGTTAACCTTAAGAATTAAGAGAAATAGTAGAGATTATATTCTCTTACACAAGCCAACTAACCTTGTCATTAAGTATCTAATGTTTTATTGCAACGGCCAACACAAAAATGAGTATGTCATACCAAAGCATAAGAAATGATAAGTTAAAGACAAAGACTTTATCATTAAGCATCTAATGCTTTCTTTAAATGGCAAACACATAAATGTGGATGTCATACCAAAGCATAAAAATGAATTAGCTAATAACAAAACTATTAGGTGTATACAAGCTACCTAATAGACATAATAAATTGGAGAGCATGTCAAGCCATATATGGCTTTGTCTCCAAGGTAAATAAAAATCAATATCTTAATAATGATTAAATTACTTTCAATTATGTTGTAGTAATTATCTTATAATTATTATTAACTTGATTATCTCATAATCAAATAATTATATAAAACATTAAGTTAAACTAATTTAATATAGTTTTCACTTGTGACAATAAATATTATTAATCTCATTAATAATATATAAATATAATGTGAGCATATAATTAGACAATCTAATTATATTAGGTTTACTACAGTTAATCGAGCTAAATGTCGATTCAAGTGTGTATCACTCTCAGTTCGTCAAAATGCACCTCAATGATCACCCGCTAACACACAAACTCATTATATCTACTTGTTCTTCTGAATCTGCTCTTCACAATGCAGATCCGGAAATAATTTATAATGATGATAAAGTTATGGCAGAATAGTTCGAGTTGCCAATGGAGTATAAATATTATACACAATTTCTCTTTATGGTTCATGTCACAGCCTCGAGTGCTTGCGTATTCCGACTCTAAATCAACATGATGGTGCTTCTTTCTTTTTGTTAATGAATCCTTCCACCAAGGAGTACAAAAAGATACAAGACTTGCCAATCTTACACATTTTGTTTAGTTATGCTCAGCTTAATGTTGTGATTCTCTAATCATTCTAGAGTGTTTTTGAAGGAAAAACCGAAACTCTATTACTATAATAATAGAATTACAAGTATTGAACTCTTTACAAATAAAACTTTGACTCTCTCACACTCTCAAACCTTTATATACTTGAAGCTTTATGTTTTTTTTTTTTGATGATATGAACTTACAACCAAACTCTAAATTTATAGCCAAGGTTTGCCTCACAAATTCAACATATCTACAGTAGATCACCTAAAGTTGGCTTATTTATTTCTTCCAAAATCAATTCCACCGAAAGTTGATACTATTTACATACATGACAGCTTCTCTTCATGCAGGGTAGCAGTTGAATCTTGCAACTAATATTGATGTCTAAAAGCTTGTGAAGTTTTGCAAGTGTTTGAAACTTGTATACACATTTTCTTTGAAAAAAGTTGTTGGAAAATTGTTCCACTAAAAAAATGCAAGAAAGTTGTGGGGAACATTTTTGGGTTATGAAGGAATACATCGTGGGAGAATCTTGTACTAGAATTTTGACAGACTATTCATTACGATTTTTGGGAATAATGGTGAAATAATGGGAGCTTCAGATTTTCGGCCATTGGTACTTTAAATTTTACAATCCGAAAGATGAAACGTTTAAGCACATAGTTGTTGGCGACTCATCAATGATACATTTTACGGACGTGTACACCACAAGAATACTGAGTTTTAGCGTCGTCAAATATATTAGCTTAGTTTTGTTTTGTTTTGTTTTTTTTAGACTTTTAGCGTCGTCGGTATTAGCATCACTAAATATCATAATTTTCAATGTCGCTATATGTATTCGACACTAAAAATCATATCTTTTGCATTGAATATACGTAGCAATGTTGAAATTATGACATTTAGCGTTGATGATTATATTCGATACTAAATAATGAATCTTTAACATTGATATGTATTTGACGACGCTGAAAATTATAATATTTGCATCAACTTCACTTTAGCAACGTTAAATGTTATATTTTTAACGTCTTTCAAACTTGAGACACAATATGTTATTACTTTTAACATCGCTTTGTTTAAATATGTATTTTACCACGATTTTTCTTATGATGTTAAAAAGTTGGATACTAAAAAACTTATTTCTTAGTACGTGGAGAGCTTAGTTCCACCTTATTATTATTGCAGCTATAGGCATCAATAATTCCATGCTTGTTTAATTATTTTATAAATTCTCATTCATATAGATTTGGTAATATATAATTATTCAATTTTCATTAAGATATTTTATAGGGTTATTCTCATAGCCACTTGGATAATGTTGTAGCTTTTAAAATAATATGATACCGAGATTGATTTAGTTTTCATTCAGTAATGTTAAAATGTCTCTCAAAATATAACACATATATCAAAATATTAAAAACAAAATTCTGATAAATAGGGAAATATTACAAATATTAAAAACCATATCTAATGATGCCAATAATATAAATTATAACATTGGTAATTCATTACAAAATCATGAAATATCCATTAATACTATCATTATTGAGTATTAATCCTGGCATGCTATAACATTAAACAATACAAAAAAAATACCCTTTATAAAATGGAGCAATCAAAATCTGCAAGTGTTAAATTCCAGCTTCTAATTTGAACTCGAATTTGATAAATTAATTACGTAAGTTTGAAAATTCATCTTTTTTTTTTTTTCATTTTTCTGTATTCCAATTTGCATTCTGCTTATTGCATATCATTGCACATACTCTAATTGTTCTTTTTAATTAATATTTACTATTTTATTACTTTTTATACTGTATCGTATGAGAGATTTGACTCATATTTTTATTTGCTATTTGGTCTCATGCAAGATTAAAATAAACGTTAATCGATGTTACTAATTTATTAATTTACATCATTTCTATTATTTTGCAAGGTTACAAATTTCTTCATTCATATAAAATTTTGAGTACTTTTTTTTTTTAATTAACAGAGTTTTTCAGCGTCAAAATGAATACGATGATGATAGCATTGGTGGGAGGAGGAGTAACAATGGCGATTTTAACAATTGTTATTATTTATTTTTGCTTTATTCATACGGGCAAAGAAGATGAAGGATGGGCCACATAATCACACACATAGGAAATGACCTAATGGGGTAATTTTGTAATTGTGTAACTTAGACTACCAATATCGAAATTAATATACTGTTTCGAAACTCTGAATTAGACAAATAAAAATAAATGTTTTTATTCCAAGAACACCATTATAAGTATTAAGTAATTTCCTTGCACTAATTAAAAGCTTGTTTTATTTGTTTTTATTCCTGGTTAATTTTGGAATTATGCTTCGTTGAATTTCTTTATTACTTGATATAAAGAAATCATTCAAGAATTGCAACAAACACATGATGTATTATTGGTTTATGTTGGACTCAGTGTGGGAAAAATGGAAATTAATAGTTATTTGAATTTGATTTTAATTCTAGAGTCACAGGCGAAATTTTAATATTATATTGTGGGAAAAAAAAATGATTATTACAGTGAAGAAATTAAAAATAAAATATGAATATTACATTGTATTTGGTAGTGGGTCAAACTTTTCAATGTTTTATCGAATATCTACTTGAATGTTAATATTAATATTTACAAAATCAAAATTTCACAATATGAATTTATTTTTTTGACGTTAATTTATATTATAGCATTTGTTCCCTCTTATACTCTCCGATAATATATTCTACCAAACGCACCGTTAATATTACCGTAAAAATTGAAAGAAAAGTAATATTTTTATCAATAAAAATACACTAACACTGCTACCGTTTACTGTTTATATATCAAATTATTAATTTCAATAAAGCAATTGTAATCAATTTTTTTTTGTTGCTGTTTCTAATTTCATTAATATTTATAACAGTACCACCTATATTAAAATTATTCCAACAAAAATGAGCTCAGTCACACCAAACCACAGCTCTATTTGAGAACCCCACAATACCCCTTAAATGTAAAAAGACCTAGAGCCCACTTGGCAAACAAATCTCAACCGTCGATCTAATCATCTCTTAGGTCACTCGTAGTTCTAGGGTTTATAAATCGATCTCCTCCATTTCATTCACCTTCTTGCCGCCTCTTTTCGCCTCTCGCTTCCTGTTACAATTCAAAGCTTCAGCAATGGTAAGTTTCTTCTGTTTGGTTAGCGAGAAAATGTGGAAAAATAATAGGGAAAAAATCTCGCTTTTTGAGTTATTATTTTCACATGCTAAAAAATTAAAACTTTTAAAAAATATGTTATGTATAAACGAATTCACTGGTGGTTTGTGGTTTTTAGTTCATTATAACGATTCTTTTTTGTTCAATAAGTGAAGTTGGTTTCATAGTTGTGTAAGTAAATGTTTGAGGCCTTCGTTTGATTAAACGATGTCGTTTTGCAGGTCTTTGTTAAGGCTCAGAAAAGTAGGGCTTACTTCAAGCGTTTCCAAGTCAAGTACAAGAGAAGAAGAGGTTTGGTTTTTCTTTGGTATTTTTTAAATTAAATTTGGTATATTTGATTTTTGTATTTGTTGACTTATTTACTCATGGGTGATTATTTGTAGAGGGAAAGACTGATTATAGAGCAAGAATTCGCTTGATCAATCAGGACAAGAACAAGTACAACACACCCAAGTACAGATTTGTTGTCCGATTTGTATCCTTCTATTGTACTATTGATACTGTGATGATGATTTCTATTTCTTATAGCTTAGCTTTCGGTTAGGCAAAAATAATTTTAAATAGTAAACAACATTATCATTTTTATGGCAAATCTATTTAAAATACTTTCACAGATACTGCTCTTCAGTTTTCCAAAGAATTTTTATTATAGAAGAACATCTGTGTGTTCTTAATAATGTTCTTATTACCAGTTATGATCCCATATTTCTTGTCTAGAACATGATCAGAAATATGTGATCTAGTAATGCTTTAATAGGTCAGCCTAATATCTGTTTGTGTTGCATCCTTAACCATGGTACTAGACAAACAAGGACATTGTTGCCCAGATTGTGTCAGCCAACATTGTTGGTGATTCAGTTCTTGCTGCTGCATATGCCCATGAGCTGCCTCATTATGGACTTGAAGTAGGTCTTACAAACTATGCTGCAGGTATCTTCAAACTTTTGGAATTCTTCAGTGTCATATCATGTCCTAACCTTTGGTTTCAACATACAACTGTAGTTCTTACTTGATTTATATTAAAAATGTGGTCAGCTTATTGCACTGGGCTTCTCTTGGCTCGTCGTGTCTTGAAGATGCTTGAAATGGATGAAGAGTACGAGGGCAATGTGGAGGTATATCTTTTAAATATCTTAGCTTAATTATTTTTAAGAAGAATCATGTTTAGATACAACTGTTGACTTTCGAGGAGATTAGATCTAAAGTAACACTTTTATTTGTCAGGCTACTGGAGAGGACTACTCTGTTGAACCGGCTGATACCAGGAGGCCATTCCGCGCTCTCCTTGATGTTGGGCTGATCAGGACAACAACTGGAAACCGTGTTTTTGGTGCTCTAAAGGTATTGTAAGCCGTGAACATTCTATTAGTGTGTACCTTTCTTCGTAGTCTTGGTTTTCTACATAATCTATAATCGTAATATTTGTTACATGATTAGTTTAATACGAATATGCATGTCTTGATTATGTAGTTATAACCTTTTGCTCGTCTTAGTACTTTTGGTGTTTGTTTTTTTGATTTACTCATGTCTTGGTGTAAAGAAAAAAACTTTCTTGGTAGAAGTATTCATATATCCTATATTTAGATTTGTTTGCTGTGAACAAGAGTTTTGTTGAATGGTACAATTCAATTGAGATCATTGGTTGTTCTGGTTTAGGGTTTTTTTGCTTTGCTCTCTTTGTTCAAGATATTTCAAGTATAATTTTTGGATGGATGAACAGTTTACCTAATTAGCTATTGTATTGTTCGCACTGTTTTTTACTTTTATCAATTACAGGGAGCATTAGATGGTGGGTTGGACATTCCTCACAGTGACAAGAGATTTGCTGGCTTTTCAAAGGATGGAAAGCAGCTTGATGCTGAGGTTCACCGCAAGTACATCTATGGTGGCCATGTTGCTGCTTACATGAGGGTATGGCTGAATGTTTCAATCATTATATCCAATTTGCTAGTTTATGATATTTGATAAGCTTGAGTGAGATCTTTGAAGCTTTCCTCTAATCTTTAAGTCATATATTAACTTGTGCATCTTTGCGGTTGGTAGACATTGATGGAAGATGAGCCTGAGAAGTATCAGTCTCACTTCAGCGAGTACATCAAGAAAGGAATCGATGCTGATGAGATTGAGGGTTTGTACAAGAAGGTTCATGCTGCCATTCGTGCAGATCCTACAATGAAGAAATCCGAGAAGCCGGCTCCCCAAGAGCACAAGAGGTAAAGACTATATGATGACATTCTTGATTCTTAATTGCTGTTTCCTGTGTGTGCATACAAACTCCTTTAGTTTTATTTTATATTTTTCATTTTTTTTATGCTGGATCTAATTCTAATGCTTTGATAATATTTTACAATCTTTTGGCCAAAATTGTCTTCATGGTCATCTTTTCCGATTGGCTGTTTTTTTGATTGTTGAAGTTTGTTTTAGTTCCCTGAATGATACTATGGGTATGATATTTGCATTGCATTCAGAGTCGTCGAACTAAATGGCACCATTCTGCTATCCAACCTCCCACTCGTGTAGTTTTTAGTCAAGTTGATGTTTTCTATGAGGTTGATTGTTTTTTTTTTTTGGTTAGAAGAAATGCTAGTGGTTTTCTTATTATATTACTGCTGTCTTTCTAGACATCTTGTTCCTTGTTAATAATGTAGTTATTTATGTTTGCATCACAGGTATAATTTGAAGAAGCTAACTTACGAGGAAAGGAAGGCGAAGTTGGTCGAACGGTTGCGTGCCCTTAACTCGGCAGTTGATGATGAGGATGACGAGTGAAAGCATCATAACTAGATTTGAGCTTGACATTTATGTGGCTTATCTGCAGTAAACATTTGTCGCAGCTATACCTAGAAACTAAATATGTTATTTTACCAAGTTTTTCTTTTGTTGTCTGTTTTGACATTTTGCAGCTTGGATTTCTCATTAGACAAGAAAGTTTTGAAAATTTTAGCTTGAATGCAGTTTCAATTTTGACTTGATATTAAAACAGCTAGCTCTTAGGTTCTCCGCACAATTTCTTGCATATTTTGGTGCTGAAAGGTTTATTATTATTATTATTATGAATACAACTAAATATTGTAATTTCAATAGAGTAGTTATTTACAATAATAATATATATATATACAGATAACTAATTAGGTTTTTTTTTTCTCTCTCATTTATGTGAGCTTTGTCAGAAGAGATTTTACTAATCAAGTTAGTGGTGTGTACATTACGAAAGCTCCTTAACCTTGACACTTGACAGAAAGGCATCGAATGAGAATATATGATGTGAAAACCAGCCAAAGAGTCCACAACATTGGAAACTTATCCAACAACAACCAATGAAATTCCATTTTTACTTCCATTTACAGCTAAACTCTCAAACACTAGCCACGTACAATTTCATTCACTCCCCGACACAAACAATTGACTAAAAAAATGTAACAAAATACGATAGATTTGATGATAAAGCTCGGCCCAAAGGTGCTTTTTGAAAGCTGGTCCCCGGTAGTCTCGGATCCTAAACTCATTAACCGAAGGTTAGTAATTTTGTGCCTACATTGTGTGCATTTCATGTTCTTACACACCATGTTTGATGGGTTTATTTTGTTGTAGGAATGTGACATTAGGCTTGGCCGGGGTAGTGTTAGGAATGAACGCTGCCGGTGACCGGAATGCGAATGCGGCAGCACGGAGGCCTCCTCCACCTCTGCCTGAGGAGAAGCAAAGGTATTAGCTAGCAAGAAGAGAAAGGAGGCAATGAAACAATCTGTGGCCAATCTAAGAGAGAAAGGGAAGACTGTAAATGAGCCTTCAGATTAGTGTCTCAACAAGATTTGTCACTTTTCATGCATCTTTTAAATTTGGAAGAAATAGATCAAGAGTTGTATCTATTTTGTATAAATTATGATATGGCTTTTGAATTATTATGTTATGGATGTGTGATATAATATCTATGTCTGGTTCCTCGAATTTATCTTCAATTGAAAATGAGAGATGACCCAACATAATTCATTTAGTAAAGTCTCTTGAGTAAAAATTAGAGGATCAAACTTTCACACAAGTAGAAAGGGATTTAATTGTCAATAAATTAGTAATAAATTCATAAACGGTGAGAAAAATTTCGATCTCTGTTTGATAAATAACAACACGACGTTATAGAGAATAATCTAACTAGGATTTCAATAGATTTATTTTTTAATGGTAATATATATTACAAAAAGAAAAGAAAAAAAAACTATCATACATTTGAAATATATTAGTTTTGGAATAAGCTCATTTCAAGGGACATAAACGGTAGATTTTATCACCGAATCCAGCCATCATCAACAATAAGTCAATACTACAGTACAAACTACAAGTAAAAAAGGGACCGTTCTGCCAAAAACATTAAAATTTGACTCAATGGTGGTGCGAGGTTCAGGGTTTAGCGTTCTGGTCTTGGGTTCGAATTTAGCGGAGAGTCTAGAATAATCGAGAGTTTTATCTATTTGATTTACATCCGGATCGGATTACTTAGCGGTAGAATTTCCAAAATTTCAAAAAAAAAAAAATTAAAACTAAATCCTTGTTAATGATTTAATTAAAATAAAGATACCTAAATGTTATTACCGCCACACACGACAAGAACAAAATCTTAAAAACCGAATGGAAAAAACACACACAAACAGAATATAGATCTGTTGACCAAAGAAAATCTTCAATCTTTTACACGAACACGTAACATACCGGTGAGCACGATCCCAGAACTCAACTAACAAGAAGCCCAGAAAAAGAAAGCGAACCAAAAAAATGGAAGGTGGGCCCCCGGACACGGAGATGGCGGAGGCGCAACCCTACCCACAACAATCGGCAGCTCCGGCGGCAGGTGGGATCGAGAGCATCCCGGCGACTTTGAGCCATGGAGGGAGGTTTATACAGTATAACATTTTTGGTAACATTTTTGAGGTTACTGCTAAGTATAAGCCGCCGATTATGCCCATCGGAAAAGGCGCATACGGCATCGTTTGGTAACTAGCTCTGTCTTATCATCTTTAGTTTGTTGTTTTTGTATGTGGGTCTGTTTTTATTTATGTAGATTTATTTTATTTTGAAGAAAGTTTGTAACTTTAGATTTAAGTGCTTGTGAAGAAGCTAAGATTGAGGGAGAGGATTTTAGGGGATTGAATACTGGGAATGATGCTTAAGGTTAGAGAGAGAATAAGAGAATTGAAATTTTGGTGAAAGTGTATTTGTTAGTGAGGCCTTGTTGGGTTTTTTAAGATTTGACCTCACTGAATGTGCAAGTGAGGGTGAGGGTACGGGAGTAAAAAATAGACAATATGTGTGATGATGATGATGGTGGAAGGAAATAAAGGAGAATTGGATTTTTCATAAAGCAGATAAAAGCTTATTAGCTATGTTTTGTTAGCTTCTTATAGGTATTACACATACGCAATAGATCCTTATTATTTTTCTTTTCCTTGAATGAATCTTCCTTGTTTC
This sequence comes from Zanthoxylum bungeanum, assembly GCA_019454045.1. Taxonomy (NCBI): domain Eukaryota; kingdom Viridiplantae; phylum Streptophyta; class Magnoliopsida; order Sapindales; family Rutaceae; genus Zanthoxylum; species Zanthoxylum bungeanum. Next base: position 350,203 of record SKCR01045058.1, on the reverse strand, counting down.
CAATAAGGAACAATCATTTCGGCTGAAGAAAAAGAAAATTGAATATAATTGGTAATTATTTACAAGTAATTCATGAGAACATACCTGCTATGTTTAATAGGAGTTTATTTGAAGTGTTTTAATAGTGTAGTTTTGTTGATAGTTTCCATCCATATCTACTCTAGTTTCATGATTTCTTTTTTGGGTTTATGGGGGAAATGTACTAACGTAACATCTTTGTGTATTTCTTAGTTCGGCACTGAACTCGGAGACAAGTGAACATGTGGCAATAAAGAAGATAGCAAATGCATTTGATAACAAAATTGATGCTAAGAGGACTCTTCGTGAGATCAAGTTGCTTCGACACATGGATCATGAAAATGTGAGTGGGTGATAATTACTTTTTCTTCCTTTTTTTAGTTATGGCAAGCAGTGTATTAGATAAAATGTCTGTTATCCAACTTACTTTTTCTTCCTTTTTAGTCTGATATCCTGTGAAGAAGACAGAATTTTGGTGGAATTGTTTCTGTTTCTGTCTATATCCAACTTCTAATGTTTTACTGAATTAAAGTATTTCATTTAAAAATTTGCAAAAGTATTGGAGATGGTTCATTTATCCTTTTTTCTCTTTAGGTTATTAACAATGCTGAACATTATTGATGGAGGTATTTATCTGGAAAAAAATAAAAAATATGACATAAATAACATTATTTGATATGCAGGTTGTTGCAATCAGGGATATAATACCACCACCCCAAAGGGAATCATTTAATGATGTTTATATCGCATATGAGCTCATGGATACCGACCTGCATCAGATAATTCGTTCCAATCAAGCATTATCAGAGGAGCACTGCCAGGTTTGAATTTGAAGATGTTGTTTTATTATAGACCCATGTAAATGGCAGCCATTTATCTTTAGTCTCATTCAACAGTTGTATGTTTTCCCCTGTCAATAAGAGAGCTCAGGGTTTTTGCTGTTTTTGACAGAAACAACAAAATGGACTCTGTATTCTTTTTGTTGCTTCTAGTTTGCTTCTTAATATTGTTTTTAATTACCATCTCTGTCAGCTTCCGTACTAAATTAATCACTTTTTTTTTTTTGCAGTATTTCCTGTATCAGATCCTCCGTGGACTTAAATACATACATTCTGCAAATGTTCTGCACAGGGATTTGAAACCTAGCAATCTCCTCCTGAATGCCAACTGTGACTTGAAAATATGTGATTTTGGCTTGGCTCGTGTCACCTCTGAAACTGATTTTATGACAGAATATGTAGTTACAAGATGGTATCGTGCACCAGAGCTCCTTTTGAACTCTTCAGATTATACTGCAGCAATTGATGTATGGTCAGTTGGTTGTGTTTTTATGGAATTGATGGATCGCAAGCCATTATTTCCTGGCAGAGATCATGTGCATCAGCTACGCTTGCTTATGGAGGTATCGTATAATCAACATCTTTGTATTGTATTACCAAGTTTTACACTAATGGTGTTGATGGATATATTGATATCCAAGCAATTGGATACTTCATTCAGAATGTTACATAAAAGAAATTGATATCAATTGAAAAAGGTGAATGAGTAAGTACTAAGTTAAATATTGTGGTGTATACTTGATAATTTGATATATTGAAAAATATTGTAGTTATGGCCATGTCTTGTAGAAGTACAACATTTCAGTAGTCACCAGTACCTCTTATATCAGTTTACCTATACGTGGTATATTGTGTGAATTCATGCCAAGTAATGTATATTGTTTATAGATGTCTCTATGTTATGATGATTAAACTCACTACACCATGCAGCTGATTGGTACTCCATCAGAGACTGAGTTGGACTTCTTGAATGAAAATGCCAAGAAATATATTTCGCAACTTCAACATCGTCAACGGCAGTCTTTCAGTGAAAAGTTTCCAACTGTACACCCCTTAGCTATTGATCTTGTTGAGAAGATGTTAACATTTGATCCTCGCCAAAGGATTACAGGTGCGTTAATTATGCATTCAATTCAAGGTTTGGTGTTGACTGCTGTTCAGTTATTATCTCAATGAATCGACACTACAATTGCTTGCCAGTATGTCCTTGCAGAAAGGCCATGCGCAGCGTTGCATGCCCATATTCAATTGAAGTTGCCTTCTGAAAACAATGTGTTGATTTCTGTATCTTCAGAATTTAGGGAATTTGTATTAGGACCCATTCACTTATTGTAGTTGAATTTTCAAATTAAAATTGAAAAGCGTTGTTTTTTCGTTAACTTATTAGCCACTACATTTTATGATCTTTTTCTCATTTTTGTATACCGTGCTACACTTCTATTGCTATCGTAAATTTGTGCTTTGCTTTGTAATAAGCAATTAATTACTTTTTGGATTGCAGTTGAAGATGCACTCGCTCATCCCTACCTTGGTTCTCTGCATGACATCAGTGATGAGCCTGTCTGCATCAGCCCCTTCAGTTTCGACTTTGAGCAGCATGCACTGACCGAAGGACAGATGAAGGAGCTGATATATCAGGAGGCTCTTGCATTCAACCCCGATTATCGACATCAGTAGTAACTTATGTGCTGATTACTTGCAGTGGCTTTGATCAATGTTTCTTTATTTTTCGTTTTGCTGAATTGAGTTCTTCATGTACATATGTTACATCCCAAAACTGGATAGCTATTGAATTGCAATATCTCATCATGATGAGCAGAATTCAGGACCATAATATTTGTAATGGTGTTTGTATGGGCTGTCTTGCTTTCTTATTTTTCTAATGAATTCAGTCAACTTCTAATGATCATAATTCACATGCTATCTGCATCTGTCTCAAGTACTGTGGCCTTCCTAATCCGTTCTCTGGTTTAGAATCCTTTCCAAGCCAAGGCATCAGCAATTATTTATTTTTTCTGCCCATTTGCAATCTGTAGGGTCAGATTGCTGATCTTGGACGATCTTGCATCTTTTGAAAGTGTTAAAATTGAGGGGCCAAATTTGGTACAAGGGCAATTTCGACATTTTGCTTCAGACCCAACACTGAACGCACCCCAGACTCCCCAACATAAGACCCAGGCTCGAAGATTCACGGGCCCACTCCCAGTAAAATACCCCACACCCAAACCATAACCAAAGCCCATCATACGCCAGCTCACGAAACGCTCAGACTCATAAATACCCCTCATAGCCCAGCCGTTTTCAGTCTTCATGACTGCCCATGATACTCATTCATGACACGACCATTACCAACACACAAAACGTATGTCAATTAAACGTATTCATGAATCTCACCTTAAATAGCCTATAAAAGGAACCGAGATCCAGAAGAGAAAGGGGATCAGATCTCTCATAGTTTAATAATCTTCTCTCCAGAGCTCTCATCATATCATATATATCGCCCTCACGGCAATCCACGAGGATCAAGGTAGTCTCTAGCCTTGCTCTTTCATTACTTACAGCTCGTCTTCATCACTGACTTGAGCGTCGGAGTGCTTACGGCACCCACCACACCGGTGGACAGTAACCTCCACGCTCACTCTACCTTTGTTTTGCAGGATCGTTAGTGCCCCCAACCTACGAAATCTCGATTGTGGACCTCGGGTGAAAACCAGCATCCACAATTTGGCGCCCACCGTGGGGCCTTAGCGATTCATAGCAGACGAAGATCTCTTAGTCTACAATCCCTTCAACACAGCTGCACATGACTTCTAGCAGCGATCAGACATTAGATCATATGGCCTCTCAATTGGCCATTCTACAAGAACGATTACGAGTCTTAGATGAGGAAAATTCAGCCATGCGAATCTCCAATATAACCCTCCAGAAGCAACTGGAGCAAATCTCTTCAACCTCCCGACAACCTGATACTACAGACCTTCCCGGCAATCCCACAATCCCCACCAATCTCTTGGGGGCATTCAACAATGTGACAAGTGATAATCTGCCATCAGACAACCATCCACCAAATCAAGAAAGAATTCAACACATTTCCTCAACCGACCAAGCACGACTAGTTGCCTCCACCATGCGCAAGGAAATGCAGGAGTTCAAAGATGCAATTCTCTCCAGCCTACCTAGTGTCAGACTACCAGTGAGAAAAAGCCGAGCCGACACGATCTCAGATACCCCATTTTTGGACACCATCACTTCCACCAAACTACCAAGGAAGTTCAGTCCTTCAGATATGAAGCTGTATGACGGATCCACAGACCCGAACGATCATGTGATCCATTACAAATACAAGATGATGTCGACTGATCTGGCTCCTCATCAATGGGTAGCTGGAATGTGTAGAGGATTCAGAGAAACATTGGCGGGCCCAGCCCTCACTTGGTTCCTCAATCTATCTTACAGGACTATTGGGTCATATCAGGAACTAACTGATAAATTTGTGGAGCATTTTGCAAGTTCTTGCAAGCTTGAGAAGACCACCAATAACCTTAATGCAATCCAACAACGAAGAGGGGAGTCCTTGCGAAGCTACGTGGCTCGCTTCAATAAAGAAAGGATAACAATCCCAGATCTCTATCAGCCTACTGCAATGGAAGCATTCAGAAATGGATTACTTTCAGAAAATAGACTCTATAAAAAGCTCACTAAATTTCGATGCTAGACTATGGATCATGCCATGGCCCATGCTCAAATTGAGATTAGATGGGAGGAGGATAAAAGAAACAAGAAAAGAGATAATTCCATCAACCATCACAATGAGAGAACCTCAAATCCGCCCAAGCGACCCTACAACTGATATGCTAGCAATGTACTTCAATAAAGTGATACTTGATGTAATAAGTCAATAAAAAAAAGGGGCTAGATGACCACCCATTGTCGCATTGGGGACATCATAGCTTCCCAAATAAGTATTCATTGGTTACTTTAGAAAGAAAACTATCATTCACAAAACTCCAACTTATGGAGAAACCCATTTGCTCCAATCGACCTACATTTACCAACACATGGCCCAATCGACATGCTTCTCCCAATCGATATGAGAATACCCTCAAAATCCTCCAACATACCCAATCGGCCAAGAAGTAAACTCTAGGATTGTCACATCCTCCATACTACGTGAAAAAATTATCATATCTTTCAGACGATGAAGGATTGCCATCTCCTCCAAACTACATGGAAGGATTTTCATCTCCTCATTCGACCATGAAAGAACAAGGCACATCCTTCCAATTTAACCAATTTTCCTACCATTCACCTCATACGACGAATCAATGTGTCTTGCATTGGAATATCCAGCAGCCACACTCTACCTGTATAAAGACTTGCCATGAGAAGGATGTCTCATACGACAATACACAAATGAATACTTGGCATGGACATCTCAGTCGACATTACCAGATGGAAGAAGGCTTAGTATCTGACAGTAGGGGTGGGCAAAAAAATCGACCGAACCGAACCAAATCGCAAACCGAACCAAACCAGACCGAATTTACGGTTTTTTTTCTAACGGTTCGGTTTGCGGTTCGGATTGGCACACCCCAAACGGTTTACGGTTCGGTTCAGATGTTAAACCGAACCGAACCTGTTAAACCGAACCGAACCGTTATAATTAAAAATTATATATTTTTATAAAAAGATTTGCATTTTTTTTTTAATTTTACTTTATGTTTTCTTTTTATTAGTATGTTAATACTTTTATTCTTAATTTTTTTGTTAATATATTTTTTTGTTAATACTTTTATTCTTAAATTTATTTGTTAATGATTTTATTCTTAAATTTTTTTGTTTTATGGTTTATTATTGAAAGTAAGCTGTTGGATTTGTCTCTTAATTAGAATGATGGTAGCATCATTATTCGAGCTAATTTTTAAAAAATACAAGAATTAATTGTGCCTCATTTTTCAATCCTCTATTAAGTGCATGTGTTCTCTGAAGTCACAGCTTACACCGTAGCACTTCATACTATTTGTTCGCTAGACTAGTTTTTTTTTTCTTCACTTAAGTGGATGAATTTTTTGTTTTAAGTTGAATAATCCGTAAATCGAACCGAACCAATCTGTAAACCGCTGGTTTAAAAAATTTTCAATATGAACCAAACCGTTATTTAATGGTTTGGTTTGAGAGGTAAAAAAACCGGACCGTAAAATATGGTTTGGTTCGGTTTTTAGCAAAAACCGAACCAAACCGAACTGCGCCCACCCCTATCTGACAGAGGGTCCACTCGACATGACAAGGAAAAAGTCTTGGCTAGGAGCTGAGGTACCACTCCACACGACAAGGAAGAACTCCTAGCCAGGAGCTGAAGCACCACTCAACACGACAAGGAACATGTCTTAGTTAGGGGCTAAGGTTCCAGTCGACACGACATGGAGGAAGGATCAGTTATTGGTTGAAGTTTCATTCGACACGACAGATAAGTAGGGTGAGTTGCCTAAAGTTACAATCAGCATTACATTGATACACATCATGAGGATGCTATCCCACTCGACAATACAAAGATGTAGTCTCAGCTCAATGAAGATGCTTCAAATGAAAATTCATCATAAGGTGAATGTCACACTGGACACTACACTCAGCATGAGGTGAATGTCTCACTCGACATGACAGGTATGAGGCTTACACTTATTTAAGATCACATTCGACAAGACATGGATATCATCTTCCTCAGAAGACATGAAATGTTAGTCATCATATCCATACGACATTGATTTAATACCGCAAATTGCAGACTACATAGGGAATCTTTTATCATGCCTAGTGGTATGAAAAATCTTTTGGACCTCCATCAGGTCCACTCGACCGACCTTCATCAGGTTAGGTAGTATGAAAAATCATTTGGACCTCCATCAGGTCCACTCGACCTACCTTCATCAAGTTATGTAGTATGAAAAATCCTTTGGACCTCCATCAGGTTCACTCGACCGACCTTCATCAGGTTAGGTAGTATGAAAAATCAATTGGACCTCCATCGGGTCCAATCGACCGACCTTCATCAGATTAAGTAGTATGAAGAATCCATTGGACCTCCATCAGGTCTACTCGACCGACCTTCATCAGGTTAGGTAGTATGAAAAATCAATTGGACCTCCATCAGGTCCAATCGACCGGCCTTCATCAGATTAAGTAGTATGAAGAATCCATTGGACCTCCATCAGGTCTAATCGACCGGCCTTCATCAGATTAGGTAGTATGAAGAATCCATTGGACCTCAATCGGGCCCAGTCGACCAACCTTCATCCAATCTAGTAGGATGATGACCCTCATGGACCTTCATCAGGTTCATTCGACTGTAGTCTCATGGTCTTCAGACTACATGGTCTCAGACTACAAGTCATGTAGAATGAGGAATTATACTTCATTGACCTTTGTCAGGTCTTGTAGAATGAGGAATGAAAACCCTAATTGACATTCTTCATGTCTAGTAGAGTGAGAAGTGATGACCTTCTTAGACCATTATCAAGTCCATTCGACAGGTTCATACGACCGTAGTCTCATGGACCCTCATCATGAGAATATGTGATAACCTTTATAGACATTCATCGGGTCTAGTAGTATGATAAGGAAAGACTCTTGGACCTTCGTCAGGTCTGTAGAGTGAAGACTTTCATAGACCTTCATCTGGTCCAAACGACATTGAAGACTCCCCTGGTCATTTGACCCGTAGTATGGGGATTATCCTAACCTTCATCTGGTTCAGTCGACCGGGGACATCTCCCATAGACTCATGTCGAGTCAAGTTATAGACATGGACTGCACATGTCGTGTGAATTATCTCCTGAACCTTCATCTGGTTCAGTCGACCGGGGACATCTCCCATAGACTCATGTCGAGTCAAGTTGTAGACATGGACTACACATGTCGTATGACTTATTCTGGTTCAGTCGACCGGGGATATTCCCCATGGACTCATGTAGAGTCAAGTTATAGACATGGACTACACATGTCGTATGACTTATATCCTGAACCTTCATCTGGTTCAGTCGACCAGAGACATCCCTCATGGACTCATGTAGTCAAGTTGTAGACATGAACTATACATGTCGTATGACTTATATCCTGAACCTTCATCTGGTTCAGTCGACCGGGGACATCCCCCATGGACTCATGTAGAGTCAAGTTGTAGAGATGTACTACACATGTCGTATGACTTATGTCCTGAACCTTCATCTGGTTCAGTCGACCGGGGACATCCCTCATGGACTCATGTAGAGTCGAAATTATAGACGTGGACTACACATGTCGTATGACTTATATCCTGAACCTTCATCTGGCTCAGCCGACCAGGGACATTCCTCATGGGCTCATGTAGAGTCAAGTTCAAGACCTGACCTTCATCTGGTCGACAGGGTCATTCCCACAAACTCATAACGATCTCTTAGATCAACATCCATATCTGGTCGACTGAGGTTCATTATTGGTATTTACTTAGCTTTATCAAAATGGTGTGATCTTCGACAGGTCCAACCGACATCAACGTCCAGGTACGCTTACATGCTTTATACATACCTCATAGAACACACGATACAAATACTCTCCAAGACAATGACTCATTGACTTAGAGAGTATGAGACAAACTGTATGAGCCAAATTTGGTCCAAGGGCAATTTCGACCTTTTGCTTCAGACTCAACACTGAACGCACCCCAGACTCCCCAACATAAGACCCAGGCCCGAAGATTCACGGGCCCACTCCCAGTAAAATACCCCACACCCAAACCATAACCAAAGCCCATCATACGCCAGCCCACGAAACGCTCAGACTCATAAATACCCCTCATAACCCAGCCGTTTTCAGTCTTCATGACTGCCCATAATACTCATTCATGACACGACCATTACCAACACACAAAACGTATGTCAATTAAACGTATTCATGAATCTCACCTCAAATAGCCTATAAAAGGAACCGAGATCCAGAAGAGAAAGGGGATCAGATCTCTCATAGTTCAATAATCTTCTCTCCAAAGCTCTCATCATATCATATCTATCGCCCTCACGGCAATCCACGAGGATCAAGGTAGTCTCTAGCCTTGCTCTTTCATTACTTATAGCTCGTCTTCATCACTGACTTGAGCGTCGGAGTGCCTACGGCACCCACCACACCGATGGACAGTAACCTCCACGCTCACTCTACCTTTGTTTTGCAGGATCGTTAGTGCCCCCAACCTACGAAATCTCGATTGTGGACCTCGGGTGAAAACCAGCATCCACAATTGATACAATACATTAAGATATAAATGAATCTTGTATTAAATTGTAAATACGTGAAAATTTGTACTATACACCATAGAATTGTGAGTGAGAGTTCTGACGACAATTTCTCAGCTCACTAGAAATTTCCATAACATGGTAACAGAATTTTACAAGATACAGTTCATTGAAAACTTTCTGATAATTTCCGAATTCAACAACTTATAAGAAAAACAGAATCCCAACTCAAGTTTGAAGAAGGTTGAGGTAAATGATATTATCACAAGTTCTCATAATTCTCAAAGAAATAGCAAATCAGATCATTAAGCAACAAGAAAATACCAAATAATTTCATATTGTAGGAAATCTGAATTAAGTACACAGCAATATCTTCGACAACAATGCTGTCAGCTCTTCACGCTCTCAAAGAATCTGGAAAGTGGTAAAGGACCACCAGCGGCCTCATCATCATTGCCAGAGTGCTTGGTTCTTGACTTGTGCTTCTTTTCTTTCTTTGATTTCTTGGACCTGGACTTTGATTTTCTTGATTCTCTTTCTTCATCATCACTACTTGAAGAATCCGATGATGAACTTGAGGAACTTGAGTCAGAAGATCTCCGCCTTGAATGCTGTAAAGGTAAAATATTTTGAGTCAGAAGATCTAGCTAGAACTGTAATTTTCATTTGAAAAACAAACAGCCTTTGCATGATTGGAACAAGTGGCTAGTGATCACATAATCCAGAGTAAACAGTAAAATCCATGATGCCGCATACTTCCTTTGAAAAGAAAAGACAATGATAAGTAAGAAACAAATCAGCACAAACAGTGGTTCCCTTATCTTATCATGAAGGAAAAAAAAGAAAAAAAAATCTGTTTTTTTTTAAGTATCATCATCATTTTCAAGTCTCATATGCAACTTATGAGACAATGACCCGTTGACTAAGGCTTGTTAGAAAAGGTAAGCACCTTTCTCTTTTTGCTGCTGCGTTTCTTTAAATCTCTGTCCTTCCTATCTACAAGATTGCATTTCATCATTAGAGAGGTATAGAAAAAGTGTAAGCAAGCATAAGAAATGAGATACGTGTTCTTGTATTAAGCTCTTTCACACCTTTTTTACGATCAGACTTGCTACTAGAGTGATTCCTTCCCTGGGCTAGCTTGCGTGCCCTTTCAGCATCTAATTGAGCTCGGTACTCTCTCATCATTCTATCAGTATCTTTTTCGAGTTCACCTTTTCTCAGTTCGTCTTCCTATTACATCAAGTACAAAGATAAGTGACAAATATGCTATTCATAATAATGCACAGTAGCTTAGCACACTTTCAGAAGGCATGCATCAAGCAAACTTAGAATTAAATAAGAAAATGGTTACAGTAACAATTATAATATGAACAGAAAAGAAATAGACAGGGCAGTTTAACTCAAGCTATGGATGGAAGAGAACATTTGGTAGCTTCACAGCATTGCCAACATTTTTGAAATGTTGTTGCAGCAACTTCCAATATGCACTGACATATAATAACACGAATACTGGTCAAACTTAAAATGATTTGAGATCGTAAAAGGGTAAAATTCTGTCAATGTGTACACAAAGTAGATTGCAAGCAGTTATGTGTCTGCACTCAGTGGCAGAGCCACTAAGGTCTGAAATTTTGTTAAATGTGTCCTACAAATTAATGAAAAGTAAGGTTTGTTTATGAGATAATTGTGGTTAGCCCTTTTACAATGAAGAGTATCTACCACTACAAGTGCTGACACAAAAGAATGCATCATTTTCATCCTCATAGAAGCCCATATGCACAAATTCATAATCCTATGTACATGACAATCCAAAGTTTCTGATATATTTCCAAAGCAAGTGCGTTTAAATTCAAACTTAGTCAAATTCCATAGCCAACTTTTACAAAAATTTATACTGCTTTACCAATCTGAAATCAGAAAGCATTATAAAAATAGAACAAGCTTCTGTATGTCACAGACGATTTGAAGTAGCCATATAGAATTCATAATTTCAATCTCTAAATAACTTCTCACATTCATGCATATGGATATGTTTCTCCACATAGGACATAGCAACAGAGAACTGTGTTTATCACATTATAAATGTATGATATATGCATGTCACTAAACAGACATAGTAGCAAGGTTGCAACAGTTCATCATATTAAAGAAAATAAACAAGTAAGGCTACACATTGCAACTTACCTTTTGCTTTGTTTTAAACTCTTCCCAGGTAACTGTGTGGGACGTTTTAAGGCTGGCCAAACGAGCAGCATGCCACTCTGGTGAATGAAAAGATCCATCCACCTGCGAGGGTCCCATCAGAAATATTCCAGGAAAAATAACCATCCAGAATAATATTACTACATTAGTTAAAGCAATCAAATTGTTTAATTGACAGAAAGACAAACCTTTCCCAAGCTACCCAAAACAAGGAAGGAATTTAAACAGTAAACATAGCGTTAACAATTTTCAGCACCAAATATTCAGATGATATGCATATTTAGGAAAGGTAGTTCCCACTAAGCATCTAATAGTACTAAACTATTAGCTATTCATTCAATAATGATAGCTGCCATGCCCTTGATCACTAAATCAAGTAACGAAAAAGGGCCATGGGACTGGCGAGCACTTGCAATCAAACATACCAACATGAAAAATAAAACATTAATGTGTATGTGCAGATCACTTCTCTTACAATAACGTAAGAGCTAACTTGTCAAAAGCTTGTCAAGAATATACCCTTTATGTGCAGATCACTTCTCTTACAATAACGTAAGAGCTAACTTGTCAAAAGCTTGTCAAGAATATACCCTTATCCACACCTTCTTCTAGGAGCTGATTCAATATCTGCACTTGCTCACAGCACAACATATAGAATGAATCTAACAATTAACATCATGCGCTACACATATTGAGAAGAGATTGTTCTGTCGTTCAATTTAAACCTTAAATCCAGTTGCCGTTACAAACTTACAACTCTTGTAGCACCCCAAGAGGTTTTACTAGTTAAACTAACAAGCACCCTATGAAGGTGTAAAATTTTAACTAGCTAAAACAGTTATAGCATATAATTAAAAGCTAGAGCACCATATTAAATTCTAATAATGCAATTAAGCTCTCTCTCACTAATAAATATCCAAAAAATTACCTACCAATAAATCAATAGTAATCACAATTTTCCAACTAGTAAGCAAAAAGTAGAAATATTTTGTTTAACAAACTTTCAAAAGTTCATTTACTCACAGAAAACAACCCAGATCACAAACTGTGCCAGCAATTTATCAAATTTAACAGCACAAATTCAATTTAGCACTCAGCATAGAAATAATAATAATAATGAATAAAAAAACAATTAAAAATGGGGAAATTTTTATTATTATTTAGAAATAGTATGAAAGGGTACGAACCATGCCGTCCTCGATCTCGTCGGGGGCAGCAGAGGAAGAGCCGAGGCGAGCTCTCTGCATGGCTTTGTAGGCCTGGTTTTTGCCCATTTTGAAAGATACCCGGGTGGCGGAATCCGAGAAAATTTTAGGGAAAATTCAGAAACCCAGAAACAAAATTAAGGAATTTTTTTCACGAGTATTAACGATCGAAAACCCGTGAAACAGAAGAGGAAATATAGAAGAGATTGCGATTGTTCTCGCAAGTGAGAGAGAACAGAGAAAACAATATATATATATATATATATAGGAATAAAAAAACTGGTTATTTCGGGTCGGGTTGATCCAATATTGTTTAATGGACTTTTTAACCGATTACTTGCAAACTTCTAAGTCCAAGCCTCTGCCCATTCCTGAAGTTATCAAGAACAATTAAAAAGTTCTTGGTGGGTGTCTTCTCTTATATCATCAAGGTGGGATCAGACAATTTTGGATTATGAAGGAATTTTTTATTCCCCCCTCTGGTTGAAGCCAATATGCTACTTGAAGAAATACAATGAGGTAATTGCTGGCAATACAGTGGCCATCAATCACTGGTTCATGCTTTCATTTAAATTCATCTCTTGCTATATTTGTTATGTTCAAATGATTTTGTTATGAAGATGCTAGTTTTAATTTTCACACATCTCATGTATCCCATCCCTTTTGTTGAATTTATCGGATATCCAGTGATGAAGCTGTTGAAACTGCAAAGCTGGTCAGTGCTTTTTATTAGCCTCAGAATTCTAATGTTTGAAATAAGATGAAATTTTTTTTAATCTCCTTTTTAATATCGGTCTTTCTCTTTAATGATTCCTTTAGCTATGATTGCAGTAAGTCATTTTGTTTCCAAATAATCACATCACATCTCGAGTTGATTCACTCAAAAATGATTTATAATCTACAAACCCAGATGACCATTTATCCCAATTTACTCCATCTTTAAATTTTTTTTTTTTTTGGAAACATGAAACCCGCCACCAAACCACTCATTCTGGGCCGTGGCGCAGGTAAAACCACCGGCTGTCTCAGACTCTTACAAGAAATGCACCCCTTGGATTCGAACACAGAACCTCAAGGTGAGATCCTAGACCCTACACCACCACCAAGCCACACCCTTTGGGGACTCCATCTTTATAATTGCTCCGACCAAAACCTTATTTTCTTTCAAATGCATGCTTCCGTGGCGAAGGCAGGACTAAACTGACAATTAACCAATATGATTCATCAAGTTATTAAACAAATCCATTCAAGTTGTAGATTTCATTCAGTATCACTGGTCACAAAAGAACAAGTTACTAGTAGCTAACCGTATGTACAGAAGTCCTTTATTCTTTGAAAATGTATTGTTCTTTCGAGATATTTTGATGATGATTTGAATGGCTGCAGGTTGTGTTTCCGAGCTTCGGAGAACCAGTTCTCTTCCAGTCAATCCGAGAAGAATGTGAGAAAATACAGCCTGAGCCATGAAATATCACTCTTTCAGATTCTTGAAAAAGTAATTAATTATAGTTTTTTCTTGCTTTAATTATTATCTGTTCTTGTGTGTATCTACTTAATAGGATCCTAATTCAAGCGCTCTCCATTCGTAACATCTAATGATGCCAATAATATAAATTCCATCAATGGTCATTCCTTACAAAATCATGAAATATCCATTAATAGTATCATTATTGAGTCTTAATCCTGGCATGCTATAACATTAAACAATAATAAAAAAAAAAAATACCCTTTATAAAATGGAGCAATCAAAATATTCCAGCTTCTAATTTGAACTCGAATTCGACAAATTAATTAGGTAAGTTTGAAAATTCATCATCTCTCTCCCTTTTCTGTATTCCAATTTGCATTATATGAGAGATTTGACTCATATTTTCATTTGTTATTTCATTTCATCCAAGATTAAAATAAATGTTAACCGATGTTACTAATTTATTAATTAATTACATCATTTCTATTATTTTGCAGGATTACAAATTTCCTTATTCATATAAATTTTTTAATTAACAAAGCTTTTCCGCGTCAAAATGAATACGATGATGATAATGATGTTTGCAGGAGTGGGAGGAGGGATAATATTGACGATTTTAATAATTATTTTTATTTATGTTTGCATTCTTGGCAAAGGAGAAGTTGAAGGATAAACCACTTAAATTCACATATATATTGGAAATGGTGTTATGGGAGTAACTTTGTGAATTTATTTATTCATTCATTAGTATAAAAACGATGTAAAACCTTGGACTTCTATTAATAACATATTTCCAATTCAGAACTTTTTTTCCTCCTATTTCTTTAATGCTGCCATGGCTTTGAATCATCAATGTGTTTTTTTATTAGGGGATGGTTGGCAGAAGTTGATACGTAAGTAAAGTGAAATTAAGAATAATTGTTAGTTCACGAGGCTTTGCCAATAATTAGGCGGCTTAGCCTACCATAAAATTGAACAATAAAATAAAATAATGAGACAGATTTTACGTGGTAAATACCTCAATGTGAGTGAAACATCCACAGACAAATGTAGAAGGATTTCACTATGGTAGAAAGAATTTTACAACCTCTCTCTAAACTTAAGGAATTAGCAATCTCACACTCTCTTAGAATATGAGAACTACAACTCTCTCACAAACTCTTAAAAAGAAATTATATTTTCTCTTTTAGAATACAAATGATTTGATTGAGAATGAGAAGAAAAAAATAATGAAATGAAACCTCTATTTATAGGCATGAGATTCACTGTGCAAATACTTTTCCAATGAATTCTCAATATTTTGTGAAGAAAATGGTTTGATTCACCAAGCAAGTGCACCTTATACCCCACAACAAAATGGCATGGCTGAAAGAAAAAATAGAACATTGGTGGATATGATAAATGCTATGTTAATGCATGCTAGATTACCAATAAATCTATGGGGAGAAGCATTATTAACAGTTTGTTTTGAGCATAACAGAATACCTTCCAAGAAATTTAAGGTTTCACCATATGAGATATGGAAAGGAAGGAAGCCTAACTTAAATTTGCTGCTTAGCCTATTATAGAGTTCCTGATCCTAAACGAACAAAATTAGGACCAAGAGGAATTAAAAGTATTTTTGTGGGTTATGCTGAGAACTCAAAAGCATATAGATTATTAGACATCGAGTCTAATGTAATTATAGAATCTAAAGATGTTGAGTTCTTGGAATCTAAATTTACTGGCGATTCAAAGATTTCACACAATAATGCGGAAAATTTAACTCCAGTAACTCAGAGTAATCCTACAGAAACCAATGATTATGATACAGTAACTCGGGATGATACTTCTGTAACTCCGAGTACTGGCTTGGATCTTAGCTCTTCTCCAAATAAAATTAAAAGAAAGGCAAGTGAATCTCATACAGAACCCAGGAGAAGTCAGAGAGCTAGAAAAGAAAAGAGCTTAGATCCTAATTTTATTGATTCTCAAGCATTAGTCTTTCTAGTTGAAGGAAGTAGGGATGCGGTATTAAATAAAATACCAATAATTTTAAATTTAGAAGATGATCCTAAATCTTTTAAAGAAGCAATGATTTCAAGAGATTCGGCTTTCTGGAAAGAAGCAATAAATGATGAAATGGATTCTCTTCTATCTAATGGTACATGGGTATTGGCAGATTTACCGCCTAATTCTAAACCCATCGGATGCAAATGAGTGTTTAGAAGGAAATACAATGCCGATGGATCTCTACAAACCTTCAAAGAAAGACTAGTTGCTAAAGATTTTAGACAAAAGGAATGAGTAGATTATATTGATACATATGCTTCTGTTGCCATTATTACTTCAATTAGGGTGTTGTTTGCTTTAACATCAGTTTATGACTTATATGTCCACCAAATGGATGTTAAAACAACATTCTTGAATGGTGATCTTGATGAAGAAGTCTATATGGAGCAGCCTGAAGAGTTTGTGCTTCCTGAAAATGAAAAGAAAGTTTGTAAACTGGTTAAGTCATTGTATGGATTAAAGCAAGCTCCGAAACAGTGGCATGAAAAATTTGATAATGTTATATTGTCAAATGGATTTAAACATAATGGAGCTGATAGATGCATTTACTCTAAATTCATAAAGGATTATGGTGTGATAGTATGTCTTTATGTTGATGACATGCTAATTATAGGAACTAATATGCAAGGCATAAATGATACTAAGAAGTATTTAACTTCTCAATTTAAAATGAAGGATTTGGGAGAAGTTGATACTATCTTAGGTATCAAAGTTAAAAAATGTAGTGGGGGCTTCGCTTTATGTCAATCTCACTACATTGACAAGGTTCTTTCCAAATTTAATCATTTGGGTATAAAAGAATTTAATACTCCATTTGATGTTTCTAATAAACTGGTTGAAAATTCGGGAAGATCCGTGAGTCAATTAAGTTATGCTAGTGCAATTGGGAGCTTGATGTATGCAATGCATTGCACTAGACCAGATATTGCATATGTTGTTTGTAAATTATCAAGATATACACATAATCTTGGAGTTGATCATTGGAGAGCAATATGAAGAGTTCTTGGTTATCTTAAAAGGACAAAATCCTTTGCGTTAGTTTACAAAAGATTTCCTTCGGTATTAGAAGCATACTGTGATGCTAGTTGGATAACTAGTGTTAATGATAACAAGTCAACGTCTGGCTGGATTTTCACTTTAGGTGGATGAGCTATTTCATGGGCTTCAAAGAAACAGACGTGTATAACTCACTCTACTATGGAGTCTGAGTTCATTGCTTTAGCAACTGCAGGCAAAGAGGCAGAATGGCTAAGAAATTTATTGCTAGATATAAAGTTGTGGCCACAACCGATGCCGACTGTCCTTTTGCATTGTGATAATGAAGCAACTATGTCTAGGTCATTTAGCAAGATCTACAATGGAAAGTCTAGACATATTGCTTTAAGACATGAGTACATAAGACAACTAATTTCTGATGGTATCATCACAGTTTTCTATGTAAGGTCCAAAGACAATCTTGCTGACCCATTGACAAAAGGACTCTCGAGATATATGATAATGAGCACAACAAGTGCTATGGGTTTAAAGGTAATATGATATGTCACTAGTAATGGGAACCTTACCTCAATTATTGTTCCAACAATTATAGGGGTTTAAAAGGTAACAACAAGTTATAGTTTGTGACAGCTAACAAGTACTAGAAATTATAGTACTTAAGGAAAAGATGGTGAGTATAAATTACTCTTAATGAAGAAACAAAGTTCGGTTAAGAACTAAGTAAGTCCAAATCAAGGACTTGATTAAATCTTCACCTATGTAAACACAAGAAGTGGTGCCGCTTCAATCAAAGTTTGGGATATTAAAACTTTGTAAGTGTTTATGAATTCAGGAGGTAGCACAAGGCCATATTATGGTGCTAAAGCTCACGGTGAACATATTAAGAATTGGACTTGATTTAAGTGTTTAATGTGTATAATTTTTTCCGTTTTGTCAATTAAGGAATTGAGGTTTAAAGAGTATTAATCTAACCATCAATTTCGACAAAACTTGAAATGCTTATACGAGTAGTAGGTTAAAGTCGAAAGACACCTATTATATACATTAAAGTTTAAATCAAGCATATAAATCACTAACTAAGTGGGGATTGTTAGATAGTTAGTGATTAAGTTATGAGAAGAGAATAGAATAAAGGAATCACACATTTAAAAGTTACAAAATGAAATAAGTGTTTAAATACATTTATTGCACCAATTTGATTCAAATTGATTGGTGGGAATTTTGAAGGGAAACACAAATTTGGCTATGAATTAATATTATATATTATATAGTCAAAGATAGGCACTTGGGCACTTGGGACTTGGGCATAATATTAATTACCAATTAATACTTTTTTCCGAAATTAATTATTTTAATTAATTTTGTTAACTGTTATGACAGTTTAATTGGAAAGGAAGTGTCATTTGCCAAGAGTTGCCTAAGGTTTATAAAAACCAATGAAATTCCAGAATTCCATATATACAGAAAATCTCCTCCCTTTCTCTACAACTTCTCCTTTTGTTCTTGGGAGAAATTCCAGATTTGCTATCTAGAATTTCCCTTTAGGCTTTGTAGAAATCCTGGAGTGATACTGCCATAAACCCGGAAGCACTTATAGTGGGGGCATTAATTCCTTAAGGATATTGACTACACTATCAAAGCCATATTCGTATTACTGTAATTTACTTTTGTGCTTCCATTATTTCTAACAGGGAGGGATCAAAGAAATGAGGTGGGTTAGTTTATTTACGAGAGCAAGTTCTTTCTGGAATATTTGAAGAGAATATCCAAATAAAAACTCTCGATCTTCCTGAATATATTAGGGAAAGGCTCCGGCGTATGAAGGTGTTTATAGTTCTGGATGATGTGAATAGAGTTTGGCAATTACAATATTTAACTGGCAGGCTAGATCAATTTGGTCCAGGATGTAGAATTATTGTAACCACTAGATTCTTAATAATTTTGGAGTAAATAACACTGTTGATGATGGTTTTTCATCCCCAAAAAAATCAGCATCCTGAGAAAGGGTAAGAAAATAGTTTTTACTTGTGAAGATGGGTTTTGTAATTAACAGATGAAAGACCCAAGGTCCTCATTAGGGCAAGATCATGCATAAGGGCCTGAGCCTGAGGTGCAGAATCATTAGACCAAAAGGGGTCATGTTCTGACCAGAAGAGGTCATGTTTCGACTAGAGGAGGTCATGTTCCGACCAGAGGAGGTCATATCCCGATCAGAGGTCATGATCCGATCCGACCCGACATGATGAGAAGATATCAGATTCAGAATGGGCATCAGCAAAGGCCGACCCGACCTGGTCCGTTACCGCCGACTCGAGGAGAGAAGATGTTTAGAGAATCAATGGCCGAGGACCTCAGGTCTGACCTGACCAACAGAGCTCCGCAGAGCGGGATGAATATTGTTCTAGTCATCCGACCTCGTGGAGGAGGGCAGATCAGTATTGAACAGGTCGGACATAATGGTATAAGTACAGCTCGGGAGCTTGTACTCTTCACAAAGCTTTGATGTGACATGAGCAACTTGCCGGTTATCCTCTGACACACGCCACCGCGTGAACATGTGTTTACAGGCTGGCACCATAAAGTTAGCGTGTGGAGCTTTCCCAAGAAATGGTGGTTTAATGAAATGTCAGGTGTCAAATATGCTTTCGGTAGAGGAGTTGGGGCAGAGAGCCCATCTTGCAGCAGCAGACCCATGTGGCTGACGTCATAAAGATGATGGAACAGTACCATTTTTCTTAGTATATAAGGGGAGGAAAGAACACATTTGTAAGGGTTAGCTAATTTGTTTCCAAAAACTTTTTGTAAGAAACATAGTGATCACACCAACTCGGCAATACCCGACCACCTGTAAAAAGAGGTCGGCCGGGTCCGAGCACGTTATAAAATCAGTTTATTCCCTTGTTTCCGTGGACGTAGGTTGGATCCATTCCGCCGAACCACGTAAATCCTTTGTTGTTCTTTATGTTTATTTTCGTTTTCTGCCAAATTTGTTTTTGATTCCCAACGAACCAAATAAATTCACAATTTGAGGACGATTATTTGAGGAGTAAGTTTCCAGATTTACCCCTGAACGGAAATCAGCTATCAACAAACACTAACATATATGAGGTTGATGGTTTGGAATATCACAAGGCTCTTGTGCTCTTCAATAACTACGCCTTTAAACAAAAATATAGGCCTGATGATATGCTGGTGCTCTCTAATCGTGTAGTGGATTATGCCAAAGGCAATCCATTAGCGCTTAGAGTGTTGTGTTCTTTCCTTTCATTGTTGATAAGTCACTCATAATCATATCACCTTACAACGAGCTGCAAATGCACGATTTATTGCAAGAAATGGTTCGAGAGATTGCTCGCCAGGAATCCGTTAAAGAGCAGGCAAGCGTAGTAGATTGTGGAATCATGAGGATATTTGTCATAGACTGAATAAAAATAAGGTAAGATACACTCTACTAAACGAAAGCATCACGACAATCACTGAATAGTAGATTCACTAATGATGCAATTCAAAAAACTTAAGTTAGGTTTATGAAATTCCTTAAATTAACTTTGTCATCTCAACTTTCAGATTAAAGTTTTAGAGGGTAAAAAAACCAAAAACTGTATGCACATTCTGTTCTGTTAGGGAGCTCTTTATAAATTTTTGATTTTGATTTTTGTTTGTTTGTGATTTTTATGCAAACTCATTCATTGTTTCATCTAACTTTGTAGCCTTTGCAAATATGGCAAATCTTAGATTGCTTAAATTCTATATGCCAACGCGTAATGGTTTTCAATTGCAAGTACTAAAGTGCATCTTAGCCAAGGTTTGGGATATCTGTCCGAGGAATTGAGATATCTTCATTGGCATGCATATCCATTGAAAGCATTACCATCTACTTTTGAACCAGAAAACCTTATTCAGCTCTCCTTGCCTTATAGTAAAATTGAAGTATTATGGGAAAGGAAAAAGGTACTTTCTTTCTTTAAATTAATATAATGTCATTAATTGTGAAATTCTTTGATGATAATTTAATCTATTCTTTGTTTACTGTTGTTACAGAAAGCTTTCAAGTTAAAATTTATTCATTTTAGGATGCCTGATATGCCAGATCTATCAGAAACCCCAATTCTTGATAGAACAAATCTTTAAAATCCTTTGTTTCCGTGGACGTAGATTGGATCCATTCCGCCGAACCACGTAAATCCTTTGTTGTTCTTTGTGTTTATTTTCGTTTTCTGCCAAATTTATTTTTGATTCCCAACGAACTTAATAAATTCACAATTTGAGGACGATTATTTGAGGAGTAAATTTCCAGATTTACCCTTGGAACGAAAATCAGCTATCAACAAACACTAACATACACAAGGCTCTTGTGCTCTTCAATAACTACGCCTTTAAACAAAAATATAGGCCTGATGATATGCTGGTGCTCTCTAATCGTGTAGTGGATTATGCCAAAGGCAATCCATTAGCGCTTAGAGTGTTGTGTTCTTTCCTTTCATTGTTGATAAGTCACTCGTAATCATATCACCTTACAACGAGCTGCAAATGCACGATTTATTGCAAGAAATGGTTCGAGAGATTGCTCGCCAGGAATCCGTTAAAGAGCCAGGCAAGCGTAGTAGATTGTGGAATCATGAGGATATTTGTCATAGACTGAATAAAAATAAGGTAAGATACACTCTACTAAACGAAAGCATCACGACAATCACTGAATATTAGATTCACTAATGATGCAATTCAAAAAACTTAAGTTAGGTTTATGAAATTCCTTAAATTAACTTTGTCATCTCAACTTTCAGATTAAAGTTTTAGAGGGTAAAAAAACCAAAAACTGTATGCACATTCTGTTCTGTTAAGGAGCTCTTTATAAATTTTTGATTTTGATTTTTGTTTGTTTGTGATTTTTATGCAAACTCATTCATTGTTTCATCTAACTTTGTAGCCTTTGCAAATATGGCAAATCTTAGATTGCTTAAATTCTATATGCCAACGCGTAATGGTTTTCAAATTGCAAGTACTAAAGTGCATCTTAGCCAAGGTTTGGGATATCTGTCCGAGGAATTGAGATATCTTCATTGGCATGCATATCCATTGAAAGCATTACCATCTACTTTTGAACCAGAAAACCTTATTCAGCTCTCCTTGCCTTATAGTAAAATTGAAGTATTATGGGAAAGGAAAAAGGTACTTTCTTTCTTTAAATTAATATAATGTCATTAATTGTGAAATTCTTTGATGATAATTTAATCTATTCTTTGTTTACTGTTGTTACAGAAAGCTTTCAAGTTAAAATTTATTCATTTTAGGATGCCTGATATGCCAGATCTATCAGAAACCCCAATTCTTGATAGAACAAATCTTTAAAATCCTTTGTTTCCGTGGACGTAGATTGGATCCATTCCGCCGAACCACGTAAATCCTTTGTTGTTCTTTGTGTTTATTTTCGTTTTCTGCCAAATTTATTTTTGATTCCCAACGAACTTAATAAATTCACAATTTGAGGACGATTATTTGAGGAGTAAATTTCCAGATTTACCCTTGGAACGAAAATCAGCTATCAACAAACACTAACATACACAAGGCTCTTGTGCTCTTCAATAACTACGCCTTTAACAAAAATATAGGCCTGATGATATGCTGGTGCTCTCTAATCGTGTAGTGGATTATGCCAAAGGCAATCCATTAGCGCTTAGAGTGTTGTGTTCTTTCCTTTCATTGTTGATAAGTCACTCGTAATCATATCACCTTACAACGAGCTGCAAATGCACGATTTATTGCAAGAAATGGTTCGAGAGATTGCTCGCCAGGAATCCGTTAAAGAGCCAGGCAAGCGTAGTAGATTGTGGAATCATGAGGATATTTGTCATAGACTGAATAAAAATAAGGTAAGATACACTCTACTAAACGAAAGCATCACGACAATCACTGAATATTAGATTCACTAATGATGCAATTCAAAAAACTTAAGTTAGGTTTATGAAATTCCTTAAATTAACTTTGTCATCTCAACTTTCAGATTAAAGTTTTAGAGGGTAAAAAAACCAAAAACTGTATGCACACTGTGTTCTGTTAAGGAGCTCTTTATAAATTTTTTATTTTGATTTTTGTTTGTTTGTGATTTTTATGCAAACTCATTCATTGTTTCATCTAACTTTGTAGCCTTTGCAAATATGGCAAATCTTAGATTGCTTAAATTCTATATGCCTACGCGTAATGGTTTTCCAATTGCTAGTACTAAAGTGCATCTTAGCCAAGGTTTGGGATATCTGTCCGAGGAATTGAGATATCTTCATTGGCATGCATATCCATTGAAAGCATTACCATCTACTTTTGAACCAGAAAACCTTATTCAGCTCCCCTTGCCTTATAGTAAAATTGAAGTATTATGGGAAAGGAAAAAGGTACTTTCTTTCTTTAAATTAATATAATGTCATTAATTGTGAAATTCTAGATAATTTAATCTATTCTTTGTTTACTGCTGTTACAGAAAGCTTTCAAGTTAAAATTTATTCATTTTAGGATGCCTGATATGCCAGATCTATCAGAAACCCCAAATCTTGATAGAACAAATCTTTCAAATCATACAAAGTTGGATTATCTTCTCTCATCATTTCACCAACCTAATTATGTTAGCTTTCAGAGGCTACAGAATTCTTAGGTCCTTTTCAAGTAAATGCAATTAATGTGGTAGTTAGGTATTTTTGACAAATGCATGCGGATGATTAATATCCCCTCCACCTAACCCAAAAAAATGATTTTTATTTGATTTGTTTCATGTGGCTGCTATTTTGTGGATTGTTCCTCTTCCTCCTTGCAGAGTTTTTTTTAAAAAAAAATCCCAATCTAGAAAATGGAAAGACGAGAAAGCTCCAATCACTAGTATATTTGATTCACATAGTTTAGTTTCAACCTCAGCTCTCAACAATCTGTGTTTCTGTCGAAAAAAAGTCTCCAAGATTTTGATTATGGCTTCATCATCATCAGCTCGGTACAAATATGATGTCTTCCTCAGTTTCAGAGGAGAGGATACTCGTGATAACTTTACCAGCCATCTCTACGCTGCTTTGTGTCGGAAGAAAATAGAAACCTTCATTGATGAAGAACTTGAGATTGGTGATGAGATTTCTCCTTCCCTTCTGAATGCAATCGATGCATCA
Source organism: Zanthoxylum bungeanum (assembly GCA_019454045.1). Taxonomy (NCBI): domain Eukaryota; kingdom Viridiplantae; phylum Streptophyta; class Magnoliopsida; order Sapindales; family Rutaceae; genus Zanthoxylum; species Zanthoxylum bungeanum. Next base: position 326,017 of record SKCR01045058.1, on the reverse strand, counting down.
AGGATTTCCGTAATCATTTTCTCAAAGCACTATGCTTCTTCCAGATGGTGTCTGGATGAGCTTGTCAGGATTCTTCAATCTCAGAAAATGAACGGGCAATTGGTTATACCGATTTTCTACCATGTAAATCCTTCTGATGTGCGGAAGCAGACTGGAAGTTTTGGTGAAGCTTTTGTTGAACATGAACATCGTTTCAGGGATATTCCGGAAAGGTTTCAGAAATGGAGGGATGTCTTGACAGAAGCTTCCAATTTATCTGGATGGGATTCCATGAATGTCAGGTAAACGCACAATTCTTTTATGTGGCTGTTATTAGGGAAAACGCCACTCAACTGTTATGTAGATTGTCATAACAGCATTTTAGTTCCTAATGTTTTGAAAATATAAGTTTTAGTCAATGTATTTAAATATTTTTCATTGATTTTGAATTATTTTTCATCCGATTAGTGTTAAATAATTTGATTATCCCAAAAACTATCCAAAGATAGTAAAAGTTTGTTTCAATATTATATGAAAAATGACTCAATTAACAAAAAAATAAATGACGACATGGACTAAAGCTTGTATTTCTTAAAACTGTAGAGATTAAAACTTGTATTTTCTAAAATTACGAGGACTGAAGTATAGTTATGATAATCGGTAGGATAGTTGATAGTGATTTCCCCTGTTACTATTAGAGGAGGAAAAAAACAATAATTGTGCGCGTATGAAAGAAATTTACAAAAATAAAATTAAAAAATTGTCCTGCTAGTCCATTTCATTTGGATTCAATATCGTTTATTATGTCAACTGTCAGGTCTGAGGCCAAACTTGTTGATGAAATTGTCAAAGATATTTTGAGGAAATTGGAAGATGTATCACTCTCCAGTAGTTCTGAAGGCTTGGTTGGATTAAATTCACTAATTGAGAAGATAAAATCACTTTTGTGCTTAGGATTGCCGGATTTTAGAATAGTAGGAATTTGGGGCATGGGTGGTATTGGTAAAACGACCCTTGCTGGGACTATTTTCAATCAACTTTCCAGTGAGTTTGAGGGCAAGTCCTTTATGGCAAATATTAGAGAAGAATCAGAGAAGTGGGGTGGGTTAGTACATTTAAGAGAGCTAGTTCTTTCTCAAATATTGGAAGAAAATCTTAAAATAGGGTCTCCCACAATACCCCAATATCTTAAAGAGAGGCTGAAGCAAAAGAAAGTTTTTATTGTTCTTGATGATGTGAATAACTTTAGACAATTAGAGTATCTAGCTGGAGGGGTGGATCAATATGGTTCAGGAAGTAGAATAATTGTGACCACTAGAGATAAACAAGTGCTTGACAAATTTGGAGTGGAAAATATATATGGGGTTGATGATTTCAACCATGATGAGGCTCTTGAGCTATTTTGTAACTATGCCTTTAGACAAAATCATCACCCTCATGATCTTATGGTGCTCTCAACAAGGGTAGTAGATTATGCCAAAGGCAATCCATTAGCTCTTAAAGTGTTGGGTTCCTTCTTTTATGGAAAGAATAAAGTAGATTGGGAAAATGCTTTGCACAACCTGAAACGCATTTCTGACCCTGATATCTATAGTGTGTTCAAAATCACTTATGATGAATTAAATTCGGAAGAGAAGACCATATTTTTAGATATTGCATGTTTCTTCAAAGGAGAGGATAAAGACTGTGTGACAAGGATACAAGATGATCCGGAATCTGTGCAATATGTATTAAATGTCTTGGTTAATAAGTCACTCGTAACAATATCGAGCGACAAGCAGCTAGAAATGCATGATTTATTGGAAGAAATGGGTCGGGAAATTGTTCGCCATGAATCTGTCAAAGATCCTGGCAAACGTACCAGATTGTGGAATCATGAGGATATCTATCATGTACTGAAGAAAAATAAGGTGAGACTTTGTTTTTGTCTTGAGGAGTTCTTTACATATTTTATGAAGCCTGTGTCGATTCTGTAATACCACGTGTAAAAAAAAAAAAAAAAAAAATTATTTTGAAAGTTTTTAAAGGGGACAGTGGGAGACGTGTACGAAGAAATAAGAAAAGTAAAAATAAAGAAGATTCTCTCTCTCTCCTAAAATTTCATTTTTCTCTCATTTTGCCAAATCTTTAAACCGCCGCCGCCACTCTTCCGTCGATCATCCGCCACCACGCGCCGGACCGCCAGAAAGCTGCCGCCGTAAGCTTTCCAGCGCCACCGAGATCGAGTCCAACGTCCCCCGGACGCGCCGCCACGCGCCGCCTGAAGGGAGCGATTCGTCGCCGTTAATTCTGCATTTTCCGGCCACCTCCGATCACTTCTGACGGCCACCTCCGGCGAGTGAGCACTTTTCAGGCCGAGATCTTTCCAACGCCGGTGGTCACTTCCCGATCCGACATCGTTTGGGTTGTTTTCCGTTTTATATCTACCAGTAATTCGGGATTTGTATTGGAAGTTGAGATCCGACCGTTGGATCGGTGATCCAAACGTTTCAGACTGTTGCTCTCGATTATACGAGCGTTTTGGTATATATATATATCCACCGTTGAAAGTTTCTGGTGGTGGGGCCCGCTTTTTAGTTGTGGGGCCCGATCTTCGTTGTGGGGCCCGCTTGCCTCGTTAAGCGTATCAGCAAGTTCCGAAGCCATCGCTCTGATCCTTGAGATGTTTGTTGACCAGTGGATCTTTCTTTGAGAGGTTTGGAGATCGTTGGAGCTCGGTATGTGATTATTATCATTTTGGGGGTGTAAATGATAGAATTGGAAAGTTTTGGACATAATTGTAAATTTGCATAATTAAGAGGGTTAAATTGTAAATTCTGCTAATTTGGGGTTAAATAGTAATGTTTACGAATTGTAGGACTATTTGGGCTTATTAGAAAAGTTTAGGGGCTAAAACGGAAATTTAGCAACTTTAGGGGTAAAATCGTAATTTTGGATAATTGAGGGACCTTATCGTAATTTTACATTTTTCAGATTCTTGGCGAGGATATAGATTTATTCAGAGCTTTTGCATGGATAGAGGTAAGTACTCTCTGTGGTGATTCTCTTAACATATTGTTTGATGATTGTTGGTTGTTGTGAGAGTTGGTATATATATAAATATAATGGTATATTATAATTATATATATTTATATTAAATATATTTTGTTGAGATATAATATTGAGATATTGAAAGCATGATAAACATGAAATCATGATTATTGAGATGAGATTGATGGATTGGATGTGAGATGTGATTGTATTGGATGATGTGTGTTGTTGTGTTATGCAGCCGGGTTTTGTATGATAGTGGTCGGAGATGAGATGTGATGATACATCAGGTGGTATGAGATTATGGAAAACCTTGGGAGTTGTGATGAGATACTCTCCCATTGGTTTTTGATTTGATGGTAAACCTTGGGAGTTGTGATGAGGTACACTTCCACTGGTTTGATATGGTGGGAAGCCATGAGAGTTGTGATGAGGTACTCTCTCATTGGTTTCAATCCACTATTATACTGAGCCCGGATTAGCAACCATGTTTGATGGATGTTTGTATTGTTGTGGGATGATTGTTGTGATGACATTATAATATATATGTTATTTTCATATATTGTATGATAATATAAATATATATATACCCACATATATTTATATATGCTTGTTGGAAAATTTACTGAGTAATCGATAGCATGAGAACATAAATGGTGAATACTAATTTCAGATATAAATTGTATATTTGTACTATGAATTGAAGTATTGAGTACTATGCGATTTTGAGATAAGTTGATGAATGATATGAGATGAGATGTGTTGCATTGGATGTTGTGTGAGATTATTGTTATGCTACCGGATTTAGTAGGATAATGGTCGGATATGCGAGATTATACGAGATTAGCAGAGGCATGTGGTTCAATCCCCCTCTTGCACATATTGTGAGATTATATGGAGGGAAACCTTGGGGGGTAAGAGAGAGACTCTCCTAATGGTTTCAATCCATTATTATACCGAATCCGGATAGCAAACCTTGTTTGATTGAGATGTGTTGTTGTGAGTATGTTCTGCCTGAGATAGCTGTTATATATCTAAACTGATATTTTCATATATTAATTATTATATATATATATATATTCCTATTTTGTTGGCGAGGTCATGTTGAGAGAATGAGTGTTTACTTGCTGAGCTTTTTAAGCTCATTCCCCTCTTCCCCAAACATTTCAGGTAGTTCGCGAGAATAGCAGGAGCAGTACCAGATTTGGATCCACGTGCCACAGTTGTATTTTCGGGTTGGTCCAGACATTCGAGTCGTCATTTGCATTTTTGATCGAGTCTTGTGTTGTAAACCATAAAGGTTGTGTATACTTTATGAGTTTGTAATTTGTGATGTATTATTTGTGTGTTTTAAATTGGTTGATTTGGCATATAGAGTGCTCGAGCTGAAGTTGATCGCGGACCTCTTTCTAGGGTTGGGCCCGCCCTAGGAAGGGGGTCGTGACAGATTCTTTGCTGACTCATACTTAATTTGCTTTGCTTTTAAGGGGACTGATTCAATTGAAGGCATATTCCTTGACATGTCAAAAATAAGAGACATAAATCTAAGCTCCGGTGCCTTTACGAATATGTCCAATCTTAGAATGCTCAAGTTCTATGTGCCCAAGCTGTCTAACTTGTCAGATGTAAAAGTGCATCTTCCCCATGGTTTAGAATATCTTTCTGATGAATTGAGATATCTCCATTGGCACGGATATCCTTTGAAAACATTGCCGTCGAATTTTATTCCAGAGAATCTTATTGAACTCAGACTGCCTTATGGTAAAGTTGAACAACTTTGGGAAGGGAAAAAGGTATGATGTCATTCATAAAAGTTATAGTTTTCTTTCATTGAATATGGATTGTGAAACTCTTCATACTGAATCATTATAGCAATTGTTTTTTTACAGGAAGCTTTCAAGTTAAAATGGATTGATCTTCATCATTGCCAAGACCTGATTAGGATCCCAGACTCCTCAGAAACCCCAAATCTGGAGAGAATATACCTTTCGGACTGCACAGACTTGCCTTGCATTCCCTCATCCATCCAGAATTTCAACAGTCTTAGTATCTTATGTATGAGGGGCTGTGAAAGTCTTAGGCTCTTTCCAAGCGGCATTCATTTTAGATCTCCCATTACTCTTGATTTTTCCAATTGTCTTAACCTTACAGAGTTCCCACAGATTTCTGGGAATATAAAGCAGCTATTTTTATGCGGGACAGCAATAGAAGAAGTTCCATCATCAATTGAGTGCCTAACTGCGCTTGCTGAGCTATACATGAGGCAATGTACAAGGCTAGAGAGTGTATCATCTAGCATTTGTAAGTTGAAATCTCTTCATGTGCTTAACCTTGATGACTGCTGGAGACTTGAGAGATTCCCGGAAGTGCTGGAGACAATGGAATGTTTAGAATATATATCCTTAGCTTCGACTAAAGTTCAGGAGTTGCCATCTTCAATTGAAAATGGAATGCTACCATCCTCCATTGAAAATTGGTGTTATGGATGCAGAGGTTTGAGATTGCCTCCTTTACCAGGCTTGTCTTCTTTAACTGGGCTGAACTTAAGCTTCCGTAATATAACAGAAATCCCTCAAGATATTGGGTTTCTATCCTCGTTGCGTTCTTTAGACCTAAGGGGAAACAATTTTGAGAGCCTACCTGCAAGTATCAAGCAGTTTACTCAGCTGGAAGAACTCATCTTGAGCAATTGCAATATGCTTCAATCATTACCAGAGCTTCCACCAAGTCTATTATGGTTAGAAGCAAGGAATTGCAAGCGGCTCCAATCTTTGCCAGATCTTCCATCACATTTAGAAGAATTGGATGCATCCAAGCTGGAAACACTATTTGATTTCTCCCATGAATTTGCACTGCCTAGAATAACATTCACCTTCACAAATTGCCTGAAATTGAATCAAAAAGCATGCACGAACATTTTGGCAGATTCAGAGATAAGAATACAACATATGGCAACCACATCACTGAGACTTTTTTATGAAAAGGTTACACACTCTCTCGCTCTCTCTCACTACATGTCTCTCTCTCACTGAGACTTTTTATGAAAAGGTTACACACTCTATCACTCTCTCTATCACTCCATAAATCATTATATTCATGGTGCAGGTACTTGATATACCCCCTCAATTCAGCATTTGTTTACCTGGGAGCAGAATACCTGATTGGTTCAGCTATCAAAGTTCAGGATCTTCAATAACCATTCAACTGCCTCAGCATCAGTGTAATAGAAGGTTTATAGGATTAGCGTTTTCTGTCGTTACTGAATTCAAAGAAGTCTTTCATGGTGGATACAGTTTTGGAGTCAGATGTAGGTACCATTTTGAAACCAAGACTCTCTCTGAAACCAAACACGGAGATTGGGTTTGCTATTTGACTTCCGCCAGTGACAATAAGGTTGAGGACTTGTTAATATACTCAGATCACGTCTTACTTGGTTTTGATCCATGTTTGGATGTTCGGCTACCTGATGGTGAACACCATGGAGCTGCCTCATTTCACTTCTCTCTTATCTGTCACTGCATCTACCCAGAAAACATAATTGGTTGCAAGGTTAAATGTTGTGGGGTGTGTCCACTATATGCAAATACCAATGTGACCGAATCCAACATTTTCATAGAGAAATTTGCTACCGCTAGTGAAGAAGAATGCACTAAAATTAGGAAATTCCATGATGATAGTGATGACTACCATGAGGTCCATTGCAAAGGCTCGTGGCATGATTGGGTTTGCTTTAAGGACTGCACTAGGGGTAGTACTGGGGATATTGGCAGATCTGACAAGGAGGAAATGGAACCAAAGTTGAAAAGAATTTGCAGAGAAAAAATCAATGCCCCTTGACAGCAAAATATCTTATGCAAGTCCAATGCTTTGTCTCCAGTCCATTATGTTCTGATTTAATTTTTAGTCTATTATTTCCTTTTAACTTTACAGTAGCCACAAATTATGTTATTTAGCATTTGGTTTATCATTTGATTGAATCTGATTAATTATCTTAGTATTTGTACTGGTCTTGGGTTCCCCGAGGGACGCGACTTGGTGGTGTAGAGTTCAGGGTCTGATCTTCAGGTCCTAGATTCGAATCCAAAGAGTGTGTTTCTTGTAAGAGTCTGGGACAGTTGGGGATTTTACCTGCTCCGTTTGAACCCGGAAGGGATGGTTTGGCGGTGAGGTTTCCAACGATTTAAAAAAAAATCTTAGTATTTGTACATCATCTAATTCTGCTTTCTCCCGTTTTATATTTTAATAACAATCAGTTGAACTTGCTTTCAAGGACCAAAACTATTTATTGGAGTTGTGGGTGTATGCATGTCTTTTCAATTTTCATTCCTGGGAAAATATAAGAGGAGGGCAGTAAAGAAATCATATGTGAATGAATAATGTATTCTCTGTTTTGGTCTTGGCACTTAGGAATTAAGTAGGAAGCACTGACTGTAACAGATGCTTGGGCATAAGTTTATTCATCTCATGCACAACCTGCATTTTTAGTCCAGCAAAAGCTTAGATTATTTTACACGACTAGAGATATCATCCAACCCAAGTGCTCATCCAGATCTATTGCTGTAATAGGTTCTATTGTGGTATAAATTTCCCTTTTGTTTAATTTTACTCCAAAAGATTTGTTCATGTCGGATGCCGATATCATAATTTTTTTCTATTTTCTTTATAAAAAATAATAAAAAAATATTTAATCCACTAATATAACATTAAAAAAAAAAGGGTTTAGTCTTCCTTACAAATATATATATATATATATTATTTTCCTGATGTATAGCCTAAGATCATTCAGCTTCTTCCAAACTTCCCATAGAACACCATCTCCAAGACTCAGAATTATTGCATTGTGAGCCGTATTTAAGATGTCCTTCAGTTTATCTACATTTGAAGTTCTAACTACTGCTTTTTTTGGGTCATTTTCAAGTACTGCTTCAAGCTTTTATTGAACCAAGACTGATCTTGAGCCTCCAAATGATGAAGTCATTCTCTCCATTGAATTTCTCCATCTGAATCTTGGGTTGAACCAATATCACCAAAGATCAGAAACCACAACTCCGATACTAATCTGTTAGAATAGAAGCCCTTAAATCTTGGTCAAGGTTCAAGTTTCTATATCCAAGGACCAAGGCGATCTCTGATGATGATGAAAAGAATGACCTAGGTGTTTGATCTGAAAGAATCACTCAATCACAGCAAAAAGAATCAAAATAGAACAAGCAATGGAACTAAAAAAAAACAATTTCTGTACTATGAATACAGTGAACAGACCCAAAATATTCAATGCAAGAAACGAACTTCACGTTCTTCTTTTATCAAGAGACTTTTCCCAGAACTTTCAAGGACATTACAAGCTTTCTAATCGTCTGTTGATCATAGCCTCTGTCTAAGTATATATCGGGTTATAGGCAAAATGTTAACACTCATTTGTCCCCAAGAGGTCCAGGCCAACGGTTCCTAGATTTAAATCTTGGATAGCACTTTTATAAGAGTTTGGGACAACATCGTTTTACCAACTTGAAAACGTGAGATTTCCCGATATTCTAAAAAAAAAAAAAAAAAAAAAAAAAAGTTAACACCCATTCACCAACCTGCAAAGCTGTTAAGATAGAATCCCCTGTAACTTTTAACTGCTTTTTCCGCCTAAACAATAAGTTCTTACTTTGCCCATTTAACTCCCTAACAACTTTAACTAATTTGCAAAACGATCCAAAAACTCTTAGCTTTATTCAAACAAACCCCTGATATTTGATTATGAATCAACTTCAAGTTCAACACACGACGAGAAAATCTTTGGTGCAACAGTGGTACCACGTCATCCATGCAACAAGTCAATCATCATTTGCCACGAGTGCTAAAAAGTCAAAAAACAACTAAAAAATAGGAAGAAAATTAAACATGTTATTTTTTAATTGGTTGGTGGTACCACGTCATCCATACCACTGTTGCACCAAAGATTTACTCCAACACGACACTGGAACCACACGTGGAAACTGACATCAAATCCCTAACATTTTAAAAAAGACACGTAATTTTTTATTTCTTTAACAGATTTTATTTGTTTCAAATTTACTTAAGATAATATTATAATATGAGAATATTAAAATTCGGATAAAAATTTATGTCTTTTCTAAAATATTGAGGATCTAAAGTCTCTTTCTCTATAGGTTAGGGGTCAGAGTGTCTTTTCCTAATCTTATTAATGAACCAAGAGAAATTACTTAGAATAAGTTCTTAGTGCTGACTGTACAATCCGTTAAATATACAGTTGAACTTTCCCGCCCAAAATTTAATTAAGAGCAAAGCAAAAGTCTTTATTAATGAAGTAACAGAAATTAGTTATATTCCGTTAAATATACAGTTGAACTTTCCCGCCCAAAATCAAAGAGCAGAGCAGAAGAAACGGCACCCTCGTCATTTAGCTAGCTTAGTGCATGTGAAGTGAAACAGGCCTGTGAAAAATTTTTCTTTAGAGAGCATATCCCCATCATCTTCGATGGAGGAAGCAAATGCGGCTCAACCTGAGGGACTTGCTCCGGTGAACGAGGAGGCTCTCGCTGCGGCCAACGGAAACGGACTTCCTCCGATGGAAAACGGACACGCACCGGTGGACGAGGTTATCGCTGCGGCCAACGGACACGCTCCGGTACAGGACGAGGTTCTCGCTGAGGCCAACGGAAACGGACATATCGTTCTACCTCCACCTGCAGAGGTCGCCGCCGGTAACGAACATGCTCCGGTTGTAATGGTTGAAGAGATTTTTGATGAAGACGGACTTGATCCGGTAGACGAGGCTCAGCAAGAAGTTGTCCCTTTGGTGGAAGAGCCTGATGATCAGGACGGACTTCCTCCGATGGAAAACGGACACGCACCGGTGGACGAGGTTCTCGCTGCGGCCAACGGACACGCTCCGGTACAGGACGAGGTTCTCGCTGAGGCCAACGGAAACGGACATATCGTTCTACCTCCACCTGCAGACGTCGCTGCCGGTAACGAACATGCTCCGGTTGTAATGGTTGAAGAGATTTTTGATGAAGACGGACTTGATCCGGTAGACGAGGCTGAGCAAGAAGTTGTCCCTTTGGTGGAAGAGCCTAATGATCAGGACGGACTAGATCCGGTTCCGGTGGTTGCAGTACCATCGGACGTTCCGCTGCCCGCCGATAGGCAGATGGGGGAGACGCGGGTTCAGGTTCTAATGGATGGCGATCCAATACAAGTAATTTAATTCAACTTTAATTATCTATTACTTTCAAGATTATTATATTTATATATTTTTTAAGGATTTATTATTAATTACAATTAAAAAAATACAGCACTGGTTCAATCTTGTCAACGATGTTGAGGCGGTTGTTGAAAATAACTGGTATGCATATCGTCTCCGCATAAGCTCCATTTATAGAAGCATGCTTGAGGGAGAGACGGTAATTAATTTACCATTTTTTTTTTTAGATTTGCTATTTAATCTAATCAGTTTATTTATTTGTTTTAAATTAAAATAAATTTTAATAGGTGGAGGACACCCAGAGACGGCTCGCCGGAAATGAGTTACTAGTGTTTGATAATAACGTCAATAATCTGGAGATTATCTTCAAGATCAAAATTCGAACCAGGTCGAGGGAAGACTTCGAGACCATAACTGGTAAATAAATAATTTATTTATGTATATATTATTATTCCAATTATTAATATTGTTTTTTTTTTTTTAATTTTCACTGATTCTATATTTACGATCAGAGGCATTGGATCGGGAAATAGAGGGAGCGTTTGATTTGTTTGGGCTGGAATATCAGATGTGAAAACAACATATAGTTGATTTTGAGAGAGACTATTGATGGAGGGACGTGGGCATATTTGTAATTGTAAGGAGATTTCTAGTAATTTTCACATTTCAGATTTCATTACTTCGTGTTGATCAACTCAAAATGAACATTTGCTAGAATTGAATGGTACTTTAAAAATTCTTATTTCAATGTCACTTTTAAATAAATTTAGGTTGTTTTTTTCTCTAAACACTTAATAAGGTATGGTTTATTAGAACAAAAAAAGACTTCTTGACAAGGTCGTTGAAGTGGAAATAAAAAAGATCCCGTTGAACGGAATTAAAGAGATTTTCTCAGAAATCGGTAAAATTAGTACCACTGTTAGTGTGTGATAACGTAGTATGTGCATTTTCGTCCTCTATATTTCCATGTCATGCTACGTCAGCAGATATTATATCAGTATTCATGACCATGCCATGTTTGCAGGCATCATGCCATATAAGCAAATATCATGCCACGTCAGCAGACATCATGTCATGTAAGCAAACATAATGTCACGTCATCATTTATGATCATGCCACGTCAGCAGACATCATGTCATGTCAGCAGTCACTACACGAAAAAAAAATCACAATTCTGATTTCGCAAATGAGAGAAATCAGAAGGTATTTTTTGCACTTTTCCCTTTTTTTCTATTTTATCTCTTTTAAATGCTTTGTGTCTTATAATTTTCTATAAATGATAGAAATGGAATTGCTGATAAAAGTTTGATCTATTTATATATGTTAAATAATTTTATTACTCTACTCAGTATGACTAACCAAATAATTTTTCTAATATAAACCATGACGATAACAATCATATAATTGAACAAAATAAATATGAAAGAAAATAATTGAGAAAGTTAAGAGGAAAAATTAGTTTTCAATGGTTTTGAAGTAGATTAATTTTGTGTTAAGTATTTTACAAATTGTACCACCATTACATGATATAATTTTTCTCAATGTTAAGTTAGATTGTGTTGAGTTTTTATAATCTTCTATCTAACGTATATTTATAATAATAAATAATTAAAATTTGATTTATATAAATTATTATCTAATAATTGATACAACTAAATAAATAGTTTGCTTGCGTAAACTTGAAATATAGCTTATCTTTTTATTCCTCTTTGAATCCGGATAACAAAATTAACAGTGACTCAATGCTATCAGTAATCTTGTAACGATTTGGAATCCTATATACAAAAGGAAATCTTGAATTTATGCATTATAAATACCGCTAAAATAAAACTTTTTCTTTGCACGATCTTCTTTGGTCTCTTTATTATCTCTAACTTTAATTTGTTATGGAGGATTCTTCAACCGATTCTGATTTTGAAACAGAATCCGAAAATATTTTGTGTTCTTTTGGCCTCCTTCAAGTGCTTGATGATGATACAGTTCAAACTAGCACCGCTTCTCATTCATCATCATCTTCTTCTTCTTCTTCTGCTCTTGTTCCACTTTCAGTTCCACTTCGATTGTACACAGATAGTATGTGGGCAGTTCATAGATTGAGTGGCAGCAGATCAAAATTTAAATCAAACCCGCAGAAGGAGACGATTACGAGCTCCAATTTTCAATTCCCCTTGGCATTCCAAGCAAACCCTTTTGAGCATTTTTCTTCTCATTATATACTTTTGCTGGCTCAAGATCAATGGGGCTCACAGTACTTGCAGGAACAGTTAATTTCCATGGACTCCAGGATTCTCACAAACTTATTTTGGACGGTTTTTGGGTTCGCTTTTGAGCTTATGAGTGACCAATATGGCTGTTTTGTCTTTGAGAAGTTTATTAATTCATGCAATGAGTCTCAGCTGACGCTGATTACACTCAAGATAACGTTACAAGATCAGTTACTTCTCCAGGCATCAAGTGATCACTTTGGTTCATCATCAATCAAGAAGCTGATCAAAGTAGTAGCAAAATCTCCTGCAAAATCGCCATTGCTTCATCGTGTTATGTCAGCTTTAAAAAGGTTGTTCAAGTTAATGATGATGACAAAACCCGGATCCTCTGTTATATTGCAGTGCTTAGATCCACTCTACAGTCGCAAGAATGACTTTATATATCAAGCTGCCTTAGAGCATTGCCTATCTCTAGCGTGTCATAAACAAGGATGCATCAGCTTCAACAATTTCATTGACGAGATGAAAGGTTCCCGGAGAAAACAGATACTGCATTTGATTTCCAAGAATGCAGCAAGTCTCTCCAAGAATCCCTCAGGGAACTATGTCGTCCAGCACGTCTTAAAACTCGAGGATCCACGCTTGATTGAAACAATCTGCTTCGCGCTTAGAGGCCATTACATAGATCTCTCCTTGACCAAATCTGGCAGTTTTGTAGTTCAAAAATGCTTGCAGCATCAAAGCACAGTGCATTATATAGTGGAAGAGTTTCTGAACAGTGACCAAATTTTAGAAGTAGCCACTGGCAAGTACGGAAACTATGTGATTCAAACGGCATTGACAGAGACAATGAGACTGAATACACTTGATCTTCATCAGAGACTTGTAAGTGAACTCCAGAAGCGTCGCGCCGCTCTCCAGATGATGAAATACGGAAGGAATGTATGTACAATGATTAGAGAATACCATCCGGGTCACACTTCATATATGTAATCCTGTACTGTTGTACTAATGTCATTGTTGTCTGTTCACTGAATGAAAATTATATGAAAATTTGTTAAATTATACAATACTACAACAAAATCTAAGCGGGTTTGTGTCCCCAGAGGTATTTTCAAATAATTCTATTTAATTTATCATCAAAATTCAAATCTTTGAGAGATAAAGAGATACAAAATTAAATTTGAACTTTACGTGGTCCCTTACCTTACAAAAAAAAAAACTCATACTTTATCTAGATAAGTTATATCAATTTTTTTAATTATTGTGTTAGTTTATTTATATTTAATATGTTAAAAATTGATATGTGAACAAAACGAGGATAAAAGAAAGACTAAATGTTTGACTTTTATATATTTAAAAATAATAATTTTAAAACAAATAAAATCATTAAATTATAATTTATAAATACACAACTCTATAGTCCTCTCTTTATTCACCTATCACTCCTCTAAAATAACTCTCTCTCTCTCTCTCTATATATATATATATATCACGTTTCTAATTGTAATATTAGTATTTTCATAAATAAAATTATTTATTTTTTGATTCCTGTAAGAATCCGGATAACAAAAATTAAGCTTCCTATTCCGAGTAGAAGGAGAATTCAAGTATTCTTGAAAAATAAACTCTTATCTGATTTGGAATCCTATATAGTATAGACAAAAGGAAATCTTGAATCTATGCATTATAAATACGGCCAAATAAAACTTTCCTTTGCATAATCTTCTTTAGTCTCTCTATTGTTTCTAGCTTTAATTTGTCATGGAGAATTCTTCAAGTGATTCTGATTTTGAAACAGAATGCGAAAATCTTTTGCGTTCTTTTGACATCCTTCAAGTGATTGATGATGCTACGGTTCAAACTTCTTCTTCTTCTTCAGCTCCTGTTCCAGTTTCAGCTCCATTGTACTCAGAAAGTATGTGGGCAGTTCATAGTTTGAGCGGCAGATCAAACCCACAGTACGAGACGATTACAAGCTCCGATTTTCATCCAACAGTAGCATTCGAAGCAAACCCTTTTCAGCGTTGTGCTAATTCCGTTGTTCTTTTACTGGCTCAAGATCAACAGGGCTTACAGTACTTGCAGGAAAAATTAACTTCCAGGGACTCCAGGATTCTAGACTATGTATTTGAGGCACTTCTCAGGTTTACTTTTGAGTTTATATGTGACCAATGTGGTCGTTTTGTCTTTGGAAAGTTCATTGAATCATGCAATGAGTACCAATTAAGGCTGGTTACAATGAAGGTAACGGCGCAAGATGAGTTATTTGTCCAGGCATCGAGTCACAAATTCGGTTCATCATCAATCAAGAAGCTGATCAAAGTATTAGCGAAATCGCCATTGCTTTATCATGTTATGTCAGCTTTAAAAAGATTGTTCATGTTTATGATGATGAACAAACTGGGATCCTCTGTTATAATGGAATGCTTAGGGCCACTTTACAGTCACAAGAATGACTTTATATATCAAGCGGCATTAGAGCATTGTCTCTATCTATCGTATCATGAACAAGGATGTATCTCCATCAACAATTTCATCAACGAGATGAAAGGTTCACGGAGAAAACAAATTTTAGATTTAATTTCCATGAACTCCGCGAGCCTCTCTAGGAATTTCTCTGGGAACTTTGTCGTGCAACACGTCTTAAAACTCAAGGACCCTCACTTGACTGAAACAATTTGCTTTGTGCTTAGAGGCCGTTACATAGATCTCTCCTTCACTAAATGTGGAAGTTTTGTGGTTCAAAAATGCTTGAAGTATCAAAACAAAGTGCATTATATAGTAGAAGAGTTTCTGAACAGCAGCCAAATTTTTCAAGTAGCTTGTGACAAATACGGAAACTATGTGATTCAAACAGCTTTGGCAGAGACAATGAGACCAAACACACTTGATCTTCATCAGAGACTTGTAAGTAAACTCCGGCAGCATCTCACTGCTCTTCAGATGATGAAATACGGAAAGAATGTATATGTAATGATTGTGAAATCACATCTGGGTCTCACTTAGCTAACTATTTCAGATTTTCCATGTAGGAACACTTCATAGATAGACAATTGTACTAATAATGTAAGCAAGCATAATGATACATGATCAGCGATCAATATATATCTATTTCCAGCTCCTCTATCTTAATGATTTGTGGGTGATATCGAATTGTATGAGCGAACTTAATGATTTGTGGGTGATATCGAATTGTATGAGCGAATTGATGTGCTTTTCAGGTCAAAGGAATATCACGATTCAATGGATTCAACTAGAGATGAAAACACAAGATACGGAACAAATCTGAACTCATTAAGAGTGAAAACGCGCGTAGTGCGTTAAGACGCGCACATGAAGCAATTATGTCCCAAAATGCAAACATGATAGGCGCGTCGCGACGCGCCAATGAGAATTTCCATAGTAACGACGCGCATTTGGTACGTCGCGACACGGAACTAGTAAATTAATTCCCCCAGAGCTCGATTTTTTAGTAGGAAATACCCACAGTGCCTCATATTTAAGTACAAGTTCATCTCAAAATCTATTATCAAGCCTCATAACATATTTTGGAGTCTCCAATAGCATAGAAGTGAAATTTCCTACAAGCACACAAACGACACCAATCTCTATACCCAATGGGAGGTGAATTGAGTAATGACATAATATTGCGGAATAGAAAAATCTTTTCGATTTTAATCTACTAAGTTATTAGCTTTACCAATTTAGCTTAGGTCAATTTTCTCAATCACAAAATATTCACAAATGCAAGTTAATAAATAATATGCAAATATAAAATAAACTCGCGATAATTAAAAAGTAAGTGTTAGAGAAATTGACACTGATGGTTTATAGTGGTTTGGCCAATAATGCCTACGTCTACTCCTCCAAGCCGCGCTTGAAACTTTCCACTATGTCAAATTGAATCCACAACTTACAAGGAAGTTTTTCGTGCCTCACTTCAAACCAAGAGTTTTGTCTCTAGGTTCACCACAAACCTTTACACCATAAGTTTTATCACCTAGGCTCACTCTTTGAACCGTTATAATGAGTTTTGTCTCTAGGCTTACTCACAAACCTTTAAAATAATCACTCTTTTGAGTGTACCCACTCAACAATAGATTTCCTAACCAAGTGTTTGGGATGAAGATTTTACAATACAACTTGGACACTCACAAAAGATAAGAAGATTAAAGATGTGAGTTTCTAACCCAAGTATCTCAAGCTCACTAAATGATAATGAATGTGTAGTGTGTGAGCTTGATTATGATGAGAGTGTATGATTAAGAAGATTTGAGTTACTCTCAATGTTTTTGCCTTAGAGAAAATTGTATGAAGGTGCAAGAGGTTTGCAAAAACGAAATTGGGACTCAATATATAGTGAAGGTGAAAAACTATCCCAGCTCTCTGTCTGAGACCAGTATGCCGGTCTATAGAGGCTGGTATGTCAGTCCTGCATATATAACGGTTATATTACCATTGGAGGTTCAAGCGCACATACCGGTATAGGGATCGGTATGATCCGTCTCGGTTTCAGTAGTTGTGCAAACTCCATATTGACCGGTATGAAGTAGTCCGGTTTCAGAGAGCATGCAAATCTGCCCAATGCAGAGCATGGTCATCGATATGCCGGTGTGGGGGACCGATATGTCGGTCTCAGTGTAAAAAACTCATGATTTGAAGATTAAAACTATTTTGCACATGATCTTAATACATCTTTATGAATGTGCACAAGTCCTAAGAGCTTAAAGTACTTTAATTATATACTCACTTATAATGAGAGTCATAAGTTATAAGATTACACTAGATATTCTTCATTTGGCGTTTGAGTCTTCACATTCATTTTACTCTTCACAACCAATTTGCTTCAACATATTTTTGTAATGCTCGCTAATGTTCATCGAAGTCTTTCGTGTTACAACATCAAAATCCATAATTGAGTGCTATGGCTCTAACAAGAAAAACGCCTAGAGCAAGATAAGAACAAGTGCATCAATCGAAGTTGGAGTTTGAAGTGGAAGACTGCAAACAATAGTTTTTTCCTTCCATTTTCTCTTTAACTTTATCTTTTATGAGTTTTTGGCTTGTTATAATGATTAACTTGTTTTTATTGAATATTATGAGTAGTTGATAAGTGTATGAAAATGTACTTTGAAACATCACTTATTCGGGTTTATTGTTAAGTATTAGTAATATATTTATATTTTATTATATGATTTTTATTATTTTATTAATTTAGAAAATGTTTATTATTTATGTTAGTTTAGTAATTTTTGTTTCTCTTTATTATTTTAGGAATTGGAGACATTCAATGGGCAAAGCCAAAGACAGAAACTAAGGAATAGGGCCGCGGCGCCACTCTCCCATACAAAATCCAGGGAGTGAGGCGCCACTGCGCCACATGAAGCAATGCAAACGTGACCATGTGAGAAAGAAACCAAAATTCAGCCATCAATATTGACCAAGTCAAAGAGAAAAGAAAGACCAAATTGAAAGAAGTTTGCGTGGGCCATGATGAGTTGTTGAATGCAATTGTTGAATGGAATTAGGTTTGCTGAGAAAGTGGCGTGAATTGTTTAAAGAGTGGACC
This sequence comes from Zanthoxylum bungeanum, assembly GCA_019454045.1. NCBI lineage: Eukaryota > Viridiplantae > Streptophyta > Magnoliopsida > Sapindales > Rutaceae > Zanthoxylum > Zanthoxylum bungeanum. The sequence continues at coordinate 308,013 of SKCR01045058.1, read as the reverse complement.
ATAGCTTTGACTAAAGAAAAGAGGAATTGATGAGTTACAAAAGTAATAGGATCACGTGGCTCCATGCTTTTAGGTTTTAATTTGTTTATTATAAATCCATGCAAAGTGGCGTCCAAAAGAAGGGCTCCAGAGGGCTGCGTGAAGCAGCAGCTGCGCAAAAAAATAACAAAAAAATAAATCAACCGAGAGAAGTAATTCAGCGCAGGAGGAAAAGGAGCAGTGCCGAGAGAGAAGAAATCTGAGCGTAAAGTCGGGACACGGAGCCATGATAATTCAGAGCAATAATTCTCTCCAATCCCGGATTATTTTTATTTCTTTTATGGGGAACTAATCCCCTAGGCAAAGCTAGGGATGAGCTCTTGTATTGGATTTTATTATTTATGTTTTTGATTCCTACGAACCTTTTTATCGTTTAATAAAATTAATGGTTATTATTTTCTATCATCTTTTAATTTATTAATCCAGAAATTATATTTTGTCAAATCCCATATAGATCCAGTCATGCTTCTTCTATGTGGGTTTGCGAATTTAATTGTGACTGGTAAAGTTGTTTTGCGTGTTGGTCTTCTGCTGCAGTATTGCCTGAGGGTATATTGTCGACGTTAGATAGCTCGTAACGATGGCTTTTGTGTGCTGTTAATATAGAGAAAATAATCATTAATTACCTTAGATTTTGAATATGTGTAGAATTGAATATTTTCCGATTGTTGGTTTGGGATGTGAAACCTTCAATTGTGTAATAAAAGGAATCAATAACTAAATATAGGAGTTCGATGCAAGAGGGATTCCCGAAGCTTTGTCATATCTCTCTGCCATTATCTTTTAATATATTTTCGTTATTTTATTTATCTTCACTTTAATTACCATTTTTATCATTTTATTTATTTTAGTTACCGTTAACGTTCTTGATTTAGTGAATCAGTTTCTTTGTAACCATCTCTCTGTGGAATCGACACCCCAACTGTACTGCGATAACCGCGAGTCATATTTGGGCGTAATCAAAATTTGGCGCCGTTGCCGGGGAGACGGTTTACAAGCAAAAGGACCAGGTTTGCTTAGTCAACAACGAAGCGGTAACTTCGTTCCATTTTTTAGTATTTTATTTTATTTTATTCATTTATTATTGCCTATTTATTTTCTTTTTAATTTTTTTGTGTTTATTTTATTTTATTTATTTTATTTTTAGTTTTAGTAGACTTTAATTTTAGTTTCATTTATTTTATTTTATTTTTTTATTAGTTGTGTTGGAGAGCATGTCTAGATTTAGGGATCAATTGGGTAGATTTGCTAGATAGAACAGGAAGATTTAGAGTCAGATCAAGCTAATATATTTGATAATCTTTTTGCTACACCATCTAGATCTAGTAGACATACCATGAGTGAGTACGAGAGCCCACCCAGGAGGACTCTTGAAGAGTACCTCCACCCAACTCGCACAGTTATACCATCGTGCATCATGTTTCTTCCTAATGCCACCACACATAGACTTTAGGCCTGGAATGATACAATATCTTCCAACTTTTCACGGTTTAGAGAGTGAAAATCCTTACGTGCATATTAGGGAGTTTGAAGAGGTAGTAGCAACTTTCCATGACCGGTTCGGAACCACTGACACAATTAGACTTAAGTTCTTTCCCTTTGCCCTTAAGGATAGAGCTAAGAGCTGGTTGTATTCTTTGAGACCTAGGTCAATAGGAACATGGGGCGAGATAACACAGACATTTTTCAATAAATACTTCCCACACCATAAAACTAATGCCTTGAAGAGACAGATCTCCACCTTTTCCCAGAGAGACAGTGAGACCCTTTATGGAACATGGGAGAGGTATAAGGAGTTGTTAGCTAGTTGTCCCCACCATGGATATGAGAGTTGGCGTTTAGTAAGTTACTTTTATGATGGACTGACCCCTAGGGAACGCCAATTCGTTGAGACAATGGGCAATGGTGAGTTTATCCTAAAAGACCCTGATGAGGCGCTCGAATATTTAGATGACCTAGCTAAGAAATCTCACACTTGGACTGGACCTAATGCCGTAGATAATACTGATAGGACATACACTTCTTCTAGCAGAAGCGTACATCACGATAGGGAACATGATAGTCTTAAGGCACAAGTTGAGCTATTGACCAAACAGGTAGAAGCCTTAAAAGCCAGAGATAGCAAGACTATATATTCAGTAGCCCAGCTAGGATCCCAAGAGCGCCCTGTGTATGATGAGATTAAGGGACCATATGAGGAACAATGCCATAACTTAGGGATGTACCAGAAGCCTCACATACCTTACTCAGACACCTATAATCATAGTTGGAGGAACCACCCCAACCTTAGTTGGAAGCAAGAGTCTTATCAGCCTACCCAGACACCACAACCTAGGAGTTACAGTACCCCACAGTATCACACATCTGCCATTCCTATGAATTCTTTAGAGAATACTATGCAAGCATTTATGGAGGCCCAAAAGGCCATTGTGGAAGCCCATAATAAAAAAAATCAAAGGATTGAGTCGTTGATAGTTCAGGTAACTGAAGACCAAAATGAAATTAAGAGTCAAATCTCTAAATTGACTAATGTCCTGAGTGTGCAAGAACAAGGAAAATTATCATCCGAAACTCAACCTAATCCACTAGGTCAGCACATGGCACCGGTTAATCATGGGGTATCCAGTATAGGAGGTGTTAATGCCATAATCACTAGGAGCAGTAAAGAGGTATGGATACAACATACTTCCAACACTATAGGTGACCCTAAGGATGATAGTGCCAACACCTCCAAGAGAGAACAAGTGTCATATTTCCAAGTTAGAGTACCATCTCCTCAAGAGCTTAACAGTTTACATCTCGAGAAACAACCACAGGGTGAGGGTGAGTGTCATTTGTCATACATGTTAGGAACAGTCCAGCCAAAAATATCTTTTCTACAACTTGAATTAAATCCTCTTGAGCTAAAACTGATCCCAAAGAACCGAAAAATGAAAAAATGAGAGTTAATGCTCAATAAAGATGATGCCTGTGAGATTAAAAAGGACATTGAGAAAAATTTTCTATACGAAGAGTCCAAGATTTCAACAATCTCCAGACCTAAGAGGACCCATGAATACACTGCCTCAGCTAGACAAACATTCCCTCATGTGTCTTTATCAGTACGCTCGATGGAAACCACCATGACAACTTGAGTGCTTGCGTCTGGCTGAAGACGTTAAACTTAGTGCTAGCGGGGAGGCAACATTTGCTTCTGCATTTTATTTTATTTTAATTTATTTATTTTATTTACTTTAGTTTTACTTTATTGTGTGCTAATTGTATGTTTATTTTTTTTTCTTTTCTTCTGTTTGCATGAGTGTTGAAGCAGGAGTTAGCATAACCTACACAGCCACACAACTAAAGTCTCGCCAGCAGGAACCTGATCAACTCCGCGCCTGGTAGTGTTGTTCCTTAATCATTTTTCTTTACATTTATCTTACATTGAGGACAATGCAAGTTTTAAGTGTGGGGGTGTGTGTGCATGCGCATGAAAACCTGTCTTAAATACATTTGATTATTTTCTTTTAAAAAAAAAATTTGTTTTGTTTTGTTTGTTTTTAGTCCTTGATAGTTAAACATATGTCGTATGATGATATTGTTTGCTTTAGGGTGAAATCTTAGAAACGATAAGTCCTTTAATGCACTTTTATCTGATGATTTGAGTAGTTTATCTATGTTAGACTCGTAAGCACTTAATTATGGGTTTTTTGCAGTGGAAACCTGAGTAGTTAGCAAGATGACTAGTTGAATAAATTGTATGTCGATGAATGATCGTTTGCTTAGATATCTATCCTGAATTGCTTGTGTTATGACGTATGGTATGGTTGAAAATAAAAGAAAAAGTCTCTGAAGAAAGAAAGTAAACCACCTATAACCGATAAGCGTGAAGCTACCCATGGGCGAGTATTAGGACCACCATGAGGAGAAATGCTACCTTGAAGGGTAGGTGTGTTGAAAAAATGGCAAAAGAGAAAGAAAAGAAAAGTTCAAAAGAAAAAGCAACAAGAGACATAAAAAAAAAAAAAAAAAATCATACCATATTGAGCACACATAAAAGCAACTACAGAGCTTAATTGAGATATCTAGGTTGGTTAGACCCATCGACCCCGATTTTTAGACGAAATCATTGAGTTGGCTTACCTAGGAATAAAGCTGTGAATGAACCTTAACACACACACATTTTGAGTCTGGCTTAGATGATTTATTCAAAAACTTAGATTTGAGTTACGTTGAGTACTTTGAAGGTTTTATGGTTTCATTACTATGCTTCTTCGATGACGAACTTATGCGAAACTATTGGGACTATTTAATTTTGCATGATTGTGTTTTTTGAATGACGTTTGTGGGTGTCGTCGTTGTAAGCCCTCACGAGACTATAACTCGTCCACTAGGGACACCTAGGGGTTTAAAGGCTTTTTGCATACGCTAAATGCAATCGTGCTCCCTACGAAAGTGGCTTAGATAGTTTATTTATTTAATTTTCATTTTATTTTACGCTTGAATTGCTAGGGACTAGCAATAAGCTGGTTGGGGGTTGTGATAAGTGTATGAAAATGTACTTTGAAACATCACTTATTAGGTTTATTGTTAAGTATTTAGTAATAATTTTATATTTTATATATGATTTTATTATTTTATTAATTTAGAAAATGTTTATTATTTATGTTAGTTTAGTAATTTTTGTTTCTCTTTATTATTTTAGGAATTGGAGACATTCAAATGGGCAAAGCCAAAGACAGAAACTAAGGAATAGGGCCGCGGCGCCACTCTCCCATACAAAATCCAGGGAGTGAGGCGCCACTGCGCCACATGAAGCAATGCAAAACGTGACCATGTGAGAAAGAAACCAAAATTCAGCCATCAATATTGACCAAGTCAAAGAGAAAAGAAAGACCAAATTGAAAGAAGTTTGCGTGGGCCCATGATGAGTTGTTGAATGCAATTGTTGAATGGAATTAGGTTTGCTGAGAAAGTGGCGTGAATTGTTTAAAGAGTGGACCATAGCTTTGACTAAAGAAAAGAGGAATTGATGAGTTACAAAAGTAATAGGATCACGTGGGCTCCATGCTTTTAGGTTTTAATTTGTTTATTATAAATCCATGCAAAGTGGCGTCCAAAAGAAGGGCTCCAGAGGGCTGCGTGAAGCAGCAGCTGCGCAAAAAAATAACAAAAAAATAAATCAACCGAGAGAAGTATAATCAGCGCAGGAGGAAAAGGAGCAGTGCCGAGAGAGAAGAAATCTGAGCGTAAAGTCGGGACACGGAGCCATGATAATTCAGAGCAATAATTCTCTCCAATCCCGGATTATTTTTATTTCTTTTATGGGGAACTAATCCCCTAGGCAAAGCTAGGGATGAGCTCTTGTATTGGATTTTATTATTTATGTTTTTGATTCCTACGAACCTTTTTATCGTTTAATAAAATTAATGGTTATTATTTTCTATCATCTTTTAATTTATTAATCCAGAAATTATATTTTGTCAAATCCCATATAGATCCAGTCATGCTTCTTCTATGTGTGGTTTGCGAATTTAATTGTGACTGGTAAAGTTGTTTTGCGTGTTGGTCTTCTGCTGCAGTATTGCCTGAGGGTATATTGTCGACGTTAGATAGCTCGTAACGATGGCTTTTGTGTGCTGTTAATATAGAGAAAATAATCATTAATTACCTTAGATTTTGAATATGTGTAGAATTGAATATTTTCCGATTGTTGGTTTGGGATGTGAAACCTTCAATTGTGTAATAAAAGGAATCAATAACTAAATATAGGAGTTCGATGCAAGAGGGATTCCCGAAGCTTTGTCATATCTCTCTGCCATTATCTTTTAATATATTTTCGTTATTTTATTTATCTTCACTTTAATTACCATTTTTATCATTTTATTTATTTTAGTTACCGTTAACGTTCTTGATTTAGTGAATCAGTTTCTTTGTAACCATCTCTCTGTGGAATCGACACCCCAACTGTTACTGCGATAACCGCGAGTCATATTTGGGCGTAATCAGTAGTCAATTCATTAAATTTATGGTTGTAAAGGATCTTAAGCATGTTTATTAATTAATTTGCATATTTTTATTCTTTTGGGTTCGTTATTGATTATTTATTATTTTCTATGCTTGAATGCATATTTTATTTGTTTGGCCAACAATAAAATAATCTTGGTAAATACTTAGGAACTCGACGGAAGGAATTTGGGTTAGTCGTGAGAATAATAACATGTGATCTTATTCGTTGAATAGATTTTCCTACAAGATAGACATATACCTAAAAGACATACGTAACCAAAATTAGAACCTGACCTTAATGAATTCGGTTTAATTTAATTAACATAGACATATAATTAATTGATTTATTTTGAATATATTCATCTAACCATCGAAAGAGACTTGTGAATAATTTAGTGTTTTAGGTTAATAATTAGTAACAACCCAATAATTTATAAAATCACGATCAATACCCACTTACTGATGCATCAGAAGTTGTCAATCTCTGTTCATTGAGCATGATGATTATAAGATTTTATATGTTTGCATTTGTTATTTTACCCGATACAATAACAAAATCTTAGCAGAATTCTAGCAAACAACCGGATTTAATATTTGATATGGTAAGTAATAAGCCATGATCAAATACAAAAGCTATCCAGAACTAATGAATAAATGAAATGTTTCAGACTTTCAGCAAGTTCGTCAAAGCAAGGCGCAGAAATCCTGCTTGCAAACAAGATTTGCAGTCAACAAAAAAGTGTCAAAACTTCACTTTCTAAAACTCAAATTGCATTTCCTAGACAAACTGAACTTTCTTGCCTCAAATGCTTCTGAGAACTGAAGCTACAGGCATGCCTCCCAAGTCCCGTTTCTACATAAAACGGTGGCAGTTTGTATATTGCAAGCATAAAACAGAACTAGACGGTGCAAAAGCGAAACTTATCCTCAAGTTTGTGAATTAATGGCAAAAAAATCTGAACTAAATGAAACCTGTCATATACTTCCACTTTTGGGTCATTATGAAAGAGCAAAATAGGCTTTCAATTTCAAGAACAATGCTGACCTTCCTCTTTTCTCAACTTATTCATGCTGACTTTCAATTTAATGGTGTACCCAAGGGGAAGAAATGAACACATACACTAAACAAAATTCTAAATAATGCAATTTATAGCGTTGAAAATGATATATTCAAGGACTCAGTACAATTCATAGATGCCATTTAATCCTATGGCTAATACTACCTTGACCCAACGGCTGTTGTATGTTGGTGACGGCTCTCATCTGTCCCCGTAGCGATCTAGAGTATTCCTGCTTGTTGCTGCATCATCTATACACATCATGACATATGTTTAGTCATGCCAAGTCACTGTCCAGTGCGTATGAATGAGGTGATGAGAGTTGGTGCAAGGATGCTCATTGAGACCTTTTCTCAAACACTTAGCTGAATCCATCAAACACCTTGCACAGGAACAATTGTGATTGCTTAAACTGCATGTTGCTTGGAAAGCAATTCAAGACCTTCACATTGCAATGAACACGAGATCGTTAATGTTGTTGAAATACTGGATGGATGATGGAATGTAAATCATGTTAAACGCAGGAATTGTTTTGCTTATTTCACCACAGCTCTCATCTTCAGTACAGTAAACACAAACAATGAGGACTTCATTGAAAATGTTCCCAACTTTTAACTAATCACTATTTTTGATAAACGTGTCAGTTTACCATTCGCTATTTAATCCCAATTCCATTTTCTCTGTCACACCGAATCACAAGAGAAACTCTAAAATCCTCCCGACTATTTCCCTTTACTCACATTCCAACAAATTTAACCCTGACTCTGTTCTCCGACGCCGGAGCCACCGCGTCTCCTCCGCCACATCCTTAGCTGCATCTCATTAGCCGTGAGTTTTTTTTTAAAAAAAATTGCGAATTTTCGTTTAATATGATGGTTTTTTTGATTGCGTTCCTGTTTCAGATCTTCACTCACTCACATATCTTACCTCCTTAGTTTTTAAGATCCAAAAAGAAAGTTAATTTATTTATAAAATAAGAAAACAATTATTTTAATATACTGAACGCGATCACATTAATCAGCTTACTCTGAATATTGAATTGGAACGCATACATTTCTTATAGCTTTGCAGATTTCTCTAGTAGTTAATTTGTGATGTGTTTGGTCAAAAGTAAATATAGATGCCAGATTTTTTTAATTAGGATAGTTTCATATTAAATTCAATCAAAATCGTGTAATAACCTGATTCAGTGTTCGCAATCAAGCCCCCCTTGGGTGTGGCTTGGTGGCAAAGAGCTTAGGACCTGGCCAGGTCCTAAGTTCGAGTCCAAGAGTGTATTTCTTGTAAGAGCCTGGGGCAGTCGGGAGTTTTAACTGTTCCGATTAAGCCCGGGTTGGGTGGTTGGGCGGCGGGGTTTCCAACGTTTCCAAAAAAAATTACAAAAATCAAAAAGACAAAGGAAGTAGATTAGTCGAAACTGATCTGAAATCTTATTGGTTTGAGTTTGATAAGTTGATGGTTGTGGTTTTGGTTGAATACCAAGCCTCCCCACTTTGATGTTTTGCTTTTTGTCTTGCCTTTGAATTATCTTTCTTTTATATTTGGAGTTTGAATCCTATTATTTTGAGTAGGTGTTGTTAGAGAGGAAGGATGGCAACAACAGCATCTTTTATTATTGTGAGCAGAAATGAGATTCCTATATATGAAGCTGAAGTTGGATCTGCTGCTAAAGTATGCTAATTTCCCTTGCATGTTCTGTTTCTCTTTCAAATATTTAGTTGTTAGGGGAGTTCTAATTTTTTAGTTTGTTGATTTCAAATTTTATTATTATGTCAATAATGGATTTGTTTGTAGTAACATAGTGTTTCCTTGGAGGCGAACTTTAAGGACCTATGGTTGTGTCTTTTCAGATTCATGCTGCGGATTACTGACTAAGAGTTAATCTTAGAAAAAAAATGGTTTGGTATTCTATTTTCAATGTTTTTCAGGATGTAAGATCTGATCATCATACGTACTTCACACCAAAAGGAGCATTATAGCACTACAATCATTATCTTAATAAAATTTATAGCTGTATTGATGTTTCAAGGTGCCACAGTGTATTGAAGTGATACTTTGTGAACTTCTGTACCAAGATTCTCAATTATCTGTAGGATTGAAACTTGAAGTTATACTTTTATTATACAGTAGTACCTTTGTGGTGTTGTTTTGCAAGCTGTTTGAAGGCTGATACCCAGATCCCATCTACCTTATGACAGAGAGAAGATGCTGCTCAGCTGCATCAGTTCATATTACATGCTGCTCTGGATATTGTTCAGGACCTTGCATGGACTACTAGTGCTATGTGAGTTCGAATGGTTACTGGAAATTGTTTACTATCTTCTGATTTTGCTTTTGTTCTGAAATTTCATAATTTTATTATCACACTTTTTTTCCAGGTTCTTGAAAGCAATTGACAGGTTCAATGATCTGGTGGTGTCAGTTTATGTTACAGCTGGTCATATCCTTTATACTCAAACTTAAATTAATGACATGGAATTTCTATTGTTCACGTTTATTTTTATTTTTGAGATATCTTGTGATTGGAGAAAATTGCTAAAAAATGGATGAAAAGCTTTATCGACCAAAAAATGCTACTAGGTGTGAAAGTACAGGTTTCAATTTATAAATCACTAGACTTTTCTGTTTCTGTACTGGTTGTCTTGGTATTTTCTTTGACTTTCCACACATACACGATTTATGCTACTTCATGACTCTCGGAATGATGATGGAATCAAGAGCTTTTTCCAAGAGGTTCATGAACTTTATATAAAGGTAATATTAGAGAGTTCCTGCTTCTCTTATGAAGTTTCCCCATTTATAACTTGCCTTGAATGCGCAAGCATGTTCTTTCTAGTGGATTGACCCTAGTTAACATGGATGTTGATAATTTGGAGCTATCATTTTGTTTGATGCATATTACATTCATTATGTGTGCTTGTTTTCTCAACAATCTATATTTTGTAGTCATACTCTCGCTAATTACATAATGTAGAATTTCATGTGACATAGTCATGACTTTTTGAATCTCCTATCTGGGGATAAAACTAATTTCGCTGCGTATCCTTTGGAGCATAATAATTGGCAATTACTGGAGGCATCAACTCCGCCTTAGCTTTTGGTGTTCTTTATAGGCATTATTTATTAAATTGTGTTACATTATGTTGATCATTTAAGGTCTGCAATGCTTCTTGTTTTATAGTGATCAGAAATGACCTTGAACGGAATAATAATTTTTTCTCCTTTTCTTTTTGTTCAACAATATTGTTGGGAATTTGCAGATTCTTCTTAATCCACTCTACTTGCCTGGCTCCCGAATTACATCATCTCATTTTGACACAAAGGTTCGTGCGCTTGCAAGAAAGTATCTGTAGGTGCTAGTCATTCAGTCCGGGATTGACTCAGTTAGTTTTGGGGGGATTGGATAGCCCTCATTTGAAACCTCCCCACTTTTTGATGCTTTGATCATCGTATGGGGACGTGCTAAGTTTATAGATATTATAAACTGTTGGATGTCATATTGCTTATTGTTAATCAGATACCTTTTATTTTGCAGTATCAATGATATGTTCATTAGGATTTTCGGTTGAAAATTATTGTCACAAATTGATAAACTATGAACATGGAAGAAACATTATCATATCAATTTCTGTGGAAGTTCAAATTGTAACAGATTCAAGGGTGAGGAGGAAGGAGGTGATTCATCAGTCATGATGAGGGTATGGCTTGTGATGGTGGTTGTAAAATTCAAATAATAAAAGAAAAGGCCATGGGGAATAATAGTACATGAAATAATTGAAAATTAAATGCACCAATATTATTCAACAGTTAACATCAATTGGTAAGAACATCCGAAGCATACAAAACTTATTCTACGTATATAATGATTAACCAAATCAAGAGCAGCACAAAAACATAGTTGTAATACTCTTGATTTAATCCTTAATAGAGAATTGAGTCTTCAATCTTTCAACGAGAGGCGGCAACGTCTTGATGTTGTCATTTATTGACTGGTTAACGCACGACTCCAAATCGTTTACAGCTTCAGTCCCAATCTTTTGCAGCTTAGCTGACTCAAACTTGTCTTGGCAAACCATTAGAGATCTATTCAATCTCTCCTGCATCCAGTAGGAGAAACTTAATTTAAGAACCTCATCAAGTTGTAGCAGTATTGATCAACATATTCAAGATAGGTTCACAATATATTAAAACAGGATTTCTAGGTCAATTATAGTTCAACAGGTTAACAACTAAATGTCAAGAAACCAAGTTGTTATAAATCAAATTCACTTGGAGTATTTGTGTTGGCTAGGATGGAAGAGGGTGTTAATACTTTAAAAATAATGTTCCTTTGAGTTCAGAGAACTGAAAATTAATTAAGTTTTTAGGTTAATACAAAACATAATGGCATAATTAGAGGCTGGGAAAGGTACACAAGACAAGATTCTAGTAGATGAACTTTGCCTTCAAACTTTACTCATTCCTATAATATATTGGTTATGTAACAAACCGTCTTCTGATGCTTCTTTTTTCTATATTCTATACCCACTCCAAATATAAGACCTGATCCCAGAAAAACTAAAAGAAACCGGGAAAATCCACTGTATTAAAATAAGAGATAAATATATCGAAATCAATTGATTTGATAGCATTATACAGTATGTCTTGTAGTATAGGCAAGCTAGTTCTCGAAACATAACGTATTACACAACACAACATATCAGCAGCATATCAGAAAAATGATAATAACAACAGTACCCAGTGTGCAAACGAAATAACAAATCAATAAGCTAGTAACAAAATGAACACTTTGCATAGCATAAAAAAATTTCTTTGAAATCGAGTCATAAAAGCAAACGAACTTACTTGAAACTTAGCCATCTCATTCTCAAAATGCTGCTGAGCTCTAACAACAGGAACACTGCAATGTTCAACACAATTGCTTATGTCCTCTTGCTTTCTTGTCCTGTCAAAGCACTCGTACGCACATTTGAAGTAGGCTTGCTGCAGGCAATTATCAAACAAACAAACAATCAATCAATACAGTCAAAAGAAGCCAGTCTTTGAACATCAATCAAAATCAAATCCCAACCCCAGAAACTTGCATCAATGAAACAAAAATAAAATCAAAAATCAAAACTTGCAACATACCCATTTTATAAAAACACGGAAAAACCTTGAATTTGCAAAAAAAAATAAAAAATAAATAAATAAAAAATAAGAGAGAGATAGAGAGACCTGAAGGGTGAAATTTATATGATCTTGAACAGGAGAAAGATGGGCTTGAGCAGCTGCATTGACTTCTTCCAATTTTCTTCTCATTCTCTCTGATACAATTTGCTCCTCCATTGCTGCTAAGTGATTCATCTTCTCCCTTCTCTGTTCTCTTTTTGTTACTATCGCTCAAAATCGTGCTAGGGTTTTAGCTTTAGGCCTTATTAGGGTTTTGGACTGCCACCTCTCTTTTCGTTCATTTATACTTTCGTGAAACAAAGTGAAAACTATGACCTTTAATTATGGTTTTATTAAAGTACAGGGATCCAAATGTTATTACCCAATTATGAAGCTGGGCCTTACATGGGCCATATCCAGCCCATCGTCGGGGTAATATTGTCATTCCGCTCAAGCTAGGGTTTCCTCTTCCTTCTATATAAAGCAGTCCTCTTCTTATCAAAAGCCATTCGATTCTCATCGCCAAGTTTCTCTGGTCTTCTATGTTCGTCTATCTGAATTTAGGTTTAGGGTTTTATTTTAACAGTTATTATTTAAATTATAAAAAAATAGTTATTTGGTTATGAAAGAAAGCCAATTTGCAGAGCAAGGGCGTCTGAAAAAATCAATGGCGTGAATTGCATTGAAGGTTGGCAATATTGATTTCACTAGCGATTCTCCGTGCCTATCAAATTCTCTTTTTCGTTTTGATTATGGCCTCGAACAAGTCGCTACATTTGTTTCTTTTTCAAAAATATATTTATTTTTTAATGTAAAAAATATATATATAAACTAAATTCAATGAGAGAATTTTATTTTCGTTGGTAATAATGTGTAATATATAAGTAATAAATTGTTTCAAATTTGTTAATTTTACTAAATAATTATATATATGCCTATAAAATTTCATTAAATGAAGTTATCAACTTAGAATCTTCATATATTTTTTTTGCTTTTCATTTTAAGTGAATTTTGTAAATTTCATGAGTGCACTTGATGGGATAAAGACTTGGGGATCTGGTTAGTTTAAAGATCTGAATATATATTGTAGGATAATAAAATTAATTAATCATTAATAAAATTAATTAATAATTAATCATTCATACTTTTGTAAGAAAATGAAAGTAATTTTCATATACTCATTCTTAGATTCTTAGAGTCCCACAAACTTAGTGGAATATATGAGAATTGATTTTTAAGCTGTGTTTTGATTTATTGTTAATATTTGAGTTTCGAACTGTATCTCGATTGATTTGTGAGCTGCTTGACAGTATATTGTAATATATGTAAATCGAAATAATTCAAAAAAAAAAATCACAGCATTTACAAATCGTTCAAATCCATTGAATCTTAATACCCACTTGCTTTTACTCAATTTGATACAGCTGTATGGGAACTCAATTTTCTAGCTATGATTAGGGTTTCATTGATTGATTAATTAATTTATAAAGTTAATTTAAACGAAAAATGTGAAGAGGTTGAAATTCTCGTCAAGGACATTTGATAGTTTTTTTTTAATAAAATTGTAATTTCATATATAATAATCTCGTCCGTTCACTATTTTGATATAAAATGCCCAACCTTCAATTAAAAAACCAAAAAGATATATTTGTAAAATCTCATATTGGTTGGGTAAGTGACTTACCGTAAGTCTCTACATATAGTTAATCATCCTTGTTTAATTGGGTGCATTTAGCCCATGCTAAAAATAAAATTTGAAAAAAACTAATGTTATTAAGGATTATAACGGATCGAATATGATAGAGGGAGATCATGTCCAATTAACGCAAACGAAAATTATCTCTTAATTCGATCTATACGTTTCTACTTATGAGGATTTTATCTCTAATTGAATGGAGATTAAAAATATCAATATCTATATCCGATCTATCTAATTAATCTTTATAAAAAAAAATCATATATTTATCCGCCCATAACCTAACAAGTCCCATCCCTATGAAAAATTTTGTCATCTCTAGATGTCACCCATAAAACCTTGGGTGTCATTATTTTCAACCTGATCGTCCAAATAGGCATGGGACTCTCCAAAACTTTAATGGGATGCTAGATTAATCCACTTCTAAACTCAAGTTAAGGATGGAATTCAAATTTTAAAAAAAAAAAAAAAAAATCAATAAAGATATGAGACAAAGCTATATATCATTTGCAGAAGAAAAGTTCAAGCTAGCACAGAATCACAATCCCTTTAATGACACCCTTAAATATTCTTAAAGACGATCATTTATCAATCATGTAATCCAAACAAGATGGATTATCTTTATAAACAAATGATATTGAAGACTATTAAATTGAAAATTAATGATCTTCATTGTTTCCACAATCAAAAACTTAAAAATGAATTTGATAATCAAACCTAAATCCTTGGATTAATATAAGAAATGTTCGCAAATGAATAGGATTTTGAAAAACTCATCTTTTAAAATCACACACTTAGTGTGTTTTTTCAAATTTCAGCTCATTCGCCAAACCCTAAATACAAAAGACAAATATAAGTTCTGCAACTGCTGAAAACTTCTATGAAAGACCTTAATAACATGGTTTCTTTGATTTCCTTCATAACTTATGCCATTATATGTGTTCAAACGTCCCTTTGACTTTGTGATGTAGGGTTCAGGATCTCACCTTGAGGTTCTAGATTCGAATACAGGGGTGCACTTCTTGTAAGAGTCTGGGACAGCCGGTGGTTTTACCTGCGCCGCGGCCCAGAATGGGTGGTTTGGTGGCGGGGTTCCATCGTTTCAAAAAATAAAAAAAATTTGTGTTCAAACACAGCATTTTATATATTATTATCACCACCTTCATCATAAAAAAATGACAGAATAGAGATTATTCGCTTGCACTCAAGAGAAACAAACTGTTGAAAGAAAACAAACTCATACAAGAAGAGAGGATAGTCAAAAAGAGAAAATAAGAAACATAACAACAAAACTACAGCTTCCCCTATCTAATGGCACATGAAGAGAAACAACTGTCTCTACAACCAACCAAAGTCACTGCCCATCATTTTTTTTAACTCACACAGAATGATAAACCTTTCGGAAAGAAAGAAGTTACCGCAAAATTTCTAACTTTATTTACCGTTTCTGCACGAGGGTACTGCAAGGAGAGACGCTGAATGTTGCATCTCATTTCTGCGATTAGAGTTGCACTTGTCTGTCATAAATCCAACTGAACGGGATAGTTGGTCCTTGCTTCGCCCTTGCTTGAGCTCTCTCTTCCAACCGTCTGATTCTTGCGGGTAACCCACAAACATAGTCTTGAGCTTTCTGTCCATCGGCAGACAACCCAGTTAGGCTCTCAACCTTCCATCTGCCCACCAAAAATTCCAGAATGTCGGCATAGTCCTTGGCAGTGTAGACACCGAGACGCTGAGCAACAGCTGAAAAGTTATCAAAGAGGTTATCGTCACGGCCATCATACATCAAGTGGGCCGGCATAGAGATTTTCTTTCGCATCATGTCAGCAAAAGACATTATGGTTCCATCAGGATCGATCTCAAAGAGCTTTTCCACTATCTTGGTGTAGGCAGTCTCATGGCGCTTCTCATCTGCAGCAATTATACCACATATTTGAGCCAACTTCATGTCTCCATGATCCTTTGCATGTCGAGCTGTGTTACCATGAGAAATGAAGGTTGCCCTTTCTTGGAATGAAGTGTAGATGAAACCAAGATAGGGACTGTTTTCTGTGCGGGGATCCTACAAAATAACACAGAAAAATAAAAGAGCAGAACATATCAAGTCACCATCACAGATTTAAAGAAAAGGGTAAGAAGGAAATCTACATAAACTAGCCCAATTAGATACTGAACTTCAACTTAAACTTCATAGTCTTGCATTGTTAATTAGCCATCATCAACACCAATCATTTTTTAACTGACTTCCTACTAAAGGATCGGAACAGGGCTGCAAATTTAGGAGGCGGAGATCTTACCATTCCAGATCCAATCAAATACTGAATTGTCTTCTCAATTTGTCTCATGTCCACACGTCCAGACAGGTAGAGATACTTATTCAGAAGATCACCATGTCTATTCTCTTCAGCAGTCCATGCTCTAGTCCAAATAGCCCAAGGAGTGAGGCTAGCCCCTGTTTCATCACGAACCCCATCCAAGGTATTAAGCATTGTTTGATAAGTTGGGAGAGCTTCTTCTGTGATCATATCTCCGACCAAAACAACGAAGTAATCATCGGGAATCTCTTTTGCCCTCTCCCTTAGTTCCTTGACTTGCTCATCAAAACTATCAGAAGCAGGATCTGGCAGAAAATCCTGTGGTTGCCAACATTTCTCGACTGGCTTCAGGTGAACCAAAATGTTCTCCTCAGCCCAATCCTCCAATGATTTGAAGATCTCAATCTTTTGAGGTGGCATGGAGTGGGTGACTTGAACATGCACCTCGCGTGGAGGCATAAAAGGCTTCTTGAGGTTCTCAACCTCCCTGCATGAAACAAAAGAATTGACGATCAGATACTTGCAGCTCAGTTTGGATTTCTAGTTATTCACATGTTTCATTCAGCTTTAAATAAATGGGTTTCCAGCTTGAAACTGGATTTAGTCAATAACACCTAAAGCAACATCATCTCCAAGGACTCGCTTTAAAATATTACACCATTGCCAAGGCCTTATTGTCACCCATTAGGCAGTTGCATATGGCAACAACAAAATAGGAAACTTGTTTATCATAAAGTAACTTTGAAAAGGAATCATGGTTAAAAACTAAGGAAGCGTGTTGTCAATTATTTAGAAATACTCCAGATTTAGATTAATAGTAGACTTGCAAAATAATACAATAACTATAGACAATCACCTTATGATGGATAAAGTAAACAGTCATACCAATCACAAAAAAAGCAGAGGGAAAAAAATAATCACAGTTGGATGCTTATGGGGACAACTGAAAATGACATTTTATGTCGATGGAGACCCCAAATCTAACATATAATTTAAGGCAGAACCATAAGAATTAGTTTGCTAATAACTACCAAACCAAGATAGGGAGAAGAGAAATCAGAAAGGAGATTACACAAAGAGTCAACAGTTCCTAAGAACATCAAAATGCATAACCATAAATAAGCGCACACACACATAACCAAAAAGATTAGAGTTTAGGAAGTTCAAAATTTTAGAACATTGAAAACTTTAAAATAGATATAACACAGCAACTTATAAAATGCCAGTAGACAGCAGTTTCCAACATTTAGAATCAAAACCAATAATCTAGAGTTCTTTGACAAGATCTACCGTTGCAACTTGGAAATAAGTAAAAGAATCACCACCTATTAAACAATGGTCAAATAAGTCAAAGATCCGCCACCTACTAAACAAAGAGAATTTGTGGAAAGGTATCCAACCTACTCAACAACTTGAATATTCTTTCTTAATATATAGAAACAAATAAAAGAGATAAAAAAAGTTGAAAATTCACAATATAACATCAAATAAAATGAATAATCTGTACTACGCTATACAAATTAAGCTAAGAAAATTGCCATAAGGATTATTGATCGTATTGAAAATCACTAGTGAGAGTACAAATTATTAGGCAATGCAACAAAACATGGTGAACACAACGTTACAGCAGTCAAGAGAGGAAAAAAGGCCTTAATTCCACCTGAACGTGGCCTGACATAATGCAGGAACAGGCATGCATCATTCAAAAAGCTTCCACATACAGACAAAACCAAACAACTTATATTGCCGCCAGCTGGGCAAGCATGCACATACTTGTCAAAACTTAAAATTTACATGAACTAATAGGGAGTGTTCAGAAATTAATGCAACTGACACACTCTACCTAGCCAAAACCAAATGGCCAGCACAAAATAAGTAAAAAGGGAGGAAAAAACAGCAAACCAGTAAATCTCAACATATTAACCAAACAATTAACACCCATCAAAGCATGGAAAATGATATATGTACCAACTTTTATCCCTAATTTTATCTCTGCTCTCTCACTGTAGCTACAGTGAGTTACTGTAGCTCACTGTAGTTACAGTGAGAGAGTAGGGATAATTTTCGGGATAAAAGTTGGTACATATATCATTTCCCTCAAAGCATACATTCCAAACTATACTAATAATAAAATATAAACTAATATATTGTAACCACCCCAACCCTTTTTTTTGGAATCGTTGGAAGCTCTGCCGCTATATCACACCTTCCGAGCTTAAGCGGAACATGTGTCTCAGACTCTTACAAGAAACGCACTCTCTGGATTCGAACCCAGGACCTCAATGTCAGATCATGAGCTCTACACCAGTAAGCCCACCAAACCACCCCTTGGGGGACCCACTTCCAACCCCACCTAACAGAAAACAACAAACAGAAAACCATGCATGCAAACCACAGATTGCCATAAGAATCAGCAAATCCAGTAGAATCACTTCAACCACCAGTTTCAGAAATATAATTTTTATTTCAAGATTAACTTTAAAAATAAAAGAGCATTTGTTTTAGTTTGAGCAATAAAACAAAATCTTCCACAATGCTGAGTAAACAACAAATAATTTTTAAAACCTTTTGCTTTATAAGAAAAACCAGTTCATCTTCTTTCCTACACTTAGACAAGAAATTGACATTTAACTACAAAACCAAGAATTTGACAATTCTTAGAAAAGGGTATCCTCAGAAAGAATATGAAAGGCATCAACTTCAATTACATACTCTTTATTCTGTCTTTTAACTCAAAAACCATGCTAAAAAATCATAAGTAAAACAAGGAAATCGGCCATCAACATTGCAATAAAAATCACAAGTCATACCCAAAAGTTACAAATATAATAATCAAAAGGCGCATATGAAAGAATGAAACAGATACCATAAAACCACAACATCCAATGAATAAAATCTAACTGGTAGTAACAAAAACTAAATTCTTAATTAAAAAAAAAAAGATCCCTCGAAAAAAATCAAATTTTGATATAGAGCTAAAAAAAAAAGCATAAATATTAAACAAATCGACCCCATTTCATCAAACTTAAATAGGCACAAGACCAGAACATCCACATGGTAAAACGTTATTGAGAACGCAATCACGCATAGCAAAAGAAATCAATTAAAAAAAATGAAACTCCATCTCAATAAATTCAAGCAAAAAGAAGAAAAATAACAAATGAACATGCAAAACCAATGCGTTTAAAGCATAGATAACAAGATCATAAGCAAGCCATAATAAGTAAAGCAGTCATAAGGCAAATTAAAGCATAAAAACAAAACCCAGATCCAAAATCAGCTCAAAAGAAATAAGAGATTGCAAAGAATTATACTTTAATCCAAGAATCTGCACACAGACATAAGAAAATAAACACACAAAATGACTGAACAGAACCCACTTGGTGCTAGAGCGAAGAGTTGAAGCCATAGAGAACTTGGGAGATCTGAGACTGGCCATTTGAGGAAGAGCAAAGGAAGGAAATTTCTGGGTTTGAGTGGTGAAAGGGCTGAGCTTGAGAGCCATTATTATTTTTTTTTTATTTCTGGTGTGTGTGTGTGTGTGTTTTTTTTTTTTTTTTTTTTTTTTGTGCTTTCTTTTTCTCTTTTTTCCTTTTTAGGTTCAGTTTCCTCCACAGATGAGAAAATGAATAATACAGAAGGAAAACAATTGTCAAATATATAGAGCCCACTTTGATGAATCATTTTCTATTGGGCGAATAACATCGGGATCCCAGAACTTTATTGGTTTCTCCAGGAAATGCATGGTTTTTCTATTTATATCAAATAGGTCCATAACCTGACCTCTGCTGTATTGACTAAAATACCCTTCAGTATTTTGTTACTTGCCCTTAAGATGGCAAAGCCAAATTGAATTTTATCAGCTAAAAAGGACTAAACTACTCATACCATTAAATCCGAAAGTCAATATCATTATTAGAAATCGAATCCAAAACTTACTATACGGAATAGATGAATCATGATGAAATGAGCAGCTACTTGTTGAATTCATCATCAATATTACATATGTACCCCCCAATACATTAATTTTTATTTTTATTTTTAATTTCTGATAGGACACTAAAGTACAAGTACAAAAAAGAGTACTTAGACGGCAAAAACCTTCATTTCATAAAGATCCCCTTCACTCTGGTGCAATCTAGTACACGCACCGCAGCTTTATTGTGCTCTGTTTTATATATTACATTAATTAATGTGAACACATTTGAACGTAAAATGTCAAAAAAATTAAACAATATAAGTTATCTTTTTTCCATCAATTAATAGGATAACTATTGTTTTCCGCGGAAAATTTGATTGTGTTACTTTTTTTCACCTATTATTTGAAAGTTCCTCCATTTTTATATCTTTTTGTTAACGGCGTTAAATAAGTGTTGATATCATAAGGGTATTGTACTGACTAATTTTGGGCCAATGGCATTATCCTCTTTCCTTTCAAGCCCTATATCAAAGGCAAAGCCTGAACATTGCTTGACCTTGCAGGCCTAATTGTAGTCAAAACTCATTTTTCAAGGCCCCGTCGGAAGAAACATCTCTTCAGATGTTGATTGCTCTCCGCACATTCAGCTGCCATCATCGAAAAAAAAAAAGAGTGTTGAGCATGTTAGTAGGATCCACCTTTTTGGCTTCAGCTTCCCTTTTAGAGCCTATAAAAGGGAATGATGTCTCATAATCGTGAAAGAGGAAGATATAAGCCTCTCAACTCCATCTTAAGTAAATACTTATGTAAGCTTTGTCACCAAAACCTCTCCTCCCTAAATTTATGATCACCCATACTCCGACTCACCGCCCTCACATCAGCCTACGAGGGTTAAGATAGCCTCGGACCTTGCTCCTCCTTCTATCATATATATATACTTCACTTTCATTACTGACTTGAGCGTCGGAGGGCTTACGACCACCATCACACCGGTGGGGAGACACTCTCTACTCACTCTACTTTTATTTTGCAGGATCGCTAATGCCTCCAACCTACAAATTCTTGATTGTGGACATCGGACGAAAACCAGCTTCCACGGGTATTGTTGAATTAAAATTATTTTTTGAAACAATTTTATTATAAAACTTTGAAAATGTTTCTGTAGGGGTTGGTGCTCAGAGCGCCAATTTCCGGTTGTATTTTTGTTAAATACTTCTGTAAAACGTTATTATCAGTAATAATATATGCAGTTTCTATAATATAATCTAATCTTTTATATGGTAAAGACGTAATGACCCTAGAATGATTAGTCATGATACAGTTGCAAAAGCGTCGCAACGGACATTGAGTCGTATCATGACGTTGTCATTCTCAGACAGTTCCTGGTCAAGGTTTACACTACTTGGTCAGTGTAGTAAACCCGTTGAGACCAGTACATGTCGTATACTGGAATATATGATTCCAATGGTTTCTCAATGAACCATAAGTCTTGGAGACTAGTATAGACGTGTAGGTGTTTATAGTGGATAAACACTGAACGACTCACCGAAGATTCTTAATGGATGGTACCCCAGCGTCAATAAGAATCTTTTTGGGTTGAGTAGCACTTGTGATTCTTAGACTTGAGATGCCATTGTGGGCACATGAGACATCTTCTACACTTAGACGGCAGTCACGTCACCGATCTATTAAGATCAGACCTCCGCCTGTTCGTTGGGTGTAGATAGATCCTCAGGGTGTCCTATGTGTATCAAGATAGGATCCGTCAGTTCTGTGTACCAGAGCATAGGTAGTCCATATGATTAGCAATCAGATAAAACCATGGCCCGTGGTAAGTTTAGAAGTTAGTTCTAAACATTCATTTTGAGATTGCTAATAGAATAGTCGACTGGATAATCCCGATAGAGATTTGACGTTCATACATCTATATCTCTGGGATTTATTCGGATACCTGTGACGGAGGAATTATACATTTGCGATGACCTCGACCTGTATGGTTCAGCGAGATTATCCGTGATCGTCATAATCTACGGGTGGATAGATTATGGACACGAAATTAGATTTTGTGACGGATATACCTGAACCTAGAGAGTCTCAATAATGAAACATACTCGTTGAGCACTAGAGCAACATAAATAAATAATATTGATTATTTATAAAGTCGTTTAATGGTTAAACGCAAGATACATGCTAAAGAGACTAGATAGTCATTTCCTTAATATTGTGTATTTACATTTAATACTTGATTAATTTAAATACACATTAATTAATAGTCAAAATGAGTTATTTGACTTATTTCCTAAATGAATATATTTTTTAATATTTAATGTAAATATTGTACATATATTTAATATATTTGTATTTGATTAATTAATTAATTATTTAATTGTTAAATGATTAATTAATTAAAATAATAATATCTTATGTTAGGATAATTAAAGTTAATGATGTTAGTTGCAATTGTTGACTTAAATAAATATCTAATAAAGTTGTTTTTAGATATTTAATCAAGTTGACCAAACTTTAGTTAAATGAATTTGAAATGAAAAATTGTAAAATAAATGCTTGTAATTTCGGCCAAGGTTATTTATTACAAGTATATATTGTTTCATTTCATCTTCATTTTCATAACCTAATACATATTTCACAAAAGCAAAACACCATTGAAGGAACTTAAAGAAAGCTTGAGAAAGAAAGAAAATCCAAATGAAGCTTGATTTTAGTAAGTTTTTTTCCAACTTACTATTAGTAAGGAAATTGTTCCTTAGGATCTAGGCTTCAATATATGATATCTTTAGGTTATTTCTTTCTTTGTTCTTTGTGGTTTTTGGATGGAAGCTTTGGTGAAATTGTAAAGCATGTATGATGATGGAAGTTTGTAACTAGTGTAGTTGTAAACATTCTTTCAAGGTTTTTGAAACCATGTTGCTATTCTAGAGTTGTTGACCCCTCTTAAATGACCTAGATTTGATCTTGAGTTGTTTCATTGTGTTGAGACTTGAATTGGATGGAAGAATGATGATTGAAGTAATTGATTTAATGTATTTGGTCTAATTTGTCCAATTTGAGGAAATGGAAAATTAGGGTTTTTACTAATTCCAATTTGGGGGTTTTCATATATGTTGTGTATTTATGTGTGTATATGATGCATATAAAGTTTCATGTTGATTGGATATCATTTGGATGTGTCTTGAAGCATGAAAGTGCAAAATGCACAAATTGGACACCAAATGGTGCTCACGGCAATGGCATGGAATTTTGGGGATTTTGTGGCTTTTGGTGTTTTGATGTTTTGAACATGCTAAGTTCATCTTAGAAATGATTTAGAATCATTCAAATTTGATTGGATCAATTTCGGACTAAAATGGACAAAATACCATATAAGGGTAATTTGGTAATTTCACTTGAATATGATTCATTTGAAATTTTATTTCATTATTTGAATATTGGAATATTAAATAAATATGTTTATTTAATTTATCCGAGAAAAAGTTTTGAAATCTGAAAATCGGATTTTCACCGCTTCCGCTGCGTTACCGGATTCACCCCCTAAATAACCCCTTCAGTTTCAAATCCACTCATTGTTTCTTAAGTATTATGTTTTTCCACCATTTCATTGTTTCACTGAATATGGTTAAAAATCACTAGAAAATTCATCGAAAACATATTATTTTTCCCATTAATTGTCTCTGTATTATTCTCTTTCCACTATATGGTTGAGATTATAGTCTCGTATTCGTTTGACGGCTAGGGTGGTGATGGTCCTCCGGAGGATATACTATATTGCATTAGGTTGTATTATATTATTTAATATGAGGTATATTGCATTATGGGTGTATTACATTTGCACTGTAATGTATTAATATTGTACAACATTTGGTGTTACACTATACTATATTATATTAGCGATATTATTTAAATTTTTTTTTAAATTTACTAATAAAGATAAAAAAAAATTATTAAATAAAACAGTAATTTTTAAATATTTTCCAGTAAATAATAAATAAATATTTTTTTATATAATAAAGTGAAATAATTAAAAATATTTTATGTAATTATATTTATTATTTTGTTACATCACAAACTTAAAATGATTAAAGAAAACTTTATACAATAAAAAATAATTTTAAATTATAAATTTAATAATAATATTTATTAATCAATCTAAATAATTTAATTTATTAATTAATATTTTAATTTATTTTTGTAATAGTGTATATATAAAAAGAATACGTCTTTTTTATTATTATTATTATTATTTTAATGGTGGAAAACTAAACAATTTTGATTTTTGAAATAGCGAGTGGATATTAGAACATTTTCAAAAGTTTTGGGTAAAAATATTATTTTGAAAATGATCATATGAAAAAAGAGATATTTTTCCAATGACAAAATGGTACTTTTGATTAAATCTGTTAACTTTAACTAATTGTGTCAATAAAAAAATGAAAAATAAAATAATTTTCAAATAACAGGTGAATATTTTCAAACTTTTCGTGAAAAAGGATACTTATCCTAAATTGATGTATAGTTAAATTACAAATTCAATAATGTTAATATGTCTGTTAAAATTGATCTATCTCAAATCTGCTGAGTTGATAAAAATAAATATATTCTAAATATTCCATCTAAACCTAAATTGACAAAGAAGATATGGAATAAAGAGAAAAATCAAAATAATGCAAATTGGATGATTGGAGTCATTTTCCAATAAATGAACAAATACTTAAAAAATAAAAAACTGAAATTATAGAGAAAAATACACCACACCCACACCTAGTATGTGCTCAAATATCACATAAATTCATTGAATTTCATAAATTGTTATATAATTCCTGGTTTTATTATTCTTTCCCTATTGATTATAGTCAAATTTTTTACAATAAATACAAATAAGATTAAAATATAAAATAACATATAAATACAAGTACAATATTGATGTAAATGTAATAAATAAACATATATATTTTATACATAATATAGAATAAAATAATATTAACTTTGTACATTACAGTTAGGTTTTATTCGAGACAAACCTACAAATCTTCAATTATTAGCTAGTAATTCGAGTGAAAGCTAATCAAACACTCCAAAGCCTTTGAGATAGCTATTTTGTTGAAAATGATTGTTATTTGATAATGGCTTCTTAGTACAACTTTTATAGTCAAATGATGGTTTTACAAGAGTAACTAATTAGTAACTAACTTGATTAATCATTTCTAACTAATTATAACTAACTAAACTATTATCTTGATGTGTAGCATTGTCTTCCCCATCAAAATGACTTTGTCTTCAAGGTCGAAGTCAGGTTATGAAGCTTGAAGAGTAGCCATTACAATAAGCCATGTTGGTTTTTCTAAGGAATGAGGATGTTATCTTCAACAGAAATGCCAAACATCCAGTATCCAATAATTGCAACAAGGAAGTAGCATAGAGCAACAACTATATAAGCAACAACAACTCCAATCCACATAGGATCCTTGGATGGCTTCTCAGGTGTAGACGGGTTGTTGCTTGGATCTCCAAGACAACATTGTGTCTGGCGTAGGCAAAAGCCACTTTCTCCAAGGCACTAAAGAAGTTAAAGACTGTTCCTGCTGCAGTCTTAGCTTTGTAGCTATATTGTACATCTGGCTGAACACCCTTGTTCACTGAAGCTGACCAAGCAATCGTAGAGTAAC
Source organism: Zanthoxylum bungeanum (assembly GCA_019454045.1). Taxonomy (NCBI): domain Eukaryota; kingdom Viridiplantae; phylum Streptophyta; class Magnoliopsida; order Sapindales; family Rutaceae; genus Zanthoxylum; species Zanthoxylum bungeanum. Next base: position 282,166 of record SKCR01045058.1, on the reverse strand, counting down.
TCAAGGACATGACTGCAGCTACCAATGAGACACCGGAAATGGAATTGAAGTTTGGGAGATGGGAGAGTACAAAATGAACAGAGGCAAAGATCATGATGAAGTAAGTAAGTTTTATATCTTTGCACGGTTTATGGCATAAAAGATTATGAACTTTCGGCAGTGATTGGCCTCCAGTAACCATATAGACAATGTAGATACCAACTTCAACAATAAGTTGTTGTGGCACCATAATATACAGACCAAGTATTTCACCAAAAGCGTACTGCCCCAGTTCATGGTACCTGTCAAATCGTTTCCCCGGCTCCTTAAGCTCATGCATCTCAACCATGTGCCACAAGGTGAATAAAGTGATGATGACCAATATGACAACTCCAGGACCCCATCCAAGCTGAGCCATGACATAATGGAGACTAAGGACACCAGCTTCAACCATGGCAGTGACATTGTGGAAAGCAGAGTACCACCATTTTACACTCCTTGAAGAAGTAATATGAAGCCACTCATCAATTTCATCAATAAGAGAGAAACTATTTTCAGTGCTGCTGCTTTTCTGAGGGCAATTGCCCCACATCCACATAGCTCCAATATCATCAATAGCCAGAGACATCATTCCTCCAACTTTGACTGAACAAATTATTATCGATGCTTTATGGTTTGTCAATGACTCATCAGGCAAATAATCAGGATAGCCTAATGTGAGGAACTGGTCCATCATGCAAGGTGTCACAAATTGTCTCCGCTAAAACCAAGTTGGCCATAGTTGTTGTAACCCCAGCACCAAACTGAGCCATCATCTCTAAGTGCAAGGTTATGATAAGCACGACTAGCAACTCCCACAAACTTGAGATTCTCATAATCTGAGTTACCATAATCACCAAACTTGACTGGAACCGAAAACAGCTCATCGGATTCCGAACCAGTACCGACTCGCCCAAACATTCCTCTTCCCCATGAATACTGGCGCCCATCCTCGGTAACCAATTCACCCAACAACCCCACAATCGCCACATGTGGCGATGACTCAATAATTTGATAGCTTATATAACAAAATATACATAAAGAACCCAAATTTTGAAATGTATTATTCTTCGGCATTTCGTCGAACAGCTTCTGTGCGTCCGCCCTTTCTTCTTTTCTCAGGAAATTCTCAAGCTTATGCCTTTGAAACTCACCTAGGGCATGTAGATAGTGAGGGTTTTGCTAGAGTGTTACCAAATCCAATTGAGATGGCATTGCACCAATTTCCTTCATTTTTACTTTCTTTTTGTACGTCACAGCCTCAGGTTCGTATATTGATGAATCTTCAACAAACAACTTATGTGTGTCTTCCATTTATTCTCTGTTCAAACAATCTTCAAGCTCATGTCTTTGAAACTCACACTGGGAATGTAAATAGTGAGGAAATTCGGCTGTTGAGAATATATTTGTGCTCCAAGTTGATGAAGAAAAAAATGAAACACCTCATTGATAATCAAAACCCAATGTTTGTTGAAGGTGTCGTGGCCATGCTACCGACTCTAATTGAAATTGTATTGGACCAATACCTTTCATCATTACCTTCTTCCTATGTTCTTCAATCTGGACATTGGGTCTTGATTTGTCTTGAACCAGCTTGTTGATTACCTCATTTGAGAGCATGCCCTTGTCATTTTTTGTGTTAATCATGTTCTTCTGTCCTCCAATTTTATACTTAACAACATCATTCAAGTAGCCCTGCGCACTTTCATGGATTTCATTCAGTACACCAGGCTGATTTTCATTCACTGAAAGTAGTTCTTGATCTGGGATAGTAACTTATTGAAACATCTTTTGGATCCATTCTTCGCCCTTGTTGTTTGTGATACTAATCTTATTCTTGTCATCGACGATCTTGTCCTCAGCAAAGTCTTTCAAATCGCCAAAGTCGTTGATTTTTTTATCGTTGAAAGTGGCTGAACAGTTTATATTATGGAAACCCTTACCATAATCGAATCTTGAAATCAAAGATGGATCTTTGGATATGGCCGTGTCGCTTCTGATTTGGAAAGCTTTCCCAGAGTAAGATCTTGGAACCCAAGATCGATGGACATTGGCCATTCCCTTCACTGGAGTGGGAGTTGCCTCCAATGATATTGAGACATTTGTTTCATCCTTGCCATGAAAAGAAGCTGGTTTAATGGTGTCCGAATCTAATTTTATGATAAGATTTTGTAGCATCATTTTGATATTGCGTAGTGATTCGTTGATGTTATCAATGATTTATCCATTGATGAACCTCTCAATGAAAGCACCAATTGTTAGGTTTTATTCGAGACAAACCTACACTAATCTTCAATTGTTAGTTATAATTCGAGTGAAAGCTAATCAAACACTCCAAAGCCTTTGAGAGAGCTATTTTGTTGAAAATGATTGTTATTTGATAATGGCTTCTTAGTACAACTTTTACAACTTTTATAGCCAAATGATGGCTTTACAAGAGTAACTAATTACTAACTAACTTATCTTTGAAGTTTGAACACTAAATCCAAATATTTGAATACTACTAGTCTACCCAACAAATTTTATTAATATTAAAATATATTTGACAGATTGTTATAATCAAAAGATATAATAGTAAAAAAAAAAAAGGAGTAATAAGACCATTAATGAAATTCATTTAAGCAAATCTCAAAGTTATGAAATGGATATATATTCCCCGATATATATAATATGAGAGATAATTTCGAATGAATGATATCTATTATTCAAAAATAAAATAATAACTAAATTAAAAGACATAAGATCATGAATTCCGACATATTACATAACAAAATAAGATGTATTAGAATATATTAATTTTTAAAAAATACGGATTTTAATATAAAAATTATAATTGGTAAAGGGCCCCTCTCGAAATATTCAATTATGATCTCATAAAAATGTAATTTAATATCATCTCTATATTTGGAATTTGTCAAAACCATTATTAAGATTCATGGGATTTTTTGAATCAAAATATAAACTAATTCCATCATCGTTTTAAAGGAGGCGGGATGGATGATTGTTGCCAGAGAAAGATTCTCGAGGTATTTATATTTAAATCATTTTATATTATCCAAAAATACATAAAAATTTTGATTTTTTTCAGCCCATTTGGACCAAAAAACAAAAACAAAAACAAAAAACGTTCTATTTATTTAAGATTTTATTTTCCTCTTAAAATTTTATCATAATCACTTTCAATTCATTTTAAAAGTTTCAGTTTGGTATGACTTTTTTAAAGAGAGATTTTTTTAATATTAAATCTCTTTTTATTTATTTATTTATTATTTGGTTGTAAACACAGACATTTTGGAAATTAATAATTATTTGACTTCTCTATATAAATTAATTATTTTATTTTATTTCACACACAACATAATGTTAAAAAAATTTATAATACAGTACCATTTTTTCTAAAAGTGGCAATCTTTAGAAGAAAAAAACACTATTTGTAAAAACTTAAATAACATCAATTAAAATGAGAAACTCCACTTTTTAAAAAAAAAATGCTGAAATTTTTATTAAGATGGAAAAGAGAAGAGAATTACAATATAAATAAATAGTTATGAAACAAATCTATATTTGGGATATTCTCAAAAATATATATATATATTATGAACAAAACATGGAGTAAAACTCCACCAAGTGCAATCAATAGTATCTCTTTATAATTTTAAAGTATTTTATCATTTTATTTTCTCTTGTCATGTTTACATGATGATTACACGTACACAAAAAAACCAATTTTTATCATATAATCTATCGTCTTCATAAAGACCTGATCAGATCATCTGTTAAGTACAAACCTCGTTATATCCTTATCGAATCTTAAGAATTTCTCGTTGATTTAAAATCAACATGCCTCTCCATTATTTATTTCTTTAATTTGTTTTGCCTTTCAGGATTTGGCAGCTATACACATACGTGGAGTACTCATATTACAAAGAGTATACGATTTTGCATTGATATACTATTTTTTTGAATTTGATGTCGACTCATATTTCGTTGGTGATCAAATCTTGCAGTTATAAGAAATAAAAACAAATGAATTTAGGTTTTGTTCGCTTTCTTATTTTTGTAGTGTCCAGCTTGCATGTATTACCGGTAACTTGCATGTATTTTTCAAAGATCGTCTTCCTTATTATTGTGAAAAACGAGATCACCGTCTTTTTGACAATGGTACAAACCACCAAATTAAATTCACGTGGATTTATTGTTTTGTTAATTTTTTGAGTCATTGATTTAGCTATAAATTGAGAGCTTAGTAAGATGTTTCAAGTATGAGAGCTTAGAATGTAAACTTCATGTAAAGAGAGTTTGATAAATAGTGTAGTTAAATTGAAGTTTTTTTTTATACAAATTTTGTAATATTTATAAATTATATTCAAGTAATAATAGAATCATTTATTTTTCCTCATAAACACTCTTTAGTGATAAGAGAATCACAATAATTTTTAGGCAAAATTATTATCCGATGATGATTTTGATGTCCTAACTCTCAAAAGTTTTAATTTTTTACTGTCCGTTTATGGGATCAAACCATAAAAATGTTTATTTTTCTTAACTTAGATTATAGATAAATAATTATGTAACATTCGTATTATTTTTTAAAATTTAAATAAATACAAAATTTGGACAATTGATCAATTAAATCTTTCGTAATACTTTTTTGTAACTTAAGTTATTGACCATCTTTTTAAAAAAAAAAAAAAAATCAAAGTTATTGACCATCTTCGATCACTAAGGTTATTTCAACAAAAACAATTTTTGGAAAAAAAAATATAGTAAAATGTTATATTTTACAAATCTTTAGTATTAAATTAAGTATTATATATCAATTTTTCTTATTGAAAAACAATGAATATACTCTCAAAATAACCCGAGAGACATATCCAAGACACAATTTTATTTTACGAAAATAAACTTGGGATTAAAATAGATAAAAAATAAATTGTGTGCGACAAATTATACATTATAAAAACTGAAGTCGTGGCCTTTGAGAGTTGTTCTTCATACATGAATAGAGAAAACCTTTGGAAGCAAATTTAAAGCAAGCGAAATGGTAGTGAGACAGATTAGAGTGAGTGAGAATTAATTGACGGTGTGAAAGACGATGTGGTATATCATGTGTCGGGTGTATATGTCATTTATCTCACAGTAGGCGGGCCCCACATAATATAATTTTCGGTGAAAGAGGTTGAGTGTAAGAAAAAAAAATTATTAAGAGTATTTTTTTTTTAAACATTGAAATTCTTGTCGCGAAACCATCCCTTACGGGCTTAAGCGAAACAGGTAAAATCTCCGGCTGTCATAGGTTCTTACAAGAAACAGACTTCCTGGATTCGAACCCATGACTTCAAGGTGAGATCCTGAACCATACAATACCAAGTCACTGTAGAAAACAATTATTACAATTATTACACGGTAATTGGGAAATCCGAATATGACAAAATTACAATTATAATTATTATCCTCGGAGCAGACCCTAACCGCAGACCCTGAAAGCGGAGGCAGGGACTGATGAGCAGAGGCAGAGGCAGATGGCAGAGGCTGAAGGCAGAGACTGACAGCAGAGGCTGAGGCTGAAAGCAGAGGCAGAAGATGAAGCTGAGGCAGAAGCTGAAGCTGAGGCAGAGGCTGTTGGCAGATGCTGATGCTGAGGCAGAGGCTGTTGGCAGATGCTGATGCTGGCAGAGGCTGTTGACAGATGCTGATGGCAGGCAGAGGCAGAAGATGAAGCTGAGGCTGAAGCTGAAGCTGAAGCTGAGGCAGAGGCTGTTGGCAGATGCTGATGCTGAGGCAGAGGCTGTTGGCAGATGCTGAACTTTCCCGAGGCTTGTTGTAAAACAACAATATCCTTAAAACAAATTCGTCCCCTACCGTAGGTGCAGTAGAACGTGAGACGATTGTTTCCCAGGATACAACGGAAACGTACGAGAAAGGGCACCACCAGACTCGTATCCAACGAACCACAAAGTGTTTGAACTCTCCTTTTAACAAAACAAAGAAAATGATCTTTCGTGTGTGTGCTATGTCTTTCTATATTTTCTATTTCATATATTGAAAACAAGAACTGATGTTGTTTATATAGGAAAAGAAAAACACATCTCAATTAATAGAAATTAACTTGCCAATTAAATTTCATAATGGGAGATGTTACACATTGTTGTAACCACTAAGCTAATTAAATTAGCACTAATGGAAATTAAACTATATAACCACCAAGCTAATTAGATTAGCACTTATGGAGATTAAACTTTGTAACCACCAAGCTAATTAAATTAGCTGTTATGGAATTACAAAAGGCTTGAAAATTGTGAACTTTGAGCAACAATTTCTCATTCACCCAAGCACCATTTTAAGCATATGAATATACCATTTCGAAGTACTCACGGAGGAGTATCCGAATCATTCAATAACAACCACTAACACGAAGTGGACCATGCTTAAAATTGAGCCTCAAAATACTTATAAATAAGCATTTTTCCAACAGTCACGTCACTCAGGAATATTTTTTCTCTCACTAAGATGTAAACATGATGATATCTCGTATATTATCTACCTATCATCTTAAGGTCAGAAGTCATTCAATAAATTAGATGCATGCAAATGGTAATTGATTCATGAGAATAAGACGTGAAGCCATTTTACCACATGTGGAGTTTGATTCACATATGGCCTGAAGTGATTTCAATAGATTACATGTTTAATATTTTGGGGAGAATGACTCACTCATTCTTCTTATATTTAGTTTTTAATAAATTTTAATACTTCATTTCATTTTTAATGTTAAAATGATAACATAAAAGAGTGATTGAAATTTAATTTTTGTCCCCTTATCTCCTCAAATTTAAAACTAGTTAATTATTATTTCGGTTAGAATGTTAAATTTATCATTCAATAGTTGATTACTCATCATTGAATAGTTTATCGTCGGTGAGAATGAAATTTGATTGCTATTAATTTATACTTTAAAACAAAAAACAAAAAACAAAAAACAAAAAACAAATTGATGAGGCTTGTCGACATAAAATCTAATCAACAAATAAATTTGATTTTGGTGAATAATATTGGATAAATATAATATTTTAGGCTACGGATCAAGATTAAGATGAGATTGATTTTTGGTTCAATATCAATTGTCTATAATTGTGTTCTATGTGACCTCTCATTCTTAATTGATAGAGATATTATATTTATAATGTTGTGTCTACAACATGAAATAAAATTTAAATAAAAAGCTTCTAGGTTATATATGTGTATCTCCTAGGATTTGACAATCTTATCTTTGGTTAAATCAAATCCAATTAATTCTCCTGCATGCTTCTTGATTATAACAAGGTTCACTAAAATTGCAATTTTTTAACCATCATTATCATAGACAGTATGTTTTTAGGTTTACTGTATGTGAAGCTAACTAGATAGCTACTATCAATTTTCTAGGTAGCCCACATGAATTATTTATTAGAGATCGTGGATTTAAGTTGGCACATAAATAAAATAAAATTGAGAATAATTGTAAAATAAAATAAAAAATGAGACATAAATTTAACGTGGTAAAACTCTTAATGTGAGGGAAACATCCACTAGGAAATGTATAAGGATTTCACTATAATAGAAAGAATTTTACAATATCTCTCTAAACACAAAGAGTGAACAATCTCACACTCTCTTAGAATAGGAAAATTACAACTCTCTCACAAACTTTTAAGAGAAAATAATATTTTTCTCTCTTAGAATACGTAGGATTTGGTTGAGAATGAAATGAAGAAAATAATGAAATGAAGTATCTGTTTATAGACATAAGATTTATTGTGCAAATTAATAGTAAATTTTAATTTTTTATTATTTTAATTTTTATAAATATGGGACACACTCATATAATTAATATATATTTAATTATCAATTATTGCATATTTCGATGCAATAATTAACATTACTTACGCCCCCAATGGGCGTGTCTTGGTGGTGTAGGGTTCAGGATCCCATATTGAGGTCCTGAGTTCGAATCCAAGAAATGCGTTTCTTATAATAACCTGGGACAACCGGAAATTTTACCTATTCTATTTAAGTCCGAAAAAGATGATTTGACAGTGAAATTTCCAACGACTTCACAAAACAAAAATTAACATTACTTACCATTCATGCAATAAAAGCTTTTAAGGTAGCTTTTTCCAATCTATTTTGGCAGACATCTACTTGGATTGGTTCAAAATTCTAGTTTGATTCGGGCGAATCCAGATCCATCAAAGGTAATTAGCTATTGGATCAAACCCTCAATGGATGAAAAATGAAGATGTAAGCAACGGGTACTAACATATCATCCCAAGGGGGTGTGGCTTGGTGGTGTAGGGTCCAGGATCTCATCTTAAGGTTCTGGGTTCGAATCCAAGGGGTGCACTTCTTATAAGAGTCTGGGACAGCCGGTGGTTTTACCTGCGCCGCGGCCCAGAATGGGTGGTTTAATGGCGGAGTTTCCATAAAAAAAAAAAAGAAAAAAAAAAGTGTACTAACATATCATATTTTGGTCTATTAAGTTTAGGGGGAATTAAGCGGTCATTTAAAGTCCCAAATTTTAGATAGGTTTTGCTTTTTCAAATATTTTTTAAAGTTATATGTTATATTGGAAGTCCTCAATTTTATTTATAATTGAAAAACATATCAAATAGAAAAGATATATATTAATATAATAATATCTCGTGAAAAATTTCATCCAAGACCTTAAATGTCATTGACTCGTCCTTGAGATCTACATGCATCAATATTTATTTGGTGGGTTAATTTATTGAATGAACCGACTTTTTTTTTAAAAATTTAACTTCTTACCTCTACAAAACTCGAACATATATTTCGAGATACTCAAAAAAGAAAATTCATGATCTCTCACTTTCACAAGTGTCACAATAGCATATAACATGTTATTTTCAAGAGTAAATTTGAATGCACAATCACATAGACAACAACTTATTACACATGTAAATCCAGCTCTCTCTCTCTCTAGTTACACTTCTCTTTGATAAATCCAGTTGAATGGAACAGCTGGTGCCATCTTAGCCGTTGCTTTAGCTCTCTCCTCAATCCTTCTTAATTTTGGAGGCAACCCACAGACATAATCCTGTGCTGCTTTCCCTTCACTAGAAAGCCCACTCAGCTTCTCTACATTCCATATATCCACCAAATGTTCCAAAACATTAATATAATCATGGGCAGAATAGACTCCGAGCCGAGTGGCGACATTTGAAAGATGCTGAAAGAGATTGAAATCATGGCCATCGTACATCAAATGGCCTGGCATTATGATTTTGTTCTTCATCATATCTGCAAATGCTTTCATCATTCCATTCGGATCAAGCTCGAAAACTTTGGCTACTATTCTTTTATAAGCAGTTTCGTGACGCTTTTCATCTGCGGCAATTGTTCCGCAGATTTGAGCTAGCTTTGAGTCGCCATGCTGCCTGGCAAGATTGGCTGTGTTTCCATGAGATATAAATGTTGCTCTTTCTTGAAATGATGTGTAAATTGTTCCATGGTAGAAACTTTCCCCCACCCCAACGTCCTGTTAATAAAAGATAAATGGGAGAGATTGTAAATTTTGATATGTGCTTTGACTAATTTTTTTCATTAAACCACCAAAATCTAACAAAATGCATATACAATTGCATTGGATTGATCTTAATTACCATCCCTGAGCCAATAAGATACTGAATAGTCTTCTCAATCTGTCTCATATCAACTCGTCCGGAAAGATAGAGATACTTGTTGAGTAAATCGCCATGTCTATTTTCTTCAGCACTCCATCTATTATTCCAAATTGCCCAAGCTGTAGTGCTGCTGCCCTTACCTGTTTCATTTTCCTGATCATGAAACGGTTCCAAGGAACCAACAAATGAATGGTATGTTGGAAGTGCTTCTTCTGTTATCATATTTCCTGCCAAAATAACAAATAATTCGTCAGGAATTTCCTTTGTTCTCTCCCTCACTTCATTCACTTCCAACAGGAATTCATCCGAGGCAGGATCTGGCAGAAAATCCTGAGGCTGCCATGATTTTTCCACAGGTTTTAAGATTGGTAAAATGTTCTCTTCAACCCAATTCTCCATTGATTTTAATGTTTCGATTTTTTGTGGTGATACTACTTCAACCTTGTAAGCATGGGGAAAGGATAGCTTCCTCGAATCTTTTGCAGTCCTAGATTGGAAAATAATAAATTAAAGTATAGTCAGCGACAGTAATTATAAGGGTTTGTTTGGTGAATTTGAATTCAGCTCTATATATCTCTCTTTTTTTCCCTCAGTCTTTTATAATCTTATGTACAGTAGTGTGTATGTATGATAATAGATCTTTATAAATTTATATATAATAATTAACAATCACAATTTATAAAAATTCAACACAAAACTCAACGATAAAATAATACTATAAAAACTTTCAAAGTTATAGAAAATTATCATCGGGTTAATAAATGTCATGTTGCATGAGACCCCATTCGAAATACTCTTCAGGAATAATAAAGTTTGGGTAGCTATTTTTGGATAGAAACTTTTCCAAAATATATATATATATATATATATATATATATATTTATTAATACAATGAATTCTACAACTAACGAACCATCAAAATAAGATCTTATACGAAATACAATAGATTAATTATTAATCATACCAAACATACATAAAAACTCCTTAATTAGACCTGTTAATCAAGATAAACAAAATCTTAAAAACAAATTAATTATATGAGGAAAGAAAAATGAAAATATTCAAAAAGGTAGATTAAACTCACTTAGAACCATAGTAGAAAGTGGAAAACTTGGCAAATCTATTATGAGTTGTCGAGTGGGCAGGGGAAGCAAGTGAAGGGAGACACCGAAAACTGAACATGTTGATTTCTTATTTTCTTTGCTAAGTTTGAAATAATATGTTTCTTTCTTTCAGTCTTTTTCTGTCTGCCTTCTTGCTTGTTGGAGCCTCTATATATATATAGAGTTTGTAATGGGTAATGACAATTTTTTATTTTTTATTTTTTATTTTAATTTGAAAGGCACATTTACACTATTGGATCATCAATAAATACATGTTACGTGTAGAAGCTTATTCCACTTACGCATGCTATATAACTAGTTCATGATATTGAGGGTTCCCTCAGCGGCGAAGCTAGAAGATTTTCTGGGAAAATTTTACAATTTTTTTAAAGATTTAATTTATGGGTGTTTACGAATTGGATCGGGTCGATTTTTTCAAATTTTGGGATCGTTAGATCCGAAGTTGAAATTTAAGTATGCAAACCCGAACGGGTCAGGTCAGGTCGGCCAAAAAAATTTATGCATTAATTATTTTGAGACATAAATATTAACTATTTTATATCTCGAAACTTGTCATACATATAAAAATTCAAGATTAAAAGTAATAAACAACTGAAATAATAGTAAAAACTTTAAAAAATAATAATAAATTTAGAAAACTAATAAAAAATAATTTTCCTGGATCAAGTTGCATCGTCAAACCCGTGAACCAACTCGTAAAAATCCAATTGGGTCGAGTTAATCCAAAATTGCATTATTTTTTTTAGAACTCAACCGAATTGGATCGGTTCGGATCGAGTCACGATTTGACCTGACCCTCTAAACACCTCTAGTTTAATTTATAAATTTAAGGGTATTTCTATTATTTACTTAATATTAATAGTTGAAAAAAATTTGAGGAGATCGGCTGAACCCCGACATACATGAGGCTTCTCCCGGGCTCCACGTATGCATGAGTTAGATGATACTGTTTCGAAGCCATGTGTCTAACTCATATTCAAATGCTGATTTATATTGATCAATTGAAGACTTGCCCTAAACTTATATAATTAGTCCAAGAAACTATTGTGAGCACGGAAAAATTTTACTATGCAAACTCATGCAATACTCCAATATTACCTTACCACATATTATAAATGGAAGAAAAAATAATAGTTTTTGTTGATGGTGTTTTCTAAGCATTACGGTATTCACAGTATTTGAGCCAGCACGACAAGGGCACAGGGGTAATTTCCATTCTCTGGTTGACTTCATGGTCAAACCGACCACTTCATGGTCAAACCGACCACGTCATGGTCAAACCGACCACTTCATGGTCAACCCGACCACTTCATGGTCAGACTGACCACATTATGGTCAGACCGACCACATTATGGTCAGACCGACCACATTATGGTCAGACCGACCACATTATGGTCAGACCGACCACTTTGGTACAGATGACTAAGCATTACAGAGGACGGCAAAGACACTCTCAGCATAGAAGGATCGCCATGACCGACCTCATCAAAACCGACCAGACAGCAAGCCACGTTCAAGACAACAGCACCCCATTCTTATGGATAAGATAAGAAAGATATCCTGCTCTCGCAAGGAAAATGAGTCGGAGTCCGAAAGGGAATACGGAAGAAGAAGGCATTATCAGATCAGGAAACCATGAAAGGAGAGAAGACTAAGTGCAAATAGGATTTCCTATAGGAATCGGATTCCTGTATTATTATAAATAGAAGGGTAGAGCATGTGTAAAAGACATCTGAAAAAAATCATCACAAGAGTGAAAGATTCGAATTGTAAAGTTCCAATCTGTAAGAGCGAAAGAGAGGCCTGAGAAGTATATTGGAGTAATAAAGAGCACCACCCTGTTCTTTCCCGTGGACGTAGGTCGGATCCCAAAAATCCACCGAACCACGTTAAATCACCTTGTCTGATTGGCGTATTTTCTTGTTTTCCGCTAAATTTGCTTTTGGTCCCCCATAACCAAACAAATTCACAGTTGAAGGAGGATTCCCTCGGAGGTGATATTCCCATATTACCCTGAGACCAAAATCCACCGTCAACAGTTGGCGCCGTCTGTGGGGAACATTCAAAAAGCAGTTCACGTGATAAGACGAATGGCGGAAGACGGAGATCACCAACCAGGAGGTCCGGCAATAGACTGGATGAGAAGAATGGAAGATAACATGAGAACTGTGATGGAACGACTAGAAAGAATGGGAGGAGCAGACAACGAGAAACCAGAAACCAGGGCCGACCAGAAGAGAAAAGAAAGGGAAAAAGGGAAAAGAATAGCAGATGTAAGCGAGGACGAGGAACCTAGAAGAAGAGGCCCTTATGGGGTAAGATCAGAAGTGGTAGGAAGAGAACCGCGATCAGAAGGCACATGGGAAGAAGAGGAGGAACAAACACCCGATCCCTCCTCCGACAGTTTTTACAACTCCAAAAGAGAAGATAGAAAGTACGACGAAGACATGCAGGAGACCTCCGAGCTCATGGAACGCCATACCCGGAACAACAGACGAACAGAAGGACACCGAAGGCGACACGGGGGGACAGCCCATGGAATAAAATCTTGGTTAAGAAAAGAAATGACCAGATGGGGAGAAGGCCTCAAGGTCGGCGCGGGAAACACCGGAGGCGAGGAAGAAAGGTCTCCCCTTGCAGAAGAGATAAAAACAGCACAGTTCCCAAAACGGTTTAACATGCCGACCATAGCGCCATACAAAGGCCATTCCGACCCCAAGTCCCACATTGAGAATTTTGTCCTCCTAATGGAAGTACAGGGGGTAACGGGCGACACCGTATGCAAAGTATTTCCCTTAACTTTGGGTGGACCTGCCCTCCTATGGTATAGAAGTCTGGCCCCGGGGAGCATCCAGAGCTTCTCCCAGCTGAAGAAATCGTTCATCCGACACTTCAAAGGAGCCTGCACCCCTAAAAAGACAATAGGAGAATTAAGGCTCATAAAACAGGGAGACGACGAAACACTAAGAAGCTTCATTGAAAGATACCACAACGCCGTACTCGAGGTCGGAGGATACGAATCCCAAGAGGCCCTGGAAAGTCTGAAAGGAGCCCTAAGGGTCGGGAAACTCTGGACCCACCTGAGAATCCATGAAAAACCGGACTACGCTACCGCACTGGAGATAGCCAGGAAGTACGTCCTGCTAGAAAGCGAAGAAAAAGTATCCGGAGGGGGACGACCACCCGAGAAAGGTTGATAAGGAGGGAAGACCACCGGCGTCCGGAGAGAGAATTCCGAAAGTTCAACCCAAGACCCAAGGAATTCAAGCCGATGGCACAGAAGGACCAAGGAAAGAGACCCACAACTCAGGTAAACCACGTGGTTCGAGAGGAGACATATATCCCTTTGAGCAAGCCACCGGGAGAGAATCATCATGGAAATACGGGAGAAAGGTCTCTTAATAGAACCAGACCTCAGGAGGTTTCCCCCAGACAGAAAAAACAAAAGGTCCTACTGCCTACATCACAACCTAAAAGGGCACACAACCGATGAGTGCAAGGATCTACGGGAACAGATGGAGGACCTAGCCCGGAACGGGTATCTGAACAATTACATCGACCACGAAACCATGGCCGCCAGACAAAGGGCAAGGAATCGAGGGATAAACGTCATCGCAGGAGGGGCAACGCTGGCCGGAGACTCCAATCGGTCAAGAAAGAATTACAGCCGAGCACGGGGGACGGAGGTGCTAAAAACAGAAAAAATCCCAAACTCCCAAGGGAATCGGTCAACACCCATTATGTTCACCGATGAGGACGCTCAGGGGGTAAGTTTCCCCCACGATGACGCACTGATAATAAAAGCAACAATCGGCGGCACAGAAGTAGACCGAATCTTGGTGGATCCTGGGAGCGCGGTAGACATAATTTCCAAAGAGACATTGGAGGACCTGGGAGTAGAATGCACAGCCCTCACCAAAGACAGCACCCCCCTGTACGGATTCGGGGGTTCAACAGTCATCCCCCTGGGAAAGATTCAGTTAGCAGTAACGATCGGGACTGCCCCCAAAACACGAACAGTCATGATAAACTTCACCGCGGTAGACTGCATGGGCAGTTACCAAGTCATTGTCGGCCGACCCTTCATGATGAAAACCAAGGCCGCAATGTCGTGTCATTACTTGAAATTGAAGTTCCCCACACGGGAAGGGATCAGAATCGTGTGCGGGAGCCAGAAAAAAGCCCGCAGCTGCTTCGCCACTTTCTCACGAGAAACCCTCTGCGTGGAAAGAAGCATCAAAAAGAGACAGAGAGACGAGGATGATGAAAATACCAGGAAAAACCCCGCTCCTCGGCTCGACAAAGCTGCACGACTCGGATCAGCCGAAGAGTTGGAAGAAATCAAATTATTCGGGCCAGAGAAGAACATAAAAATAGGAGGAAGTCTAGACAAAGCCCTAAGAAAAGACTTGTTGGAATGCCTGCAAAAGTACCCCGACGTTTTTGCATGGGGACGTAACATTCCCCCAGGGCCAAGTGATTGAAACAGCTCGGGGTCGGGCGATGTCCCACCGAGTCTGCCCTTTGGACTGGGGACGTGACATTCCCCCAGGGCCAAACAGCTCGGGGTCGGGCGATGTCCCACCGAGTTTGCCCTTTGGACTGGGGACGTAACATTCCCCCAGGGCCAAGTGATTGAAACAGCTCGGGGTCGGGCGATGTCCCACCGAGTCTGCCCTTTGGACTGGGGACGTAACATTCCCCCAATGCCAAGTGATTTACACAGCTCGGGGTCGGGCGATGTCCCACCGAGTTTGTCTTTGGACTGGGGACGTAACATTCCCCCAGGGCCAAGTGATTGAAACAGCTCGGGGTCGGGCGATGTCCCACCGAGTTTGCCCTTTGGACTGGGGACGTAACATTCCCCCAGGGCCAAGTGATTGAAACAGCTCGGGGTCGGGCGATGTCCCACCGAGTCTGCCCTTTGGACTGGGGACGTGACATTCCCCCAGGGCCAACAGCTCGGGGTCGGGCGATGTCCCACCGAGTTTGCCCTTTGGACTGGGGACGTAACATTCCCCCAGGGCCAAGTGATTGAAACAGCTCGGGGTCGGGCGATGTCCCACCGAGTCTGCCCTTTGGACTGGGGACGTAACATTCCCCCAATGCCAAGTGATTTACACAGCTCGGGGTCGGGCGATGTCCCACCGAGTTTGCCATTTGGACTGGGGACGTAACATTCCCCCAGGGCCAAGTGATTGAAACAGCTCGGGGTCGGGCGATGTCCCACCGAGTCTGCCCTTTGGACTGGGGACGTGACATTCCCCCAGGGCCAAACAGCTCGGGGTCGGGCGATGTCCCACCGAGTTTGCCCTTTGGACTGGGGACGTAACATTCCCCCAGGGCCAAGTGATTGAAACAGCTCGGGGTCGGGCGATGTCCCACCGAGTCTGCCCTTTGGACTGGGGACGTGACATTCCCCCAGGGCCAAACAGCTCGGGGTCGGGCGATGTCCCACCGAGTTTGCCCTTTGGACTGGGGACGTAACATTCCCCCAGGGCCAAGTGATTGAAACAGCTCGGGGTCGGGCGCGATGTCCCACCGAGTCTGCCCTTGGACTGGGGACGTAACATTCCCCCAATGCCAAGTGATTTACACAGCTCGGGGTCGGGCGATGTCCCACCGAGTTTGTCTTTGGACTGGGGACGTAACATTCCCCCAGGGCCAAGTGATTGAAACAGCTCGGGGTCGGGCGATTGTCCCACCGAGTCTGCCCTTTGGACTGGGGACGTAACATTCCCCCAGGGCCAAACAGATCGGGGTCGGGCGATGTCCCACCGAGTTTGCCCTTTGGACTGGGGACGTAACATTCCCCCAGGGCCAAGTGATTGAAACAGCTCGGGGTCGGGCGATGTCCCACCGAGTCTGCCCTTTGGACTGGGGACGTAACATTCCCCCAGGGCCAAACAACTCGGGGTCGGGCGATGTCCCACCGAGTTTGCCCTTTGGACTGGGGACGTAACATTCCCCCAGGGCCAAGTGATTGAAACAGCTCGGGGTCGGGCGATGTCCCACCGAGTCTGCCCTTTGGACTGGGGACGTAACATTCCCCCAGGGCCAAACAACTCGGGGTCGGGCGATGTCCCACCGAGTCTGCCCTTTGGACTGGGGACGTAACATTCCCCCAGGGCCAAACAGCTCGGGGTCGGGCGATGTCCCACCGAGTCTGCCCTTTGGACTGGGGACGTAACATTCCCCCAGGGCCAAACAACTCGGGGTCGGGGTAGTATCAAGATCTTCTACACTAGGCGCCCCCGAGCCCGAGGAAAGCTCTTCAGCAGGGGGAGTTGAGATTTTGACAGGCCTCTCAGATGAAGAATTACCATCAGACATCCCTGACACCCAGAAAAACAGAGAAAGAGGGAGAATCAGTCTACAAGAAGCTACCCACGGTACCCGTACTAAACTAAACATAAGGTCTCTAAAGAAGTGCCCTAAAAGCAAAGACCCAGCAAACTACAAGTCTCTACCTAAGCAAAACAAGCAAACGAAATCACAAAACACAACAAGAGAAGAGAGATCACTCAGAAGACTTACTTGTTTTTCTCAAAAGCAAGAAGCTATTCGCTGTGGAGATGCTCGTTCCTTAGGTGCTCGGCGAGGAAAGAGAAAATAAAGACAGCAATTGGGTCCCGGGAAAACGGAGTTAAGAAGATTGTAAAGGAAATTGCAGAAGAGAAGGAGAAATTGCCGAAAAAATGGAACAGTGAAACCCTCATTCTCTTATACTCGCCCTGGGGGGTATATCGCCGTCAGTTTTAGCGGGAACCCGGCGGATGTTCGACAAGTGTCGAAAGTTAGAAGAAACCCTAAAGTTGATTTGATGGGCATTTAAGAAGACGTGACGGTTGTGCGTCTCGAGGAAAGACGAATGGAGCGGCAAAGAAAAATTCCTTTTTTATTCTGGGACGACTACTTACAGGGACAGTCAGCACACCCTCTTCCTATAGTTCCCGGCACCAACTCACATACTCGTTGGAACCGAGAACTAGGGGACAGATGTTGATGGTGTTTTCTAAGCATTACGGTATTCACAGTATTTGAGCCAGCACGACAAGGGCACAGGGGTAATTTCCATTCTCTGGTTGACTTCATGGTCAAACCGACCACTTCATGGTCAAACCGACCACGTCATGGTCAAACCGACCACTTCATGGTCAAACCGACCACTTCATGGTCAGACTGACCACATTATGGTCAGACCGACCACATTATGGTCAGACCGACCACATTATGGAAGGACCGACCACTTTGGTACAGATGACTAAGCATTACAGAGGACGGCAAAGACACTCTCAGCATAGAAGGATCGCCATGACCGACCTCATCAAAACCGACCAGACAGCAAGCCACGTTCAAGACAACAGCACCCCATTCTTATGGATAAGATAAGAAAGATATCCTGCTCTCGCAAGGAAAATGAGTCAGAGTCCGAAAGGGAATACGGAAGAAGAAGGCATTATCAGATCAGGAAACCATGAAAGGAGAGAAGACTAAGTGCAAATAGGATTTCTTATAGGAATCGGATTCCTGTATTATTATAAATAGAATGGTAGAGCATGTGTAAAAGACATCTGAAAAAAATCATCATAAGAGTGAAAGATTCGAATTGTAAAGTTCCAATCTGTAAGAGCGAAAGAGAGGCCTGAGAAGTATATTGGAGTAATAAAGAGCACCACCCTGTTCTTTCCCGTGGACGTAGGTCGGATCCCAAAAATCCACCGAACCACGTTAAATCACCTTGTCTGATTGGCGTATTTTCTTGTTTTCCGCTAAATTTGCTTTTGGTCCCCCATAACCAAACAAATTCACAGTTGAAGGAGGATTCCCTCGGAGGTGATATTCCCATATTACCCTGAGACCAAAATCCACCGTCAACAGTTTTATTTAACACAATTCATATATATTAGTTATATAATTATTGATTTGTGATATCACATCATTCATACAATAATAATACTAAAAAATTACTCGTGACCGATTGAGGTTATATCCTTCAATATATAAGTGTCTTTGATGGAAATGACCTAACAATGTTTAATGGTTAACCATAAATCATACAGCTGGTAGCACATGTAAGGAAATCGGGGTTAGCGCGGAAGTATTCATATGACTGTAATTTAAATTTTTCTTCCAAAATCATTTTAAGGATCGTGGTTATGTCGTACTTGATGTAAATAAATTATGCCATTAAATTAATCCAAATTAATCTAAACATACATGTAAATAATTTTATTCATCAATATAAATACAATTCAACAAATTGGAAAAACATATCTGATTGTATTTTCCTTACTTTAGCCTTTTTTGAGTTTTCATCATTGATTTTTCCCTTGTAGTGGTATATCAAGCGTTGCACCTTTAGTTGACACACTAGATCTCTTCTATGAACAAATCACTCTCATTTTGAGAACAAATAAATTTTTTTCTTTCTTGAATGGTTGAAGTCTAGATTAGCGATCAACCAAAGAAACAAACTTTCTTTTAATCAATCTTAAAACAAACTTTTAGCAACCAAGAGAGAGTGATAGCTAGAGAATTCGGCCAGATCCTCCTTAGCTGAAAATCATGTGTTTAAATAGATTAGAGATTGTCTTGTTTGTATTATAATACAATAAAGACAATTCAAGATCTCTCCAAATCAAATTTGACCTCTTTAAGATTCTTTTCTAAATTGAATTAGAAAACGTAACTAAATAAAACTTCTTTATTTAATATAAATTATGACTTAACTAAATATGGAGCTAGTGCACTAAATTAACACCCAATAAATTAAATATTATTTTGATCCAATAATTAATTAACTAAAAATTAATTTTAACTAACATAATTTTAATTAATAATTAATCAAAATTATATTAAATTTAATTTATTTAATATAAATATCAAATATTTATTTAAAAAATTAAATATAAATTTTATATTTTGAATTTATTAATCAAATTAATATTTTCGAAATATTCTGAATATCCTAATCTTGTTAGGGAATCATAATTTAATTGAAAATCTAATTTTCACATTATTTGTCAAAATAATCACTTATTAACTTTTAATAAGTATAATTAAATTTGTAACATAGACGAGAACTGTATTTATGCGATTGTCTTAATTTCATTATCGAGTAGCAGTGTGATGATATTAGCTATTTAATATTTCATCTATATGATATTCAACATATCATGGGTAAACTCATAACAGCATGTTATGATCCATAGTCGATGAATGAAGTGGAAAAATATATGAACCTGATATAATACATTTCGAGCATGTCATCATATTCCTTCCGATATTTATGTGCTTTATCGAGTCTGAGATCATAGTTAGGTCAAATCCTTACTACTCGATATATTTCAAAACTCGATCTCGTGGATTTGATATTTCTAAAATATCGACTACTTTGACCAAATACTTGTATCCATATTTTTTAGTTTCCTAGGAACATTTCTAGTTTTTATTATCAAAGCTATCAGATCCATTCTTGAAGCACACATGACTTCGTACATTATTAGCTCAAGACAATCTAGTATTTATTCATCTGATGTGGCTAGTCGAATGATGATATACTAGTAAACCATGAGTATTATCGTACAAGTCAACATGTGATCTCAGGTCATAGGATGTATTGCGAAGATCAATAATCTTATATAATATTATTATGTGATCTTACGCTTCTATGATCGTGTTCGATATTTCATTCTACTAATGAAAATATTTATTGTTTGTGTCCTTATTATATGAGATTCATCATTCATTTTATTAACATCAAATGTCAATTTAGGCAACACACAATAATATTGGTCGAGTGATATATTATTTTCATGTATAATAATCACATTTTACGAAATAATTTAATTTGAGACTTATTCGTGTAAATATCGTTAACTCTCATAATCACAAACGTCTTTTCGATTAACGACATTTATTTGACATAATATTTTGGGACATACACATTAAATATGTATGTAACGATGTGTAAAAAATAAATATCTTTTATTAATAAATAATAAACTATATTATAAAATATTATACCTTAAACTATAACATACATAACTGATTTTAGGGTATAATTCTAATAGTACATGTACAGTTTTTGCACTAAATAAGCTATTAGATTTAACCATTAATGAAATTTTGTCATAGGTTTATATCTCTTTGAGAAATTAATTCAAACATTCATTTCGTTTAAATTCGCTTCAATAAGAGAATTATTAATTTTTGGTTATATTTCTCAGCAAAATTTCCAATGAGTTTTCAAAAAAATAAAAAAAATAAAAAATTGCAGGGAGTGCAAGTGAAGGAAGACACTTAACCACGAACAATTTAATCTTATTTTCTTTATTATACAAAGTCGTATCTTAATCCTTTTAATTTCGAAGCGTTAATCATGTTACTAAGATCGTAAATGACATCTTTATGCAAAGGGCCCTAAGGTTAAATTATTTAGAGGTGATAAAACAAATTGATGAATTGAATTTATATCGAATCTTAAATTAATAGAATGAAAATGCGATGGATTCGTATTCAATTCGTTTAATAAACGAATCGAATATGAGTATTCGTTTAGTCATTATATTATTCAATAATATAAATTATAATAATTTATTTATATTAATTTTTCATAAATATATAAATATAAAATATGTATTTAATATATTTACTTAAAATAGCTCACCAACTATACACAATATTTTTTTAGTATATGAAAATAATAAAATGAATCTTAAACGAATAAACAAATCAATTAGCTTAAATTTATATTTGATTAGTTTAATAAACAAATCGAATCGAATTGACTCATTTATTAAACGAATCAATTTTTCAAACTCATATCGGTTTTAAAGAGATTCAAATGAATCCTAACTCAAATTAACACCGATAAAAAAATTAATGGGAATCATATAGCTGGTACGTAGCTGACAGTGTTGCAGTAAATAAGCATACAAACATTTTTACTTAAAATAAATACACTTCTCTGTAGCTACAGTGATCACTGTAGCGATCATTGTAACTACAATGAGAGAAGTATATTTATTTTCGATAAAAATATTTGTATGTGTATCATTACCCATATTAATATCATCAGCATCAAAGCTTTCGTTCCTGTAAAACATGGACACATCTACAATATTTTTGATATATTTGATACTCTTAATTTTAACATATAATTTTGAGTATTAATATTTAATTTTGAGTATTAAATATGTAAATTTTGTAAATAAACATGAAATTAATTTCATGTTTGATATTTAAAATTACATGTTAAATACTTAAAATTGTATATTTATACTTAATATCCTTGGATACTTTAGTAGAAGCCGAAAAACAAAAACATAATTAAAGTCATTAAATCTAAAACTTTGACTGTAGGTTTATGATAAACGAAAATTTCGATGGCGGTGATATTAAACCATCGTGTAGAACCGGAGGTATAAGAATTCCAACCATACCAAATATGGAAGAAAATTAATAACATTGTGGAGATTTTCAGCAGTGGGCGATGCTTGCCCATGGTTGTATTATTTTTATTCATAATATAAAATGTTAAAATGTACTATTCTATACAAGCAATGTTCTAATTAATTTGGTCATAAATGTCCAGGACTAACTTCGCAACTGTATATATCTTAAACGGGGTCGTTTTTATTTTGGGGTCATGCTAACGAATGCCAAAATGATACTTATTAAGAATTTATTTTTGGAAAATTTTCACATTATTTTAATGTAAAATATAAAAAATTATCAAAACATTAATTACTTTATCTTTTTCTCATAAAAATTTTCTAAAAATAGATTCTTAGTGAATGCCCTTATCGCACTCGTTAACATTTCCCTTTATTTTTTGTGGTAAAAATAATGTGCCCATATATGTTGAATTTAATTCGCTGCTGGGTGAACTGTATTCGATCAACAAGCTTTTATTGTCTTTATATCTTGTAATTAAATAGAGGGCAATAAATTGCTCTCATGTTCTCTGGCGGTGGAGAAATTTAAAAGGAATTTTGTCATATATTAATGAACTAGTTTTTGCCCATGCCTACAACACAATGTTACAGTATTTATAGTATTTGCTCGTGCCTACGGCACGATGTTACAGAATTAAATGATTTTATTTTTTTAATTAAATGATGATCGTGCATACGGCACGGTGTTACAGTATTTACCCGTGCCTACGGTACAGTGTTACAGAATTAAATGATTTTATTTTATAATTAAATGATTTTATTTTAACTTTCTATTTTTTAATTTGAAAATTTGAAAATTTTTGACCATTTACATCCATCAATTCACTCGCTTTTTTCCAATTACCAATGAAATGATATGGGCCATCAATTAAGCCACATAAAGAGAGACGTTGGATACACTCTCTTTCCTCCAACACCATTATCCTTTATTATGTAGATTTTTTTTTTATTGTTTGTTAATTTCAAACTTAGGGTTATATTAACGAGTATCATAAGAGCATTTTTTAAGAATTTATTTAAGGAAAGTTTTGACGTCATTTTTATGGGAATGAGAAAAACTGTCAAAACATTAATAATTTTTTTCTTTTTTTCCATTATTATTTTTTTCTAAAATTGAGTCTTAATGAGTGCCCTTAGGATACTCGTTAACATTTCTCTTAAATTTAATATATTTATATCAAAATTTTAATAATAAATACATCATATTATCCGTATGTCTGTCTTATATAAGTCTTTCTCTCAAGAAAGAAGTGTGCCTGCCACCCTTAATCAGTTATTGCAAATGTAATTGTGAAAAAGCGGTGAAGTTGCATTACTTGCAATACTGAGGAACTATTTAGTGTTGAGTTTGATACGCTTATAAGATAGTTTATATATTAATATTTAAATATTATTCCAAACACATAGTTAACGGGACGTTAACGCTAACTGATACTCTCACAAATTTAAATTGTACGAATATGGGAATATTTTTTTACATTAACGTTAATGTTATCTTATATTTGAATAATTTTTCCACATCTTATAAGTTAGTTTATATTCTCAGTATAATACTATTACCAAACTCAACCTAAAAATATACATGTCATCAAATAAATTTTTGTTCATTATTAGTAGTAGTACAAGTTTGTTGATGGTAATTATAAAACTCTAGGGATCTAACTCATAATAAAAAACTAGCTCGATCACTATTTTAAGTCGTTTGATATTTTTCCTATACTCGTCATATGCACGTAGGTCTTTTTTGAAATTACATACAAATACACAATAAATACAACTCTATATATACTTAAGAGGGGTGAATTGGATAATGATCTAAATATATGGGGAAATAAAAAATTTTGTTGATTTTACGCTACTAAGTCAGTAGCTTTACCAATTAAGCTTAATTTCAAATTTCTATAATTAATACACCCAATAAATTATTTTCTCAATGACAAGCTAAATTAAATAATATAGAAATCTAATATAAAACTTGTAATAAACTAAAGAGATATGGTTAGAGAAATTGACACCAGATTTATAGTAGTTCGGCCAACAATGCATACATCTACTCCTCCAAGCCGCGCTTAAAGCTTTCCACTAAGTTGGATCCACAACTTACACGAGTTTTCCATGGCTAACTCGAAACCAAAAGTTATGTCCCATATGTTCACTCAAAAGATTTACGCAAGAGATTTCCAATAGCTCACTCTCGAACCTTTACAATGAATTTTGTTCATAGGTTACAATAATCATTCTTTTGAATACACCCACTCAACAAGGGATTTCACCACGACAAGTGTATGAATAAGAAGATTTAAGTACAACTTGGGCACTCACAAAATATAAAGAAAATTTAAGGATGTGAGTTGCTAACCCAAGAATTATAAGTTCACTGCAAATGATATGGATGTGTAGTGTGTGAGCTTGATTACGAGAGTGTATGATTAAGAAGGTTTAGTAAAACTCTCTGTTTTTTCTTATTAGAAAATGTATGAAAGTATTGGAATTATGCAAAAACAGATTTGAAGCTCAATTTATAGAGAATATGTCCATGTTCTATGTCTAAGACCGATATGCTGGTCTCAGAGGTCGGTATGTCGGTCATGCATAGTACATTTGAAGACTAAAAAGCAATATCGAATTACTGACCAGTATGAAGGCCGATATACCGGTTAGCTCATTGGTATGAGAATCAGTATGATTCGTCTTGGTTCCAATAGCTATCCAAACTCTAGCTTACCGACATGAGAGACCGGTATGGAATAACTCGGTTCCATAAAGCATGCATATCTACCCAAGACAGCACAAGGTCACTGGTATGCCGATGTGGGGGGACCGGTATGCCGGTCTCAGTGCAGAAATGTAGGATTTGAAAGTTGAAAGCATTTTGCATATGACCCTAATGTATCTAAATGAAGGTGCATATGTTCTATGAGTTTATAAACTTAAATTATCAACTCATTTACAAATAATGCCCTAAGTTAAGACCACATAATATTCTCCAATAAGCACTTGAGTCGTCACATCCATTTTATTCTTTGTGTTCAATTTGCTTCGACATTTTTTTATAATATATCGCTAATAAGCGTCGAAATTTTATAATATTGCATCATCCAAATCCATTTTAAGAATATATCGCTTATATTTTTGTGTCTGATTTTGATATCATTTAAAAATCCACGAATATAACTCATCATTTATTCATGCTTATTCAATATTTCTTACATTTCCCAAGTTGTCAATTTCCAGTGAGAGCGAGGCAGAAACTAAAACATGAACATATAATTCAATCTTCTTCTTCTTCTTTTTTCTGATGAGTTTTGAAAGTAAATTTTCTTTCCGGCGTTCGTACTTAAAGCTTCTGTACAATTTAACAGCAGAATTAGGTGGCACAATTATACAATAATATGTCATTTTTAGGACAAGGCAATAAAATTTTAACACATATATATTTAATTTAAAATCGGTTCATCAACCAATCATTATGTTAATTGATAATGATTATAAGAGAGAGTTAAAAACGAATAATTTATTATATTTTATTATAAATCATCTCATTTCATCAATTTAAATATAACCTTAATTTAAAATAATTATATATAAAAAGAAAAAGATTAGAAATTTTGACCGATTATTTTTCAAAAATCGAAGGGCTACTTGGTTTCTCCACACAACAGCCCATGCCTTTCATTTAATGGGTCATGCTAATAAATACCTTAAGGATGTTCATTAAGAATCCATATATGGAAAATTTTCACATCATTTTTTTGGAAAATAAAAAAATTTATCAAAATTGATTATTATATTTTTATAATCTCTAAATAAAACAATCACAAGAACGTGCCTTTATGGCACTCGTTAGCATTTCTCTTCATTAATTACTCTCGAAGAGCTCACCAAACAGCTAAAGGATATGGCACTTGCTAAGCCTGTAATAACTGTAGCTCTTTAAAAGCTCAATCACTATCTTTAATAGGAAGCTTACAACTCCCATGACCATGAAGAAGGCAGTGACTTACAAAAATCAATTTGAGAAACGGTTTGTGTATGTGAGAAATGTTTTAATAAACGTTATCATAAATATCTCAACAGCCAGCAAGGCAACTGAGGAGCAAATATATAATTAAAATCTTATGTAGACACTAGTTACGAATTCATTTAAGAAAAAATTTGATAGATAAAAGAAAATAATCATTAATGATTTGATAATTTTTTTCATTCCCCATAAAAATGATGTCAAAAATTTCCTTAAATGAATTCTTAATGAGTGTCGTAACTCGTTACGGAAAAGTCATAAAAAAGTTTCACAACAAAATCATATTTATCACGTTTTCAAAAAATCAACAATATGTGTTCATAGCACCATTAGCTGCTTTGAATTTGAGATATCATAATTAAATGTGGTTATTTAAACTGGTCATTAAAGTGTCACGAGAATGTGATTGAATGATCTTCAAATAATTTTTCTTAATTTATTATTTATTTTTTTGAAAATATGAAATTCATACGTAATAAATATCATAAAGAGAATGTAAATGCACAATCATGATACAATATTTAAGAAAAACAAAATCTAAAACTCGAGTTTAGTTAGAATAAACATGATAATATAAACTATATGCACTATGTAAATTCATAACTAGTCAAAAAAACGAATTCACCCATAATTCTAATAAGACTCTAGAGGAATTACGGATTCAGCCTGATTTTCCAATCTATCTATAGGAATTAGTGAATACAAAATTTACAACTTGAAAAGAAAAGCATAGTGCACGAAGTAAACTACAAGACCATTACAACAATTACATTAAAAAAATTACAAAATAAACAATAATATATCTATAAAGAAAATTTTTCTACTTTCATATCTATTAGCCATTAGCCGAAATCGTATAAATTATCTATTTCATTATTGTAAAACCTCAAATATATGTATAAAGACAAGAAACACGACAACACAAAATCAACATAGATAGAAACTTGTTGGACAAAATAACTACCACAATAGTGGAGATCCGAATTTAAGAAATAAAAGGAAAAAATGAATAAATGAAGAAGAAGGCTAAAAGGGTGAGATGCTTAAGGCATATGTGTCTGTTGCTGCGGTGACAGCGGCGGCGGAGGAACAATAGCACTGGAAAAACAGAGATCAAACAAGTGTTACTGTTGGGTGGTTTAGAACATAAGTGATTAGGAATCTGATACAGATCGAATCTCTGTGCATTAGTCAATTTTTTATTTTTTTATTTTTTTGAAACGATGGAAACCCCGCCACCAAACCACCTATTCTGGGCCGCGGCGCAGGTAAAATCACCGGCTGTCTCAGACTCTTGTGCACCCCCTGGATTCAAACCCATAACCTCAAGATGAGATCCTGAACCCTACACCACCAAATCTCCCAGGGGACATTAGTCAACTTCTTGTATTTCATAAATTCTTCAAAACCTGAAGCCTTTTCCAAAACAGACCTTCCCAAATTGGAAACATTCCTCCACCAATGTACTAACTTCTGCCGATTCCAAACACCATGGACCTTTTGGGCCTCACTCTACGTCAAAGTTGGAATCGTTCTTAATTTATTATTTGAGTTCAAATCTTAAAAGAAATTTAGAAGAATTGAAAATAAATATTATATATTCTATTTCACTTTTAAATTTTAATGGAATTTTTTATTGCTTAAATATCCGTAAATAATATTTTTACCATAGAGAAAATACTAGTAAAGAATTTACTCTTTGTACAATTGTACCCATATTTAAAACAGACCAAACACACATAAATTTTTGTTAAAATTATAAGTAATCTCTTAAAAATCAGACCGGTGATTTAATAAGTGATCTAAAAAATTTAATAAGTCATTGATTTGATTAGTGGACCCGCATAATCAATTAACGTCATAAATAATTTTAATTAATTAAATATTATAATTTATTTTTCTTTTGGCCGATTTCACCGGTTTTCACTACAATAAATTACAATTTCAGCGATGAAATATTCTGTTTCAAAATTTAGCGACGGAATTGAAACGAATAATGAAATTAGCTACGGAATTTAGGGACAAAAAAAATCCGTCCCTAAAAATGGCACCAATAAAAATGAAGCAAATTTAGAGATGCAATAATAACGGAATTTACGACGAAAATTAGGTCAGTTTCAAATTTTGTCTACTATTAGAGACGAACTGAGAAATCCATCGCTAATTAGCGACAGATTGAGAAATTGGTCTCTAATTAGTGATAGATAACGTATGTCACTAATTAGCGACGGATAAAATTTCCATCACTAATTAGCGACAAAATTATTATATGTCGCTAATTAGTGACATGAATATAATTTGTTGCTAATTAATGACTAATATATTTTGTCTTTAATTAGTGACGAAAGTGTAATTTGTCGCTAATTAGTGATGTAGTTTACTTTTCATCTCTAATTTTAAAATTTTATTTAAATTTCTGATTTGAAAAACCATTTTTAATTAGAAACAAAATTTTCGTCCCTAATTAGTGACAGAAATGTAACTCGTTGCTAATTGGCGAAGGACACATAAATTGTCGCTAATTAACTACATAATTTATTTTTCGTGGCTATTTTTAAATTTTAAATTTAAATTTAATTTCTAATTTGAAAATTTATTTTTAATTAGAAATGAAACTTTCGTCGCTAAATAGAAATAGAATCACTATTCCATCGCTAATTTTTAAAATATTCAATTCCCCACAAATTTAATATTTTGCGCCATTTTTTTTAAAAAAAAATTAGCGACGAGATTTTCATCGTTAATCCATCGCTAAATATCTAATTTTTAAAATTTTCAATCCCCCCCAAATTTTAATCTTTGACTCCAATTTTTTTAAAAAATTGGCGACAGATTTTCTGTCACAAATCTGTCGTTAAATAGAAACAAATTCTCTATTCTATCGTAAAATTTCGTCAAATTTCAAAAATATCCCGCATTTCAAAAGTTTCAAACATATCCAAAATTTACAAATCTTCCCGAATCTCCTATTTTATTTCTCTGTATATACACCACAATCTTTTTATCTCTCAACTTTCATACACCATCAAAAAATTTCTCACTCAATTTCATATAACATCAAAAATTTTCATATATCAACTCTCATCATTAATTTCTCATTTTTCTTATCTCCTCTTTTAAATTTTTATGAGAAACAAACACTAATATTCTTTTTGTTTAAGGCCGCTTGAATGGATGGTGGTGTGCTGAAAATGACGGTGACCATTAATTAGAGTGTCATGTGGAATTAAAGATGTACATACAATAATTATATAAAAAAAAAAAATCAAAATTTTTAAAATTTTATGCCATTCAAAAATTTAAAAATTTTCACATCTTTACAAATTTAAATTTTATATCTCTCTAAATTTTTAAAATTTCCAACCTTTTTGAAAATTTCAAAAAGAAAATTTTCAAATTTTCCACCATTCAAAATTTTAAAATTCTTCCATTTTAAAAATTTCTTGCATTTATAAAAT
Organism: Zanthoxylum bungeanum; assembly: GCA_019454045.1. Classification (NCBI taxonomy): domain Eukaryota; kingdom Viridiplantae; phylum Streptophyta; class Magnoliopsida; order Sapindales; family Rutaceae; genus Zanthoxylum; species Zanthoxylum bungeanum. Next base: position 252,400 of record SKCR01045058.1, on the reverse strand, counting down.
TTAAAAATTCCACGTATCTCTAAAATTTAAAATTTCTCCCCTCTAAAATTTTAAAATTTTCATTTTAAAAAATAATAAAATAAGTAGCTATGTAAATTTCGTCATTAAATGGGTTCAGAAATATATTTTGTTGCTATTTAGCTACGGAATTTCCGTTGCTAATTTTAGCAACGAATGTAATATTTCCATCGTTATTTATTTGACGATCAATATAATAATAACGGAATAACTACATATTTGTCCGTTGTTATTTGATTATTTTCTTATAGTGTTTTATCAATTTTGACTTTTTTAGAATTTAATTAGATCAGACTCATGACCGATTCCCGATTCGACCGGCCGGGCTTTAAAAACAATGTTTATAAGCACATAAATTGTGTTAAATATTAATTTTATGCAAGGATAAATTAATGCCGCCTTCTCTTCTCTAATTTTATTACTTGGATTTTTCACAAATTCATGTCTATTTTATTAGTTATCATTTATGCCTAATACGTTTCAGAAGAACATTCGATCTTCCTTCAAGAATAAGAAATAAAGAGAAGCTAAAATCATTATTAAAAAAATCCAGAAAAAAAAAATAACTATTATTATTTCTTCAAAAGCAACAACAATCCTGTTACATCCAATACACCATTTCCTATGTTTATTTATTATCATACATAAGTATTTTATAAAAACTCAACATATAACACCATACACTCAATCAAATAACACCAAGAAATCAAAGAAAAAAAATAGTTAAAAAATTTATGAAAAAATAAAAATCACACAAATCGGTTAAATGGTTTCCGGCCGATGGTGGCCGGCATAGAAACAGTTGAATCCACACTCAGATTTCCGATAGATTGTAGAGATTGATTCTTGTCTAATACCCTTTGAGAGCTGGAGTCCTTGCTAGTGGAGAAAAATGAACCTTTTTTCCACTTGAAAGAGCCAATGCCTTGTGACAAAGGGAATGAAAGCCTTCTTTGTGATTCAGTGCCTGGATTACCTGGAAACCTCTCCCTGGGATTGCTATTAGCTCTCACCTTAGCTTTTGCCGACGCAGTCGGTGTCATGTAGTTTGGAGCTGAAAATGGCGGGCAGCTTGTGAGGCTGTCGTCGTCCTTTAATGGTATGTCAAAAGGGGAAGCAGCTCCGGTACTAACTCTTGCTCTTGAGTATTTTGACAAGCCTGGACTGCCTTGTGGGATTTTAATAGAAGCTGGACTTCTAGCAGGTCGTGTTGTTGTGAGTATGGTTGATTTTGTAGATTTCGGTGTGGGAGTATCCATGTTGTTGAACTCGAAAATGTGTTGCTTGTGATTGCTAGCTTGTGCATGCAGGCTAGGCTTGATTTCAGAATTTGGCCTTGATGGTGTCTTCGTGGCTGGGGTTTCAGGAGTATTACCTGCAGGCATTTGACGTTCTAACCAGTTCCACCACCACGGGAATCCTCCGGATCTGAGATCCGCTATAGATGTTTGCGCTGATTTCGGAGTGGATTTCCACAACTGTTGGCGAAAAAGGAACAAAACCAATGATAAAAACAAGAGTTAAAACACTGCATAGGTTCAAAAGTAATTCTATTTTGTAAGTGCAATATAGTTTGATCAGTATCATTCTGATTCTGTGAACTGTCCTTGTTATGTGAATGCATGAATATAGAATTAGAGATATAAAAAAATTTGCTGTCTTTGATGGGCCAAATGTAAAGTTAAAATAAAGTACCTGGTGGGAATATGCATAAGCCATGGCTCTTTCTCTCTTGATGAGAGCCTCTACCTTTCTCTGTAGCCTTGCCTCCATCTCTTCTTTTGTTAGCAAGCTCGCATCCCAATCTTCATTGTTTCCTGCATCAGACTATGCCAGTATTTCCAACAATTAAAGTTATCCATCTTGTTTAAAAAGATATGAACATAATTTCAGGAAAAATAAAAGTAAAGTTTTTAAACCAACAATGGCATTGAGTTTACTAAGTACTTATGGTCCCGGAGATGATTCTTGAGCTTTGGTGTACGTCTTAAGTCCACTTAATAGATACGATTTGCATTGATTACACTATCACAATAACATGAAGACATACATTGGCCCTCAAATCCACAACTCAAATTTAAAGGCACAGAACGATTGTTGTGCTAATGATTGAGAAATCGGACCTTAAGTGGTCCATGTGAGACATGTTTCCTTGACCACACACACCATGGGAGCAAAAATTTATCAAGTTTCCCTATGAGAGTGAATGATGGACCTAGACAGATGGCTTTGTGTTTTTAAAAGTGTTTCCACCTCCTTAAACCGGGAAAAAAAAATGGGATGCAGTAAATTTAAGCACAGAGAAACTTACTGCCTGGCCAAATGTCCATCTGCCCAAGGTACTTTCTGCTTCCTTATCATTCTTGTAATGAGCTTGACGTCGTGCTTGGTTCTCTAACATCTGGATCCTCCTTGACTGAATCTGCGATTGGACACGTACCAAAAGCTGCATGTATTTCATGGCATTAGTTGTCTGGCGCTTCACATTCTGTCCTCTCACCACTCCTTGAAGCCTCACCAGTCCCTTCAGAGCTCTAAAGCTTCTCCTTGCCTGTATAAAAAAGTTCAGCTTCTTGAAGTTAAATTCCAATATTGATGCATAGCAAGCTGCTGTCCTGCATTGATCTTGCCGCAACCTGATCTTGGTTAATTAACAGCAGAGTATACAGCGGTGCTGCATTTGGAAACTACAGCTGAATGTGCATACTCCGGACAGAAACTTATGATGGCTATGTATGTGCAAAAAAAAAATTATGGATAAAATTCTCACCAAAATCTACACAAGCTGCAAGAAAAAAATATGCGCAACACTTTCATGGAACACATTAAATTATGGCTAACAGTTCTAAACTTGAGTTAGACCATGATACTTTCAAGTTCTCTTGTTGCTTACAACCAACCATAAAATGATTACATCTAACTACAAGCGAAAGAGAGTCCAAAATACAAGCTTACCGTATAGCCTCTATAGGCTGCTTGGATCTTAGTAGCCGAAGCATGACGGTATCTTAGAGTTGGTTCTGGTCTTTCCCTACGATGTTGAACAATTTGAGAAGCAGCTCGTGGAGAAGCTACCCTTGGAGAGGCAGCGCTTAGTGAGGCAGCCCTCGGAGAAGCAATCCTTGGAGAGGTAATCCTTTGAGAAGGAACCCTTGGAGAAGCAACTCTCGGAGCCACAAAAGGTGGTGTGTTGGGTTGCTCGGGAGGGGTTGGAGGCCTGAATACTAATTTATGCTCTCTTTCCGCATCCCCCAAAATTTTCTCAATACTGCTCGGCTCTCTGAAGAGGGGAATGAATGAATTGGTCTCTCCATGCCTTTGTTTTCCTAGCCCTTTCCTTTTCTTTTCTTTTGTGCTTTTCTTATCTGGTTCCTGCAATATGATCAAAAATCAGCAAAGTAATCATGAAGTACAAAAATGTAAAACACCGTGAACTTTCATCCAAACACACGAATTTCTAACAGTCGATGATAGCAGGGATACAACTTCACACCCAAAATTGACATTTCGTAGTCAACTTCCAAGTGGTTTACATGTCAATCATAAAATCTTCAGGAAATTATTCTCTCAGACAATTTTTACATCTTTTCTAAATAGCATATAGAGTAAGTTTGATCATTCAGTCACACATTAAAACATCAAAAGGCCAACTACAACTGCTTCCTCTTTTTTCCCTTTTGTTTTTTTTTTCGAAACTTGAAAAAACGAAAATCTGAAAAAGCAAAATACCAAACAACAGCAAAGGAGGTTCATTTTTTTCCTCACCACAGATTCAAGACACACATCATAGTCACAAGATGACTTACATTGACTAGTTTCTCCTTAGAGTGAGGAGTAAAAACCCTCTTGATTGCCGAAAACCAACTCCCTTTCTTTCCCATATTTCGAGCATTACTGTCTCGACCTGCATAAGAAAATAAATAAAACAGTTGAGCATATTGCAGCTCCGAGAACAAAATAGGAAGAACATAAAAAAATTATTGTCCGATAGAGCTCGAGCCTTAACGTGATGGAAGTAAAGAGATGCTTGATAGTTGATATATTGTTCTTCAAGCCCTTATGATCCAAATAATGTATTCAATGAAAATGCAAAGACAGATATAAAACACCCAACAATCAATTCCCACAAAGAAGATGAATCACAGCTACATCGAAACAAAGCACCACCAAGATAAGAAGACAGAGGAATCTTCTAATTGGATTCATAGTTCGTGTAATGAAGAAACAAAGGAATCAGCCCTGCTCGAGATGACGAAATCATCCTAACTCTTATAATAATCTACATAATTATAACAAACAAATGCAATCAGCCCTGCTCGAGATGACAAAATCATCTTAGCTTTTATAATAATCTACACAATTATAACAAACAAATACAAACTGCCAAAGCAGAATTATTCTAGCTAAACCCCCTTGATAGAGAGATTCCAAATTTTTTAAGTAATTAAAATATTTAGAAAAAAGACAAGTCCTTCACAAATTTTATATATCTCATCAGTACAAGAAAGAGGAAAAAAAAATCGAAGAAAATAGCTTATCTGTTTCAATTAAGATAAGAGACAAAACATGTAATAGTTCAGAATTTTCCATTTTTTGGGTACAAAATAGAGTCGATTATTCTCAGAATCAAGTGTAAAAAAGACAAATTCTCCAAGGAAACATCATCTAACACTGTGACAGAGCAATTTAATATTAAAATCTCCAGAAACTTCCCCCAAAAAAATAAAATAAAATAACCCTTTCATCAGCAAAACACCAGAATTCAACCTTATTTTTCAAACCAAATATAAAAGAAATTAAAAAAAAAAATTCACATGGTCATCATTAACAGCAAAATTAACACGTACTCAGAAATTAATTACCTCATGGGAAGCTCCCAGTTCTTCAGAAAAAACAAAACTTTCAAACAAAAGCAGAAAAGAGCAGCCAGCCAGCCAGCCAAAGAAGACTGTTTCTTTTGTTTTAATTTGCTTTCTCTGTTTCTTTAGCCACCCTCTTCTCCTTTCCAATACATCATGGATCCCAGTTCTTCTTTTCTCCTTTGATCAACTTTTACAACATAAATAGTTTTTGTTTATTTATTTTCTCACTTTCATTTCTCACCCTTTGAATATGGTAGTATGAAATGAATTGAATTGCTATCTTTTCTTCTTTGCTTGCCACCTTTTGGATTTATAATTTTTCTTTATGTGTTATTAAAAAAAACAAATCATAATCATAGTGGCCACTTTCTCACTCAATGTAGGCAACTACAACTAACTTTGCTTAAATGGGAAGACTATTTGGACAGCAGCAACTATGTCTGTCTATTGATTAAAACGGTTAGGTTTGGTACTCTTGTTTTTTTTCCTCAAATAAATACTTTATTTATTGTTTAAATTATCATAATTATAATATTTGAAGATCATACCTAATGCTATGGTAAGTGTTAATTTGTTATCTACTTAATCACAGAGCTACTGCAGTAGTCACGGATTCCAATCCTAAAAATAGTTTCTCTTTGAAGGGAAAAAAATAGGGTAAAATTACGTATATCACGATATTCATACAATTTTTATTATAATTATAATAATTATTGTTTTAATATCATCATTATTGCATTAGTAACATAGTGATCTTATGTCCCCAAATTATGTGGTTTGGTGACAAATAATTTAAGATTTAATTGTAAGGTACCATATTCGAGTTTAGGGATATATTTCTTTATAAGAATCTGAAAGAATCGAAAATTTTACCTATTCCATTTAAAATCACGTGAAATCAACGTTTTCAAAAAACAAATAGTGATATTATGTTATAAATTTTCGAAGGAACTTTTCCGTTTATAATTTAAGATGGATTGTGAGATTCTTGTTCTAAGTGCACTTTTTCCTTGGCGCGTGGCTTGCACACTCCAATAAAAACATTAAATGTGTTTTTCATGATCATGTATACTCTAATTTGTTTAGGAAATTAGCAAAACTAATTAAATATATATATTCATTTTTCAAAATAAGGCACAATATTTGTCATTTTTATTTTCTGTCACAATCTCCGAAGTATACTTCGAAGAATATGGATTCTCTGAAATACACACCGAAGTTGGTTAATCTCCGAAGTTTTTATTTTTTTTTTATTTTGTATTCAAAACTTCGGATATCTGAAGTATTAATTCGGATATTCGAAATATTATTTGGATATCCGAAGTTTGAATTTTTTTTTATAAAACCGGACATTCCTCATTTGTTATCACTACAAAAACTTAGTCTTTTATGGTGATACGATATAGATTTTGATGCTCATTGAAATAGTTAACGATTTTTATTGATAGATATGATTTTTACATAAATGTTTGAAAACATAAATAAAAAAAACATCAAATTCTAATAAATCAAAACTGTTTACATAAGTTCAAATTATTGTTGACTTTGACTTGGATTTTGGCTAAGAAGAGTCATGTATGAACATCTATTCTGTCAACGTTTGCCACATCGACCACATATGACTTGCAACTTTTAATTATTTGCCTTGTGACGGTCTTCTATTTGTTTTCGGTCGTCCCGCTGAAACACACTCATTTGGTGACAATATATTCAAATATGCTTTAAGAATCAATACATTAGTTAAAATTATTTTTGAATGTTTTTCCAATAAAACAAAATAATAATATTATACCTGATAACTCTTCTTACAAGATTGGTCATATAATAATATTATATCAGATTGGTCACCAACATGATAGATAGTTTCCCCACACATAGCACGGAGAGTGACGGTTGTGTACATCTTACTCCAAAGACTAAAGCGTTTGATTCTAACAACCGCACATACAGCCAATGCGTGTGCACACAAAAGTTGCTCTAAATCCAAACTTTCTACACGTACACGTATTCTCTCTTATGTTGACAATTTCTATCATGTCTCAACCACAGACCTCAAACTCATAGCGATCAGCTAGTGATATGGACATTCGATTAGATTTCACTATACGTTTTTCTATTTTTGCATGCGCCCACGGGGTCAACGAAGTAACAATCTTTTTTACCGATCCTTTTCTATCAAAAATTATCTTTGAATGGTCATCATAATATAGTTAAGTAAACTAAATACCAGAAGTGCTCAGACCTCTTTAAGCAATGCGTTCAAACTTTCAGCAATGTTTATTGTCATCATATCATATCTTCTACTTCAAAACTCTGTCATCGCTAACAGTAATCTTATCCCAACTTAAATATAGCTCGACCACATTACCTTGTCGAATGGTATTTGAGTGTAAATTTTAAAACTACTCATAGTCATTTTAACTACTAATTCAATAACTAAACGTCACTACGAATATGAAGAAATTAAACTTTAAATACTGACTTTGTATTATATTTTACTTCTCTACATCCGCACATACAATATTTTCACTAACTTCTCATAAGTTGTGTCCGCAACAACTAACTCTAGATCCTCACATATATTCATCGCTGCCATTATCTAATTTCTCATAAGACCCTTACTGTAAAAATGTTTGCTATATACGAATGATTATTATTGTTAAATATTGAGCTAAATTATTAAATGAGAGATATTTTTGCACACATTATAAAATATAATTATTATCATAAGAGAGATTTATATTTTCATGAGGTTAACGAGTAGGGATAGCAAAATCTCAGTGGGAATTGAGGTCTGGTATATTAAGAGTGGGTAATGGGATAATTTTTTATATTCTTTAGTTGAACGGGTTGAGTTGGGATATTTGCATCCTCGTAATAATCCTCTTGTGAACGGAGACTCGCACATGGGCCTGATACGTTAGGATTAGAAACATATCAAATTTTCACAATAGTTAATTAAGCGGGTCAAATATAAGTATTGATATTTTCGTATCATACCTTACATGTTGTCATGAGACGATGATTCAAAAGAAAAATGATATCAAATCCATTTTTATTTGTTTGGTTATCGAGCCATATACAATATGGAAAAGAAGTATATCAAATATTAAGCCTAGTCTTAATGAGTGTGGCTTGGTGTTAAAAAAATTGAAACTCGATTGTTAGGTCATGTGTACGAATCCATGAAGTGTATTTCTCATAAGAGCATGGGGCAATCAGAGATTTTACATGCTCCATTTAAGTCCGAATCGAGTGATTTGACGGTAAAATTTTTAATGTTTTCGAAAAAAATTAGGCCCAAACATTTTTCATGAAATAAACAGTTAATGGTAGTTACTAACGATTATAATTTTTCATCAAAAAAAAAATGTTTATCAACGGTAACGGTCGGGTAACAGTTTTTCCCTCTCGATTATTTCAAGATTGGAGCGTGTAATACAAATGCTTGTAATTGCGAGTGGGGATATATCGCTTAACAAGTCATTGGAGAAACATTGGCTACCAACCAAAATGGACGCGTTAAAAAAATTAAAAAGGATAATGTGAGGTGGTCCTCAGAGATTGAAATGTGGGACAGAGACAATCAAATGGATGCATGTGATCTGAACCATTGGATCTGTAAATATCTCTGAAAAGTTTCGAGGATCGAGGAAGCATGAATCATGATTGTGTCTTGTTTTAAAATTAAGGGAAAAGTAAAAAAGAAAAAAAAAAAATTGTGGTTTCTTGGACAGTCGAGTTTGTGATAATTTTTTTTTAATCGTTAAAAATCTCATCGTCAAATCATCTCTTTCATGTTTAAGTAGTAAAATTTCTGATTGTCTCAGCCTCACAAGTTCTTATAAGAAACATATTATCTGGATTTGAACTCAAAACCTCAATGTGAGATCTTAAATTTTACACCAGCAAACCACGTCTCTTGAGAACACAAAAAACTGATTTCACTTACTTGCAAAATCATGATCATAAATTTTTCGATTATCATGTGATTTTATCTGTTATCAAATGATAATAAAGTAAGTAACATCGTTAGTGATCGATGATTTAACATGATATTATCGATATAATGTTTTCTTACATGACAATGTTTATGTGGAAACAGAATGACCAACTTACCTTACATTAATAGTCACTAATAGTGCTATATGTTTTGCCGTATAACAGATAAAATCACATAATAATCTATTTTTCACAAATATATATATATATATATATATAAAATCACAATTTTATAAAAACCACAAATTTTTTCACCTTTTTTTCAAAAATCAAAATTATATAGTCATTGATGTAGCAATATCTCCACTCTGTGTACGCACATGCGATTTTGACAACAAATATTTTAAGGAAACATGACACTGCCTTTGCTTGTCCACGTTTAGGGCTAGCTCGATTTCGACAATGGAACGAAGAAAATAACTTTTTAAATACTACTTAATAAACTTTGTATTCTTTTTACTAAATATAAGGATTATATGTGCGGATCTCAAAAATGATTGAATTTGATTAATGACCGATAAAAGGTGGACTCACCTCTATCGATCATATTATATAATTTAAAACATAATTGTTGGAAAATTCTTATGAGTAAGTATTTTGAGGTACAATTTTAAGCATGGTCCACTTCGTGTTAGTGGTTGTTATTGAATGATTCGAATACTCCTCCATGAGTAGTTCGAAATGATATATTCATATACTTAAAATGGTGTTTGGGTGAAAGAGAAATTGTTACTCAAAGTTCACCAATTGGTATTGGAAAATAAAGAGAAATGTGTTTGTCCCACATGGGAAAGCTAATAGAGAGAAGTTGTGTTTATATATGATTGCTCATATGTAAATGAGTGAGGGTTATAAGGATAGAGACTCTTTCTACGTGCGCGCGCAGGGGGTGCAAATCAAAATCCGATCAGGTCTAACTCGTGTGCACCCGCGCGTCCTGCGTACACGAATGCCGGACCAAATTGAGAAGCAGTGGTTCAGTTCTGACTCAACATTGTCTTCAGTGGTTCGGTGAGAGGCAGACAACATCATCAGCGTCAGAGACTCGCTCACGACTTCAGCAGACAGAGGCACAAAGCTTTCAGAGGCAGACGCACAAAGCTTGGGTCTGCATCAGGGCATGATTCGCTCGTTGGGTCTGCGTCAGAGTCTGCTCAACAAGGTATGATTCAGTAGTCAGAGGCTAATTCAATCAAACAGTCATTTGCGAGATTTTATATCGGATCCTTACTATTTATATGAATATATAATGTTTCTATAATCACCTAGACTATTGTTAGAGCGATGATATATTCTTCTTCCACCATTACAAAAAAATTTGGGTTGCTAAATACTAAAAAAAAAAAAAAATGAAGCAGTTCTCGATAAATTTTGGGCTATGCTACAATTATGAAATGATTTTCTCTTTTAATCAACCATAATAGTATGAAAATGATAACGGACTAAAATGAGGCTAAATGGAGATTAAAATCATATATAAAGTATTAGTATTTTGTGATTAAAAATAATTTTAGTCATAAAATATCAGTACTTTGTAAGTAATTTTAGTCCTCATTTAATCTCTTTTTAATTTCTATACCGCTCATCTAATAATACTGATCATGGTAGGTTGTGGTACATACTTTAAAAGAAAAAAATTAAAACATAAATACTACTTATATTATATTAGAAATCGAAAGAGAAGAACCTGAAGAAAAACATACTACTATCAAAAATATTCTCGTATAATTATTTATATAATCAATTAACATAAATATATAATCAATCAATTATTAGTATCATATCTTTGAACATTAATATCATATTAGTTATATAAATAATTTAAAAGCAATTAATTGTATTTATATATATATTTTACAACCAACAGGCAGGTGAAATAATTATCACATAAAATTATTCGCATATTAAATCTTTATTTACATCATTATGCATCCTAGTTGATTTATAAAATAAGACTCAATCATTCCCTATTAGCTTACATGAATTTATATATGTATCAAAAGAAATTATACCTATAATTATTTTATATCAACATGGATTACTTTATTTTTTTTTCTTTTTATATTTTTTAATCTCACGGTGGAGCGCATATGTATATATAATTGAGCAATTAATAAAATAAAGTAATATAATAAAGTGTATTAATTATTTCATCATTGTTTTGATGGAATTGGAATCTCCACTAACCTAATCATTCCTTTTACATCGGAAGATGGTTGTTTACAAATTGTGGTCACAATTCATTAAGGAAAAAAAAAAAAAAAACTAAAAGATGATAAAGGGATCTAATAATAAGTATATTAACCCTCTAGTTTAGGGCACATGCCCTGCATGTCCAACCAAAATGACAACTAGAAATTCAATAAGAGTTACTAAAATGTCTATTAACTTATAATAATTAACATAATGTTATTAATTTTGGGAGTATATTAATTTAGAGTTCGTTTCGTATAATGAAATACCAAAAATGTTTGATAAATATGACAAGTTTTAGAGACTCAAATGCGGCAAATAATTCATAATATATAGCCATATTTTTCAAGAAATACATTTACCTTAAGATTATTTTATTGATTTGGGAATTTAATGTATTTTTTACCCGATGGAAATGCGGGATTCTCCACACAAAAAAATGAGATAATTTTGATTTGTTTCGCTAACTTAAAGGATGTATATCATTTTTTTTTTGTGAAAATCAAATCTTAATTTATTAAATCAATATTTTGATTACGTCATTAACTAAAACTATTACTAAATCATTGTATAGGAAATATCGGAGGCTGTATATTTATAGATTAAACCTGTATAATTTTCGATTTCATTTAAATAAATAATGGTATTTACCTTTAGTATCGTTTTCTTTTTCATTTTTTAACCTTTTGATAAATTAAGGCTTCTGAATTTATAAAAATAAAAAATAAAATTAAGGCTTCTGAATTTATAATTAAAAAAAAAAACCTTAATTATTATGATTTATTTTTATATGATATCAGCATTTGGAAACATTCAATTTGAGCGGTTGAAAAGTTTTGCAACATGTAAATATTACAAAGTCAAAAAGATCAAATTAACCGAGGCCATTAAATATTTTGATAATGTGGTGTGCAGATGCATTGAATAATTCAATTACTTAACTAGTTCTTGAAACATTCATAAACTTCAAAATCTAATTAATTAATTAATTAATATACAACTTCTATGAATCAGGATATAAAATAAATTTGTCGATGGTGGTTTTCACCCCCAAATAGTCCGAATCTCGAGAAGGGTGTAAAGGAGATTTCCATTTCCAAGCCTCAGGGGCCCTGCCCAAGAAATTGAGGCAGCCGGCCCACCGAGGAGGTAAGTAATTGATTGACTTGATGTCTGACCTGATGTGGTACCTAGAGAAGATCATGATCCGAGTTGGAAAGATGTTCAGAAGAGAGTGAAGGCCTTAGAGACGACCCGATCTGGTAGCGCAGCATGGCAGGTCTACAGTTGTTCCAGTTGCCTGACCTAATTAGTCGGGTCGGGGTGTTAATTGTGTGATCAACTCAAGTGACGTAAGCCCTACATGAGAACTTGCACCTTCCATGGGAGGTCTGACGTGACCGGAGCATGTCACTGGCTTATCTTCTAGCACACGCTATCATATGAGAGATGATAAATTACAGGCTCGAGATATGGTGTGGCAGTGACCAATAGTAGCTTGGTTTAAAGAGATGTTAGATGACAGAGCTACTTTCGGCAGAGTAGTTGGGGAAGAGGACCATCACATTAATTGTAGATTCATGTGGTTGGCGTCATGAGATTGTTGTAATAGTAGAATTTGCCGTAGTATATATAGGGATTCAGAATTCATTGTAAAGAGATGATTGAATTTATTCACGCATAACTTTTAAAAGAGAGAACAAAAAGCTTAAGTGTAAGAGTGAGCTTGTAATAGGTCGGTCAAATGAGCTCGAGAGATATGCAAGTCAGTCATACCCGACCACGTTATAAAATTTCATTTTCTCTTGTGTCCGTAGATATAGGTTGGATCCATTCCGCCGAAGCATGTTAAACCCTTTGATTTGTCTGTGTTTTCTAGCTTTTGTTAAGTTTGCATTTGGTCCTCAAACCAAACAAATTCACAATTGATGGAGGATTGTTCGAAAAGTGATTTTACCGAATTACCTCTGTTGACGGGTGATTTTCGTTCCAGGGAAAGTTTCGTGATAACGCTCCCGGGACAATCCTCCTCCAACCGTGAATTTGTTTGGTTATGGTGGACCAAAAGCAAATTTAACAAAAAGACAAAGCAAACACAAAATCGACGACAAAGTTTACGTGGTTCGGCGGAATAAATCCAACCTACGTCCACGGGAACAAAGTAGAATGTTGATTTTATTACCAAACCGAGCTCGGCCGACCTCTATTTATATATTTCTATGACGTCAGCCATGCGGATTTCCGGCGAATTGACGGGCTCTCTGCCCCAACTGCCTCGCCAAAAGCAAACCCGTCATCTAGACCCGGCCGGCGGTTCGGTTCGGTTCCAAGACTTTTTTTTTATTTTGAAATTAATTAAAATAATGAGATTAATTTTATAAATAAATTTTTTTTATAATATTGAACCTCCAAGTGTGAGAGGAATCAAAGCTCACGTAGTTCCATTACAAGTTTAAGATATATCCCCTTTGTAAATTATAATTTTACAATTATCAATCATCATTATCAGTTGATCATTCGGCTCCGGTTCCGCTTGCACTTGATGCAGAAGCATTATCGAACAAATCTTCAAAATCATCGGGGGAATCTTCTTGTTGTCTCAGATCAGCTCGAGTCCAATCATCCACACAAGCTGTTGCTTCTAAAGTGCTTGGATGTAATGAAGATCGCCTAACTTCCAATATATTACCTCTCAAGCTGAAGGCTTGCTCAACCGCAACGGTGGAAATAGGTGCTGCCAATATCTCTTTAGCAATAATAGATAAAATATGATATATATTTTGATGCCGATTCCACCATTCAAGGATTTTAAAATTTTTATTGCATAAACTTTCATTAGAAAACTCAAAATTAGTAGATAAATAATCATCTAATTCAGGGTTATTAGTTGTCGTATCCCTAGATTTTTTATTTCGTTGCAATAACCAACGATCCCCTGCGCTAAGTCTTGTTTGAATTACCGGTTCGCTACTACTAGATTGACCTAATTTTCATAAGTTATATCTTACAATATAATCATTAAATAAAATAATTAAATCACTTCTTAATTTCGTCATTATGCTCGTAATATCAATTTCATCTAATATTCCTAAATAACCATAGTAAGCTTGTAAACCACCATTCAAACCTTCTAATTTAAATCTAGGATAAAAAACAGCAGCAATAAGATAAAGTAAATGAATTTCTCTAAAATAATTCAACCATTTTACATTCATAGCAGTAATGGCTTCGAGCAAAACAATATCATTAGGGTCGTCACTGTCAACATGCTCATCGAGAGTGCCAGCAATATTCAAACTTTCAAGAAGAAATAAATGTGCTGTAGGATAATAAACACCGCTAAAAACTAAAGTAGCATCATTTAAAACTCTTAAAATATCTAAAAAAATTTCACAAATATCTCATTGACTAAGATAAAGTGTGATATTTGAACATGTTGAGAAAAAAAAACTACATAATGCATCTTTGTATTGAAATGCTTGACATCAGAGAAAATAAGTAGAATTCCAACGTTTTGTTGTGTTTCGAGTCATTCTACATGCAGTAGGGTTTAAAGCATTATGCACGTAATTAGTAAAATGAAATTTTTCACCAAAGCTTAAAGAAAGATGTGTCATACAAGTTAATTTCGCAAATTCTTCTCTATTTTTTGCATCCTAAAATTTAAATAAATCTACACTACCCGTACCTCTACTAGATGATGCGTACCTGCCCATTTGAGTTTGCGTCGTATCAATGCCAAGTTCAACCGGATGATATTTTTCCATGTGCTTGATCATATTGCCGTATCCACCAGAAAATTTATAGATAACCCCACAATAGTTGCAAATTGCTCGTTGTGAATCATCTTCTAGGCGTTCCAAATTAAAATGAATTTGAAAATATCCGAAGACCGAGCATTAACTTCTCTTCTCCGTGATTGTGCACTGACACTAGGGCCGCTCTCTTGGGTTGGCATATTTGAGATTATGTTCTCAGATGAGCTTGTCATTTTTTTTGAGAAATCAGAAAGAAAAATAAGAAAATTGAATAATTGCGATGCGAATGATAACAAATTAACAACTAAATGAATTGAGATTGAGAATAAGAATATAAGATTATAAGAGAATTGTATTGAAGTAAGATTGAGAATAGAGAATTATAGAAAATGAGAGAGTTGAGAATTTGGTGTGATGAAATTATGAAAAATGTATCATATTTATAGAATTTTAGAATTTTTTTGATACCAAAAATGCCCCTAAATATAACCGTTTTATTACCGTTATTAGGGGTACGTTAATAATTTATATTTTAAATAATAAAAATAATTTTTTTTATTTGGGCAGAGAGCGAAACGGCTCCCTGCCCCCCCAACGGCTAGTAGACGTTGGGGGTAGGGTTCCTGTTGGAACCCTACGGCTCCAACAGGAACCCTACGGTTCCGGTTCGGACCGGTTCGGTCCGGTTCGAACCCCAACTGAACCGGTCGCCTTCCGATTCGGTTCCGGAACCGGAACCGGTTGGAATCGGAACCTTCCGGTTTTAACCGGTTCGGTTCCGGTTCCGAACCGGAACCGTGGCTGGGTCTACCGTCATCTGACTTCCTGTCACATCACGTCGTTTTATACACTGCCACACTTCACCATTATGATGCCAGCCTGTAAAGATCTCTCATACGGTGGTACATGTCAGAGGGAAAAGTTCAAACGGTCCCGATCATACGTCGGGCTCCATGAGCACGGCCAAACCATGTGCCGAACTACCCCAACTACTTCCGACCTGACCCAAAATATAATCAGTACCCTCTGAACATTCGTCCCTCCAAAAGGAAAAATTTCATCTTTGCCATTGCTGTACTGTTCAAATACTTTATCACAAAAAACACCATCAACAATCCCGAAAATGAAAATCAGCGGTCCACAAAATTAATTAGTCAAATTTATCATCATAAATTGTGTAATAAACGTGGGTTTTGCGAGAAAGTGTGATTCGATGAGAATCCAGTTTTGATAATGAAAGCTGCTTTACTTGAAAGTTTTACACATACACCTTAAAATTTAAAATTTTGAAGTTTATTTTCAAAAAATTTATCATTTTTTTTTCTATGAGTAAATGCTGATTTAGTTTATAGAATTTGAATAATTATCTAATCAATCCGTATATTTTTAAAAATATATCCGTTGTATATATGTTTCGATTATAATCTACTTAATTATTCTCTACTTTTTCCCACTATATATATATTATGAAATCATTTGAAACATCACCGCCAAACCACCTATTCTGTACTCCGAACCCAGAACCTCAAAATGAGATTATGAGCCTTACACCACCAAGCAACGCCCTTTGGGGAATCCACTGTGTATATGTTAGATATGTTTATAAATTTTATGTTATATTAGGTAAAAAAAAATGTTTTATAAATGAGAAATTGGATCGAACAACTATAGAGTTAATGAAAGGACGTTCTGTGTAATTTAAAAATATATTATACTAGGACTAAAACCCAATGACTAAAAGGGATTTACCAAAAGTTTATATTGAATTACAAATCAATTAGCGTTATTGCAAGTAATTAACTTTTTTGTGTTTGTTTTGAATGATTATAATCTTTAGATATGTTATAATATAAGATTTTTGTTTTGAATGATTAGATATGTTATCATTTAAGATTTATTGGAACTCTAGATAAACACATTTATAATACAACTTAAAAATCTATTGAGTAGCACTAACACTAGTAGCTAGGGAGAAATTTATCCATATTAATTCTATTATTTTTTTTTTTGTGGAATGGGGAAAGAGCCCCATGAGGGCTTCAACTAGTTCTCAATAATAATTTGAGTTGGGACTGTATATAACAATTATTACAATTATTACACGGTAATTGGGAAATCCGAATATGACAAAATTACAATTATAATTATTATCCTCAAACAGACCCTAACGGCGGACCCTGAGAGTAGACCCTGACGGTAGAGGCTGAGAGCGGAGGCTGAGGGCAGAGGCAGACCCTGAGAGGGAGGCAGAGGCTGAAGGCAGAGGCTGACAGCAGAGGCTGATGGCAGAGGCAGAGGCTGAAGGCAGAGGCAGAGATACCTTGGCCAGCCACAACGGCTGCCATATTAAGCCCATAGGCTGATGCAAGTTGGCCAACCGAAGGGGCTGCCACTGCACTTTGGTCAGCCACGGGGGCTGCCACAACATTCTGGCCAGCCGAAGAGGCTGCCATATTCGGATCTACTGTGTTTGGACTGATTTCCATATCCACAGAGTCTCGAATTTGTTTTAAGACTGTAAAACAAATTCGTCCCCTACCGTAGGTGCAGTAGAACATGAGACGATTGTTTCCCAGGATACAACGGGAAAACGCACGAGCAAGGGCACCACCAAACTCGCACCAAACGAACAACAAAGTGTTTGAACTCTCCTTGTAAAAACAAAACAAAACAAAATCTATTTTTTTTTTTTTTATTCTCTGTTATGAAAACAAGAAATGATGTTGTTTATATAGGAAAGGAAAACACATCTCAATTAATAGAAATTAACTTGCCAATTAAATTTCATAATGGGAGATGTTACACATTGTTGTAACCACTAAGCTAATTAAATTAGCACTAATGGAAATTAAACTATGTAACCACCAAGCTAATTAAATTAGCACTTATGGAGATTAAACTTTGTAACCACCAAGCTAATTAAATTAGCTGTTATGGAATTACAAAAGGCTTGAAAATTGTGAACTTTGAGCAACAATTTCTCATTCACCCAAGCACCATTTTAAGCATATGAATATACCATTTCGAAGTACTCACGGAGGAGTATCCGAATCATTCAATAACAACCACTAACACGAAGTGGACCATGCTTAAAATTGAGCCTCAAAATGCTTATAAATAAGCATTTTTCCAACAATCCCCCACATGAATGAAATTGGCGAAAAACGTCGAGTAAAATTATTTTTATAAAACATTTTATTTTGACCTAGAAGAGTTCAACGGTTCAACACCTGCATAGGATAGGTAGGCCACAGCCTTTGAACCTTCCCTTGTGAAAATTTATCTCATTACTGGCTGACAGTTGACGCGATGTCATTGAACTGTACTGACGTTCATGTAAATGGAGAATATATATCACACAGATATTTTACCTACACATCTGAGTTCTCATTATTATGTTCATTTTGGCCATGAACATCTACCTGGTTCTGCAAGAGTTTCTAAGAATTGTGCCCCGTACAATTCCCTTTGAAGCGGCCCCACTTCTCTCTCACATAGGTGATTTCTTATTTAAGAGTATCTCGTAATACTCTGCTCGGATTCCCGACGCATAAGAATCATTAAAAACTTTTGCTTAACCTCTATCCATACGAGCATCACTGTTTCATTTCATCATAGGAATGGACTAGAGGGTAACCCCCCCACAGTGATCCAATTATGTCTTTTACGAGTAGGTTGTCCCATTGAACCTAGATCCTGGGATCTCCAGTCAACAAGGTTGGGTTTTCCTTCGTAATAAACATTTATCTAATGGGCTTCAGTCTCATTCCCCTCGATAATTTCACAACTAACTCTCTATTTAACCCTTTGATTAGCGGATCCGCAATGTTATCCTTTGACTTTACATAGTCAATCGAAATAACTCCAGTAGAGAGTAATTGTCTAACGGTATTGTGTCTACGACGAATATGTCTAGACTTACCATTATACATATTGTTATGTGCCCTTCCAATTGCAGATTGACTATCACAATGAATGCAAATTGCTGGCACTGGCTTAGGCCAACTTGGAATATCCTCTAGAAAATTTCGAAGCCATTCTGCTTCTTCAGCACACTTGTCTAATGCAATGAATTCTGATTCCATTGTAGATCTGGCTATCACAGTCTGTTTGGAGGATTTCCATGATATAGCTGCACCTGCTAGTGTAAACACATAACCACTAGTGGACTTTGAGTCTTTCATGTCAGATATCCAATTAGCATCACTGTATCCTTCGATTACAGCTGGATATTTATGATAGTGCAACCCATAATCACGAGTAAAACGTAAGTACCTAAGTACTCTCACTATTGCTTTCCAGTGATCAACCCCTGGATTACTCGTATATCTGCTGAGCTTGTTTACTGTACAGGCTATATCAGGCCTTGTACAACTCGATAGATACATCAAACTTCCGATCACTCTAGAGTATTCTACTTGAGATATACCATCTCCCCTATTCTTCGATAGGTGTAAACTCACATCTAAAGGAGTTCTAGCCACAACTGAATCATCATCGTTGAATTTACCAAGAATTTTGTCCACATAGTGCGACTGATCAAGAATAAGTCCATCTGGACTTCTCGAGATCTTTATTCTCAGAATGACATCTGCAAGACCCATGTCTTTCATGTCAAACTTGGATTTCAGCATATTCTTGGTAGATTTCACCATTTTGGCATTACTCCCGACAATCAGTATGTCATCAACGTAGAGACATAAAATGACATAGCCAACTTCTGTCTCTCTGACATAAATGCATTTATCACATTCATTGATTTTAAAACCATTTGCCAACATGGTGTCATCAAACTTTTTATGCCACTGTTTCGGGGCTTGTTTCAATCCATACAAGGATTTAACTAACTTACAGACTTTCTTTTCTTGTCCTGGAGCTATAAAACCTTCAGGTTGTTCCATGTAGATTTCTTCATCTAAATCTCCATTCAGAAAGGCTGCGTTCACATCCATCTGATGTACCTCAAGATTGCGCAATGCTGCAATCGCTAGTATCATCCTTATGGAATTTATTCTCGTTACAGGAGAATAAGTATCAAAGTAATCAAGACCTTCACGTTGTCTATAACCTTTAATTACAAGTCTTGCTTTGTACTTATCAATTGATCCATCTGCCTTTATTTTCCTTTTGAAAATCCACTTAGACCCTAAGGTTACATCCTGGAGGACGATTCACTAACTCCCAGGTGTGATTTTGTAAGATGGATTCAATTTCACTATTGATGGCATCTTTCCACAAGGCACATCAGCTGATTTTACAGCTTCGTTATAGCTTTGAGGATCATTCTCTAGCAAAAATGTCAGAAAATCTGGACCAAATGATTTTTCCGTTCTAGCTCTTTTGCTACGTCTTAGTTCAGGTTCAACAGCTTGTTGATCCTCTGGAACATTAATTTGTTCTCGGTCCTGACTATCTTCAATGATAGTCTCATGTGCCCGTTTGTGCACATCTGAATTCGAATTAGTTTTACAAGGAAAAACGTATTCGAAAAATGATGCATTCCTCGATTCCATTATCGTATTCTTGTGAATATCTGGTACATTAGACTCATGCACAAGAAATCGATAAGCATTACTGTTATGAGCATATCATATGAAAATGCAATCAACAGTTTTTAGTCATATCTTCACCTTTTTAGGTGGAGGAATGACTACCTTGGCAAGACACCCCCACACTCGAAGGAATTTATAGGAAGTACTCTTCCTTTCCACATTTCATAAGGAGTTTTCCCTGCTTCTTTCCGTGGTACCTTATTTAAAAGGTAATTAGCTGATAAGACAGCTTCTCCCCACATAGTCTGAGGTAAGCCAGAGCTGATTAACATAGCGTTCATCATCTCTTTCAAGGTACGATTCTTACGTTCCGCAATCCCATTGGATTGAGGCGAATAAGGAGCTGTGGTTTGATGTATGATTCCATTTTGTTCACAAAGTGATTCAAAAGGAAAACATACTCACCACCACGATCACTTCTTAACTCCTTAATTCTTTTATTCAGTTGATTCTCAACTTCATTCTTATAGAGAACAAATTTCTCTATAGCTTCGTCCTTGCTTTTCATTAAATACACATAGCAAAATCTTGTGCAATCATCAATAAAGGTAATAAAATATTTATTACCGCCTCTCGATTGTATTGAATTAAAATCACATACATCGGTATGAATTAGATCAAGTGGTTCAGAGTTTCTTTCAATACTATGAAAAGATGATCTTGTTAGTTTTGCCTCAACACAAGTATCACACTTATGTTTGTTATCAATTTTAAAATTGGGAATATGATTCATGTTAATTAACTTTCGCAATGAATTAAAATTAACATGTCCTAATCTACCATGCCAAAGATTAGAATACTCAACAATATAAGCAGAAGAACTAGCTTTATTGATATTTTTGGGTTTAACAACCATTACATTGAGCTTAAAAAGCCCATCAGTTACATACCTTTTTCCCACATACATCCCATTTTTAGTCAAAACTACTTTATCAGACTCGAACACCATCCGGAATCCATGCTTGTTCAGAAGCGATCCAGACACAAGATTCTTCCGTATTTCAGGTACATACAGAACATTGTTCAGAGTCAACTCTTTCCCAGAGGTCATTTTCAGAATCACCTTTCCTTGACCTTCTATCTCAGATGTTGCTGAATTTCCCATGTATATCTTTTCCCCATTTTCAGCAGGCTCAAATGAAGAAAACATGCTCTTGTCTGAGCATACATGTCGAGTGGCACCAGTATCAATCCATCACTCTCTTGGGTTAGAACCCACCAGATTAACCTCAGAAATCACAGCAGAAAGGTTAATGTCTGAAACATCTTGAGTCATGTTTTCTAGCACATTAGCCTCTTGTTTCTTTTTCTTCTTCGGCAGTCTGCACTCAGAAGACTTGTGACCCATTTTGTCACAGTTGAAGCATTTTCCTTGAAATTTTGATTTCTTGGAAACTCCTCCTTTAGGGCCCATCTTTGACCCTTTGTTCTTGAGGTTCTTGTTCTTATGGCCATATTCGACAACATTTGCTTTGGCCTCATGAGTCATTCCTCTCTTTTCAGAAACTCGGTTATCTTCCTCAATTCTTAGCTTAAGAACCAAGTCTTCAATGCTCATTTCTTTTCGCTTATGCTTTAAATAATTCTTGAAATCTTTCCAACCAGGTGGTAGTTTCTCAATTATCGAGGCTACTTGGAAGGTTTCACTTAAACTCATCCCCTCAGCATGAATTTCTGCTAGAATAATCTGCAGTTCTTGTACTTGGCTTATCACAGTTTTGGAATCAATCATTTTAAACTCTAGGAAACGGCCTACGACAAATTTCTTAGTACCGGCATCCTCAGTTTTATATTTTCGATCTAAAGATTCCCAAAGCCCTTTAGCTGTTTTCATTCCAGCGTACACACTGTACAAGGAATCACATAGCCCATTCAGCACATAATTCCGACATAGGAATTCAGAATGTTTCCAAGCTTCAATGGCACTGATGACTTGGATATCAATCTCACCCTCTTTGGGTACAGGAGCATCTTCCTTTAGAAACCTCGCAAGGTTCAACGTGGTCAGGTAGAAGAACATTTTCTGTTGCCACCTTTTGAAATTCTGACCACTGAATTTTTCAGGTTTTTCCGCAGCAGGATTGACATGGCTCACATGTCCAACAAGTTGTCTAGCCATTGAGGCAGAAATACCTTGGCCAGCCACAACGGCTGCCATATTAAGCCCAGAGGCTGATGCAAGTTGGCCAACCGAAGGGGCTGCCACTGCACTTTGGTCAGCCACGGGGGCTGCCACAACATTCTGGCCAGCCGAAGAGGCTGCCATATTCGGATCTACTGTGTTTGGACTGATTTCCATATCCACAGAGTCTCGAATTTGTTTTAAGACTTTAGATAACAATTATTACAATTATTACACGGTAATTGGGAAATCCGAATATGACAAAATTACAATTATAATTATTATCCTCGGAGCAGACCCTAACGGCATACCCTGAAAGCGGAGGCAGGTACTGATGAGCAGAGGCAGAGGCAGATGGCAGAGGCTGAAGGCAGAGGCTGAGGCTGAAAGCAGAGGCAGAAGATGAAGCTGAGCAGAGGCTGAGGCTGAGGCTGTTGGCAGATGCTGATGCTGAGGCAGAGGCTGTTGGCAGATGCTGATGCTGAGGCAGAGGCTGTTGGCAGATGCTGATGCTGAGGCAGAGGCGGTTGGCAGATGCTGAGTCAGGCAGAGGCAGAAGCTGAAGCTGAGGCAGAGGCTGTTGGCAGATGCTGATGGTGAGGCAGAGGCTGTTGGCAGATGCTGAGTCAGGCAGAGGTAGAAGCTGAAGCTGAGGCAGAGGCTGTTGGCAGATGCTGATGGCAGGCAGAGGCAGAAGCTGAAGCTGAGGCAAATCAGAACTTTCCCGAGGCTTGTTGTAAAACAACAATATCCTTAAAACAAATTCGTCCCCTACCGTAGGTGCAGTAGAACGTGAGACGATTATTTCCCATGATACAACGGAAACGTACGAGAAAGGGCACCACCAGACTCGTATCCAACGAACCACAAAGTGTTTGAACTCTCCTTTTAACAAAACAAAGAAAATGATCTTTCGTGTGTGTGCTATGTCTTTCTCTATTTTCTATTTCATATCTTGAAAACAAGAACTGATGTTGTTTTATAGGAAAAGAAACACATCTCAATTAATAGAAATAACTTGCCAATTAAATTTCATATTGGGAGATGTTACACATTGTTGTAACCACTAAGCTAATTAAATTAGCACTAATGGAAATTAAACTATATAACCACCAAGCTAATTAGATTAGCACTTATGGAGATTAAACTTTGTAACCACCAATCTAATTAAATTAGCTGTTATGGAATTACAAAAGGCTTGAAAATTGTGAACTTTGAGCAACAATTTCTCATTCACCCAAGCACCATTTTAAGCATATGAATATACCATTTCGAAGTACTCACGGAGGAGTATCCGAATCATTCAATAACAACCACTAACACGAAGTGGACCATGCTTAAAATTGAGCCTCAAAATGCTTATAAATAAGCATTTTTCCAACAATGAAAATAGCCAAAACATCTAAGGTAAAATAGGAATAACCTAATTGGTTTATCCGACTTCATTATAATAATAATAGTAGTTATTATTATTATTATTATTATTATTAGTGGTAAATCTAATAATAATAGTAGATTTTCGTTTGGGTCCCCAAAGATATATATATGATACTAATTACTTATTTAGGAAATATAATTGACTCAAGGAGTACAATATCGGTTTACTAAATGATAAAGGAATGAGAGAACGACTTTGACAATAATAAGAATAAGAGGTATCATGGTAAAAGAAAGAATTCAAATTCGACATTAACAATATACAGAATTCCTAGAGAGAGATTCGGATCACCCACATCATCTATAAAAATGTCACTCCACTCGACTAAGAAGGTAGATTCAAGTTTAAGTTTTGACTAATTAGAAAAAATTAGGGTAAATTATTGAGAGTTCTTTTATGTGAGCAATCAAATCATCGTCTGTTTTTCCCGTGGACCAAAGCATTCCTAGACCGAACAATTAATCTTTCCCCTTGACAAAAATCAAACACAGAATAAGTAAAAATTCCCCCTTTTCAATTTATTGAATGAATCATCTGTAAAGGATCATTGCATATGTTAGCAATTCAAATTAAAAGAATTAAGGTAACTTTTTTCAAGAGAAATTAGAAGCCATCAAAAAGGGGAAATTCAAGAATAGTTATCATAAAATTACAAGCAATTCAAAGTCAACGTATTATTATTTATTGAAGATGCACAGATGCGACCCCCTACTTACGAGGTCATTTGTCCATTTTATGATCTCAGCAGAGGTGTGTCTGAGAGCTATGTAGGGAGACTATGCTCTCTCGGTCCCGCACGGTTTTATCCACGCAGAGAGTCTTATCCACGTGAACGTAGCGGTTAGTGGGCCCAACGTCCGACTCAATAATTCTTACGCTCCGTGGAGCCACGGTGAGAATCGGACGTATGAGTCCATTAACCACCACGTCCACGTGGTTGAGGCTCCTTATGGGGACAAAACCGTGCGGGACTTGGAGAGTAGAGTCCCCTAACATAGCCCTCGTATACACCTCTGTCGAGATCCCAAAACGGACAAATAGACTCATTTGGAATGAGGTCGCATTTGCACACCTTCATTTATATATAGAAGAATTCATATATTGTAATTAACATAAATAAAGAAATTCAAACTCGAAAAATAAATACAAAAATAAAAAATAAAAATGCAACAAATCATTCTTGCGTATGATTTTATTCTTCAAGTTTGGCTCCCAAGTTTTGGTAATTGCTTGGGAAGAGACTGTACATTTGGCTCGTTGAGTCTAGTGATGTAGGATTTTGACACGTCACTTCATTTAATTTATCTTTAATTTGAGAGAGGATTTTTTTTTTTTTTTGTCCTTTTAAACTTGTTGGGTCTTGGTCCTTAATTTGTTATATCCCCACATTATTTTTAAAAACATTTATAATTACACAAAAATAGAAGGAAAAAAAACAAACAAATCGTACTTCTATTTGCGATATTGAAAAATAATTTATAAAAACAGAAGAATTAAACTTAATGATAATTCAATTGGTTAAATTGGAAAAATGATTACTTATAAGCAATACAAACAAGGTAGTTGCAAAAGAAAAAAAGTATAGGAAAATAAATTTGTATTGAGGTGAAATTAATAGCAAATTTAATTACCTAACTTGGAAAAAGTAGTGAAATAGATTAAGTAACTACTAAACTTGATCCTTAAGTTATAATAAAATCTCAAAGTTAGAGTGGAGTATAAGCAAACCCATTGATTCAAGACATTTAGGGTTAAGTTAGCTACCAAAAAGGTTGTTAAGCAACTCCATTGTTATATCTCTAAATCACATATATAGAAGATCAAAAGTAGTAATGCCAAAAAAAGAAAGATGGTGGTGTTGCGTCTGTTTAAGGAATCTTTGGCTTGGTGTAAAGAATAAGTTTGGTCATCATTTAGTGATTTCTCAACCATATTATATATATATATATCAAAAGAAAATTATACCCTAATTCACTCTTTGATATTTTAAAAGTGTTTTTTATTATATTGATTTCAGATAAAATACAATTAACGTCAATAGATATATATACTCGACCCCACCTAATAGGAAATTAAAGATTTTATTTAGTTGGATTTGGTTTGGGTTTTTGATACTATGACCAAAGACATGTATCTTCTTCTATCATTGAAGCTAGATGGTAACTATAGAAACCACAGAAATATTATTTTGTTCGGACAAGCAAAACATTAGAATGATTTTTCATTTTTTTTGGGTGGGCCGGGGTTGGTGGTTTAATAACATGCCCAGGTAAAATTCGGACGATTTTATCCAAGCAAAAGTAACATTTTTTATTTGATGAAGCTATGAATGTCATATGTATCATTAATTAGCTACCTCAATTTAGCTAGTTAATTATGGGAATTGTTGTAATGTATAGGGTAACTCAATTCAAAAGTTGAGGGTTATTGAAGGTTTATAATTTAATTTTATTCACTTTTATCACTTAAAATTGGATATTTTTCTCAACATTATAAATCGTAATGTTTTTTACTTAGTTCATATCACATGCATAGGTAGTGAGACTCGGGTAAGATTCACTCTAATACCATGTTAAAATTCTCAAATTTAATTTAATTTAAAAGCTAACTTAAGAACTGAAAATTATCAAAGACTTATATTTTGACAAATTTATTTAATTTTCTCATTCGATCATATGAGATATTTTTCTCAACAAGAATTTATTATTTTCGTAGAAAATGAGAGAAAATTACTAAAAAAAAAGTAAAATCATAAGTTAATTAATTAAATAACCCCAATATATTAAATCACAAAAAATAAACAGTAGAAAAGAAAAGCAAAAAAAAAAAAAAGCATTTCTCAATCAAAAACCAAATTTAATTTAATTTGGTCGCCCATCTATAGTTCTTCTTCTTCAGCCAAAGCCATTCTGCTCAAAGGACTAGGGCCAAGCTTCTTCCTCCTCCTCATAATAACACTTCTACTTCTTATAATTTCCATTTGATTCCTCCTCCTGACTTGCATCATTGCTTCTTTTTCTTCCACCACAAATCTCCTCATCAACACATCATCAGTCAATGACTTTCCTCTAAACACCCTTCTCCCTTCTGTGCTAACCCTAGCAGCAGCAACAGCTGGTGCCATATTATTAATATTACTAGGGTTAGGGTTAGGGTTTATCATCATCATCATCATCCCTCCTTCAGGCTTAGATCTAGGGTAACTGTAGCTTCTTCTTGGCGGAACATATTGATGATCAGCTCTAAATACTTCACTGTATGATGAAATTGGTGCACATAAACAAACCCTTGTGAATGAAGCTGTCGCCATGCTCAATGAGCTACATTTCCGAAGCTGCTGCTTCCCATTTTTATTTGTTGCAGCTTTTGATTTTTCTGTTGCTGCAACATTAATATTTGAAAGTGTTTTCCATTGAGTTGTTGCCATTTCCATTGCTCTTTTATACCAACGTTTCCTGTAATTTATCTCCCAAAATTTGCATGTCATCATAATTTAATATTTCGTTAATTTGCTGGGATTTTTTTAGTGCCATTTTATTTTTACTCTCTTTTGAAATTGAACCCCAAAAAAAAAAAAAACTCTTCGAATCCTAAGATTAATCCTTCAGAAATAGAAACAAGTGCTGAAATTAAACTTAGATATTTTAAATATTAGATTTAATTAGAGACATTATGCCTGCCACTAAGGACACCATCATGATTGATAAGCTAATGGGCCTTTTGATAATCTCCATCCCATTTTAAATCAGTTTAGGCCCACTACCCACATGGCCCATTTGTAGGAGGCCCATACATTAAAATTGCCACCATTTGTTGTATTTCAAATATGTAACTAAAAGATCCATGGCCAAAAAAAAGAGACTAGAAGAATAAATTTTGAGTGGAATAATAATTCATCCATTAATATAGATTATTAAAATATATTACTTACAAGCTTTCCTAATTTTATTTTAACTGGATTTATAAAATGCATAATTTGGACAAATAAAAAATAGACTTAGACTTAGTATAATTACAAGCAAATTTTGATTCTTGCAAATATAATTCTCCTACATAATTATCAAATTTCCATATATATTTTTATTTGATGAATGCAACGAGATGAAATTAAGAGTGTTTTCCATTGAATTATTATTTATTAGAGCATTCAATTCCTTAAAAAAAATTATAATTCAGAAAATTGGGCACATGATGATAACCCAGTTCAATCCTTGAGTCATCTAGCAAAGGTTTCTAACTACACCCATTATGATAATTATGAGAACAAACTAATAAAATGAAAAGCATTGTACTAATAAAGAATTGTTGTTTCAACATTTGCTTAGTTAATTATGTGAAAAACATTTAAATTAAATTATATTAACTATATGAAAGAATGAAGCAAACTTATAAACTATGTCTTAACATATAAGTAAGAATTGAAGAAGAAAATAAAAATGGAAAATTGGCATACCTTGAGTGTGAGTTCTTTGGATCTTGCATGAACAAAAAAATAATGAACAAACTGAATTATGATCAGAGCAATGAATTTTCATCTGGGTTCTAGACAAAGAGGAAGAAGAAGAAGAAGAAAGAGAGAGCTAGCTAGGCTTTTGGCTTCAAATTTGTGAATGAGCTAGCTGCTTTTTTTCCCCTTCACATTCTTTATTACAAGCCCTTCTTCTCTTTTGCTTTGGCAGGCATGATTCCTATTGATTTTTTTATTGAGAGAGAAAAACAAATTTTTTAAAAAAAAAAATTAAAAAAAGGAATTTCAAATTTGTGAATGAGCTAGCTGCTTTTTTTCCCCTTCACTTTTTCATGCAATGACTAGACTACCACTCTTATCTCTCCACTTTTTTATTCAAATGAATATGGAGATACTACTTTAGTCCTTAGGTTTTGAATAAATAATATATTACTTAAAATCATTTTATTTTCTTTAAAATCTACTTAATTATTATTTACTTTTCACCTATTGTATGTTAGATTTGTTTGAAATTTAAGTTATATGATACCAACATGTCATTTTATCCTAAAATTGTTGAATCCAACAATCATGCTTGGAAGTAATAACAAAGAGACGTTTTGAAATATCTAGACTGACTCGATAATTAACCTAAGTTTTGGGGACTAAAAGAAAATTTACCAATTGAAAAGTATTTAGAGTATTGTAATCATGTTTAGCTTCTGTTAAGCATCATTATGAGCAACCAATTAACCATGCATGTAATATAACATTAATAGTTTTAAGGCATTGATCTTTTTGAAAATCTAGACATGCGCACTACTAGGCCTGCCTTTGTGTCATATATAAATGGATTATTATCATTTCACTTCTTTTTAAATTAAAAAAAATAATAATTGACATCAGTGGCGTAACCAGAAAATCAAGTTAGCGAGGGCAAAATTATGGAAAATATATATATAATATAAAAAATAATTATATTTATATTGATATTTGAATATTTTATACATAACAACTATACATGAAGTGATTTAATAAAAGAATCACTACAAATATATCAATAAATTAGAAGTTCAGTAACCAAACTTAAGTATAAACATAATTATTTTTATTTTTTATTTAAATGCAATGTAATCCCTATTCTTTTGCAAATGGAAAAATACAAAATGAGTGGATTTAAAATGAAAAGTAGATAATACAAATTAAATATAATGATCCAAACAAATTCAAGGTTATCATTTATTTTAGACATGTTTAAGAAATAAGATTGATGCAAAAGTGTGTTAGAATTTTTTTAACTAATTTGGACTTGGGCCTACATATTATGTTAAAAATACAACTTAAAAAATTAAAAAAATAAATATATTATAGATATTGTTTAATTGTTTCTATTTTCTAATATATATATATATATATATATATAGATATATAAATTGTGGTACGCCACTGATTGATATAAAACGTTAGTGTAATATTTTACTATTATATCTTTACAATAATTATATTTTACTATAATATCTTATATTTTACGTGTCTTTACAAAACTTTACATTTTACTACTATATCTTTATAAAAAAAAACACATTTAGTAGTAAAAAAAAAAAAAAAAAAAAAAAAAAAAAAAAAAAAAAAAAAAAAAAAAAAAAAAAAAAAATGTCATTTCTCAATATATAGTTCTTATAGAAAAATGTAAGGTACTAATAATTGAATGTAATTTTTATAAAAATATAATAACAAAATATTATATCCCGATATTTTTTATATCAAATTGTTATTTCTCAATTTCTAAAGTAGTAAAATAATAATAACCCTACATAAAATCATGGTCTTAATTTCAAGGAAAATCATTATATGCATGGCATGATGTGATCCAAGCAATTTGTGAACATTGATAGAATTTGTTGCCATAAAATAAAATTAACTGCTTTCATCCATTGCATATTAATTGGCATTTCTGATGCCAAATTTCAAATCTGGAAAGTAAAATTAAACTGCATGTTACTTAGAATTGCTTTCATTTACTGCAATGTTTAAGTGATGCACTATTTTCTTTGTATCCATTTTGTGCAAAGAAATTTAAATCATTTTGTTGTTTATGATTGCCAGTTTTGTTTGTAACTTGATGCTGAACATACTTTTGTGCACTTTTATTTTCTTGAGTGATGTATTTAGGGTTTGAGTTTTTTTTTTTTGTGTAATCTTTTGGGAGCATTTTGTTTTTTTATAGAAATAATATGGAATTGAGATTCAACTATGAGTTGGAAATCCCGCAGCCAAAGCATCCATTTCGGGTTTAAACGGAGCAGGTGAAACCCCCTGCTGTCTCAGACTCTTACAAGAAACACATTTCCTGGATTCAAATACAGGATCTCAAGGTGAGATCATGAACCTTACACCACCAAATCACGTCCCTTAGAGACATGAGACATTCAACTATGATACATTAAAGCAGATCTTGATAGATTTCTAAAACACCTATTAATGGATTAGTAAAAAGGAAGAAAGATACTTCATTAGTATGATAATGCTTTATATTTACTAATTGGCCCTATATATAATGTAGAATCTGATACCTAATTAGTAGATAGTAGATAGGGCTAGGAACTTTTTTAAAAAGCATACATGAAGGTCAATAAAATTATAAACCAAGTGCTGAATTTCATATATAATTAATTAAGAACATTGATATCCTTTAAAAATATATATATATATATATAAATTAATGTGCTTTAGCCAATAGCCAATGAGTGTAAATATTGTGAAGGACTGGACCAAAAATGGAAATAAACCCAATTCCTTAATTTGTATTAAAAGGAGAGTAAAAACTATTCAAGGTATGGGCATGTATTGAGATCCAGTCTGGTTGCTAATGGATGGCATCATATGATTCTTCATCTGTGGGTGATGTGTGTTATATCCATCCATAAACCCTAAAAGCTGCTGTCAAAGGGGAAAAAAAAAGATTTGATGATTGGTTGGTGGTGATGCTTGGATTGAAGATTAACCCCAGTACACAACTTGTATTCTTTATAATTTTACTTTTGCAGAAAAAGAAAAAAAAAAGGAAAAAGAAATCCAAGCTGTGAGATATTTGTTGCAATCTCATCATCTACAGGTATATAATTTGACATGATGATCAGGAGAGTAAAACACATTCACGACTAATCGTACCATCATATCAAGAATTTATTTTATTCATATCGATCTATCGAAATCTTATTCAGAGTTTATCATATCCAACCTCCGCATTTTCTTACTTGATTCACATTTGGATTAAGTGGTTTCAGTGTCAAACATATGTTTCTTAAAGGTCCCAAATTTAGAAGAAAAATTTGGCAAATTAACCTCTTTGAGTGGCAATTGAATGTAAAAAGGAGTGAGAAAAATGCCATTAAGGCTAAAAAAACAGGAAGTGCTTATTAGTAGGGGCATGCATAGATAGACAAGTGATTTTTTTGAGTCAAAAGTGCTTTTCAAGGTTTTGGAGTCATCTTTAGCTTTTGGTACATAGTAGACCATGGAAATCATTTTGTCCAACTTTGGATTGAAATTAAAAGCTCCCCACAAAAATAAGCAAAAAAAAAAAAAACAGATATTGAAAAATATAGTAGTAGTAAGTTGCAAGATTTTTAAAAAAAAAAATTGATGATATATTTGATTTTAACCCAAAAAAAAAAGGAACATTTTCATTATTTGCCTGCATATCATGTGAAAATAAAAATGCAATGGCAGTGGGATTGTGCTATCAAAACGTGCAACTTCTGACAATCATCAATTAGTAAGAGCCCATTTGGTCCCTTTACACTCAATGCTTGCATTCACCAATTTATTATTTCATACAAATCAAATTTCCAATTTCAGCTTTTGTCTATTTCTTTTGCCATAAACAACTTTCTTTCAGAATTGACAGTGGATAATTGTCCAAATGGCCCATGTTTTTTCAGGTTATTATTGACAGATTCTGCTCAATGAACAAGGCTTTAAATCTTTTCAGATATACAAAGTAGGTTCAAGCAAACAAGGATTCATATTAATGCATACAGGTTTTTTTTTTTTTTACTGGTATCAAATCTTACTCACTCTAGAATTGATATGATTTATGTATTAATATGATCCAACACGAACTTAGTCTCATATATAGATCGCTATGCTGTTAAAGGTGTTGCCTAATCCATGCTTGAGCGGGTTTTTCAAACAGCCGCTTAAGCGGCTATAGGAGGTGCATAGGTATTTTAAGTTGGTGACTTTTTATTTATTAGATAAAATTATGCATATTTGACTATTCAGTCTGTCTTTTGATTGGTCAAATGGCACTTGGTGGGGCTGAACTGCCAAAACGCATTGCCTCGCCTACTGCCTTTGATAGCATAACCCCCATAAGTTTCAAGCTACAGCCAGTGCTCGAAGCTTAAAAATACTATTCAAGCTATTATCTAATAGTTTAAGCATTTGGGTTTAAGCAGAAACGTAACATGGTATCAGAGTAAGTTTTGGCCAAGACTTTGGTTATATGGTGTTCGAACACTACATGGAAAATTAGACCCGAGAGGGGAATACCTTAGACTGCAAGCTCTAACATAAATTCTCTACAATAAAAGCAACATGACTTTGCTTGTGCTTGCTGCAATCCTCAATGTCCAATGACATAAAAATGCTAACTCATATTCAATGTACTCACTCTATTCGTCAGACTGTCAGAGCCTATCGACTTACTAAAAGCTTTCATCATCATCATGAATGGAGTGAACCAGTAAAGATAGAGAAATTCAATAACTCACTGGCTATCAGGCTCACCTGAGCCTTTCTTGCTCCAACTGCCTGGACCAGCTTTCCGCTCCCCTCGCTTTCTTTTATTCCTAGGAAAATTGATATCCGATGCTAAACACAATTTCAGTGTTGATTGCTCCTGAGAAGCTGATGGCTTTGTCGCGGGATCAGGTTCTGAGACAGAGATCGAAGAAGGGTTGGCGCTTTCTCCTTCTTCTCCTTTCTCTGGTTCATTATGCTTCTCCATGGATTGATTACTTGTTCTTAAGAAAGTGTGCTGCTCACCTTCACCTCCACTGTTTTGTATGAGGATGTTATCCAAAATCTACATATATCAATAATGTATAGAACCAAATAAGTATAAAATTAAAACATCCAATGCATCTGATCTGATGGCTAGAAATATCATATTGAATCAAAATAACCAAATTAAGCAAATAGATATTTAATTACGTTAAAAACGCTTACATCTTCACAAGAATCTCCAATTTGTGGCTGATGGAAAGTAACGTCTGCGGCAGATAGCAGTCCCACTGTGCTTTCTATTATATCCGGTACATGAATGGTGTCAGCATAACTTGAAATAGCACTTTCAGGCAGAACAAGATCTCCAATATCGTATTCTGTAATATGCTGAATTGGATTATATATAGCTCCGACAGAAGTTGTGTCTGCGTTGCCAGCGGAAAATGTAGGGCTTGGAGCAGAACTTGTTTGTGCATCACAGGGTGCAAGAAGGCTCAAGTTCTCTGAGGACGAGAACCTCGAGGCATTTTTGGACATGAAGATGTCAAGTTGACTTCTCAGCTTGTGAACCCGAGAATGAACAATTTCAATCTTCCAAAGGACCTGCTCCAAGGAATTATTGCCATCTTTGAACTCAAAAAATAATGGACCATCATTACTTCCGAATTTGTCATTACAATTGGCAGGCTGGTCCATAATTACTGCCCCAACATAAGAACAGAAGACAGATTTAGCAAAATAAAACACAGTGGACTTGAAATATGTATATGGCGCATAATTAGAGAATAAGCATCACAACATGGTAAGAGCAATGGAAATAAAAGTGAAGAAAAATTTCATATGAATCTTGCAGGTGAAGATAGGTAGGATAGACACAATTCAGATTCTGTGCACACAGGATTTTCACTTTTAGACTGCAAGTCCTAGGAGTCAAAGCGCTCAGGCACTTTCCAAGGATGCATATCATTTGACAATGGCACATATCACATAGCTTGTGCCAAACGAACTGATAGTTCATGTATTATTAACAGCCTATCATCTTCTAGCCAACTATTCAGACACATTCACCTTAATCAGATCTCAGAATCCCAAGATTAAGCCAATACAAGCCACCCACTGGTTATGGATGT
The DNA here is from genome assembly GCA_019454045.1 of Zanthoxylum bungeanum. Taxonomy (NCBI): domain Eukaryota; kingdom Viridiplantae; phylum Streptophyta; class Magnoliopsida; order Sapindales; family Rutaceae; genus Zanthoxylum; species Zanthoxylum bungeanum. Next base: position 217,865 of record SKCR01045058.1, on the reverse strand, counting down.
TATGAAGAAGTTGACGACAAGACAAACATTGAACTAAAATTTAATTAGCTCACCATATCAATAGCTATATGGCTCACTTGAAAATATGACTTTTTAAGGATGAATGAAAAATTTTAAAATGGAAAGGGAAAAATAAAAAACAGAAGGGAGTAAAAGAAATTAGAGCCAGGAAGAGAGATATTACTGCCCCTCCAAACCGGACTAAAAGGCTGCTCTGCTTAATTGATAGTTCAAAAAATACCCAGCTTCCCATCTCATTGATTTTTTTATTTTCACATATTAATATCAAGGGTGTACAAGCACAGCACCCATAGGTTTATCTCCCTTTGTAAACAGATTAATTTCAAGAATCACAAACCTATTATATGTCACATAATATAACAGGATCGTGATTATAAATACAGAAGAAATGGAATCAACATAACTAAACCAATTCAAAGCCTCTTCCCTCTAGATGGGGTCGGGCTACATGGATCTTTTGACACCATTGTTCTCTATCTGATATCATTGATTCATCAAGCTCCAAGAAATGAAATCAACATGCAGCATAATTATTAAATAGTTATTTGTATTACCAAAATCATCAGCAATAGAATTTCCTTCTGTATTGGACCGCTTGCTTTCTGTAAAATCACACATTAACATTGTCATTGGAAAGGAGATAGAGATCATGAATAAGAATGAAGAAGGCGGGGGAGAAAGCCAAAGCACTCACACCACGATGTACAATTACAAAGAACAAGCTTATACCAAGATAGGAAAAAAGGCTGTGATGCGACATGTATGATGCCAAATTAGTTGTGTGTTCAACTCTTTTCCGTTTCCTCCTCTTCATGGCCCTTTTTCTATACTCTTGACTAGAAAATGGCAATGACTTTGACCCCAACCCTTCTATTGTTGATTGACTAATTTTTGAGAGTTTATTCTGGTCATAAGTTGCAAGCTCTCTGGCATATTTTAGCGCTTGAGACTCTATCTCCTTAATTCTCAGCTCTGCCCATTTGCAACGCCACATAAGAGGATGTATAAAGCTCCTCCAGTGATTTGTCAACTTCTTCTTCCTAAAATGGAAACACAGGCAGTTTCAATATATAAATCACCTACTCACTAGGTTAACATTAATATATAAAATTGTCTGCATTATATACCATCTGCCATAATGAAACATATTATAGCCATTTTAATGGCATCCTCCTAATTCTACATTAAAATGCTGAAAATATAGTTTGGAAGGGTTGATGTAAGAATCTGTGGCAATGATGTATTCCACATTAGCAAACAAAACCTATGGAAGGATGAAATCTACAATTTAACTATTTTAGATTATGTTTGGATTAAATTGAACTGCAACTAGGTGTACCAAGTTAGTTAGCATAAAGATATAATTCGGGGTAATATAAACCACTCAATTAAACATAAGGTTAAGTGGTGGATTGGATTTAGATGGTCCTGCTGCCTATACATTTTCAGATAAAATATTTTGTGAACACTGACAAAGCTTCTAAGCCAAATCCTTCTGGTAAATTTAACATGTCTAAGTCACAACTTTGAACTGGAAATTTGACAGACATTCCTTGTTCAGACAAATAGTTTTCCTGAACTCCAAAAGTAATTCTGAATATCTTACTATTTCAAACATTAATGAGTTCCCCAGGTCAACATTACAAGTTGAAATTGGGCAATTAAGAGCATTCATTTCAACAAAAACAATAAGTGTAGCCTAAAGATGCACATCCTTCAGATAAACGCTGAGAACATTTTTCAGTGTTTACCCGAAAATACGCAGGATGGACACTATCATCTTGAAGTTTGTTTGAAAAAATTGCCAACTTATTTAAAATGAACGACTTTAGAAGGTTTGGTGACAAGGTACTCAATGTTGGTGAATCCAAAACCGGAAAATAAATAAAAGAAAATCTTAACAGTGTAGGAATTTGGTTCTCAACAAGTAGTTTGCATTTAATATGTACCAGAAAGTTAATTACTTTTTCCAACTAATACAGCAATACAAAAATTGAAAAAAATGACAAAATGTTTAAAGTCAATAGCAAATGAGAGCACGTGACTACATGTGGTATTGGTATTAATAAAATATAGAAAAGAAAGTCCTGAAACCAGTAAAAAGGATGGCCAGCGGGGCTTCCCACACTGTGGGCTCTGGGAATGATTCAATAAGTACGCAACTTTACCCTTACTTTTTTGCTAAGAGGTTGTTTCCGATACTCAAACCTGTGAACTTCAGGTCACAATGGAGTCCTCAAACCAGTTATTATGCTATTAATTCTACTTCGTCAAGACTTATCTCTATGATAACTACAACATTTGAGTAAAAATATTGCTATTAAACAGCATGCCAGAAGGAATTGACATTATTTGCCATTATCTATGATTGAATGTAAAATCTCATACAATAGCATTGTTGAATATATTATTTTCCAGTATACCATCTATCTCATTGCTTTCCTGCCTACTGCATGGTAATCTCATAGATAATCCAAAGATAGTAGGTAGTGCTGCTAGATTTTTTCCCTTTTTTTGTGATATTAACCACAAAGATTTGCTCATAAATATACACTTTTGGCAATTTCTACAAAAACATATAAGTTATGAAATGGTGTAAATAGAAAAGCTAACAATTTTACAGTACCGGATAAAATTCCTATTCGTATATGAGTGTTAACAATGAAACATGAACAGAAGATTAAAAAAGAGAGATCAAGAATACGAACAACAACACACCTCATTTGAAACAAGCTACCGAATTTATCACAGGTGGATCTCAAACCATTGTCACTGAAATATTGAGATTCCACTTCGGCTTCACTCAATCCAGAGCACCTCTCATTATCGGATTCAGTATTTCCAAATGAGCTTGAATATTCTGTTGCATCAGGGTCATCAGCTTCTGTCAATCTGGTTTCATTATTAGTAGCAAGTTTGATTATATCAACTTCCATAACCTCAGGGCCTTTAGAAGCTATGATCTGTCCATTTGACAGAGCTTCCTTCCCAATGATAATTTCTTTATGGTCATTCAGGCATTTCAAACCTGTTTCCTCTGAGTTTGTCAAGGCACATTTGATTTCTTCATCAGGTTCAACTTTTATAGTGTTATGTGGTCCACCGTCTGGATTGATATCCATCTATGATTGAGCAGACAACATGCACCACAATCTTACTCGAGCTGAATTTTCTTTTATTAATTAGTAATACTCGAAAAGAAACTCCTTTATTGTTGGCCTGAAAAGAAAATGACCCTACTTAAATTGGTGAAGAAAATTAACCAGTTCACCGGTTCAGACAATGTATTCAATAAATGCTCTCCAAGTTCAGTCCCAAAATAAGCAAGACAGGGAACACATCATATCTAAACAAGTACAAAAGCATACAGTTGTCAATTGAAAAGCAAAAACTATTAATAACATATATTTTGCAATTGACTACCAAAAGGATGTAAATGAGCCCACAATTAGTCATTATGATAATTCTCAACAGCTAATGCTGATAACTTCCAGTCTTCCACTAGCTTGAATAGAAAAGAGCCAGGAACCTTACTTTAAAGACAGAAAGCAGCAAGTACATTTACTACTACGATAAAAAAGCAACTTCAAGCTAATCAACCGCCAAATTTGACAATAAGATATACTTGAATCAATCTTTCCCCGATAAATTAGTCCTAGTTCTCTGTTTTATTACAGACAATAAGTCAGCAACAGATTTTAAGTTGCAAGTTCTTACATGAAAAATGCATTGCCCAATGACTCACACGAAATCAAGACCTGCCTACAAATCTCCTCATTTAATGCAATCATCCAGCTAAATTGGAGTAGAATTGTCATTCAATGAACCCAATTCTTCATTCTAGGAACTATGCAATATTTCAAAAAAAAAAAAAATAGCTTTCTCGTACCAAAACCAGAGATGACACAGTTACAACATTGCATGGACTACCCAAATTCACTCCATAAGACACCAAAACAGCAGAAAACACAAAACCCAAATCACTAAAAAGTTCATATACCTCCATACATATAAATTAAAAGGTTAAAAACCATGAAAAAAAAACAAACATACATGCACATGCATACATACATACAATCACAAACATGAACATACAAACGAGTAACAAGCATAACAAAGACAGTAACAAATAAAGAAGCTAAAGCTAGATACTTGAAAAGGCATTGTGAGACATTACTGACATGAAAATGAAGAATGACTTTAAACAAATAACACATGTAACAATAAAAAAAAATAATAATAACAAAATGAAACAGCAGCTGAAGAAAATAAAAATAAAAAACAAAACTTGACATGAAAAGAGCTAGAGAAGTGCAAAGAGATGAAAAGGGAATGTTGTTGGGGAAGAGAAGTGAAGTACCAGAGTGTGCAGATGCAGGCGGCTGAGGAGGAAGACTCAAGTTAAAATGTTGTTGACGTTTGTATATATAATAGACCTAAAGTTGGCATTTTTGTTGTAAGAGAGAAATAGAAATGCCAACCTAGTACGAACCACCTGATGTTACTTGACACGTGGATGGATTTTATTGGTTGTATGTATTGAATTTTCTTATGAAATTATAATCTAACTTTGATTATATTTTGGATAATTGTAAATCCCGATTTTTTTTAAATGAAATTATAAATCTCTTCCTTATATAATATATTGGTGGCATTCTATCTTTGAGAGAAATAGAAATGCCAACCTAGTACGAACCACCTGATGTTACTTGACACGTGGATGGATTTTATTGGTTGTATGTATTGAATTTTCTTATGAAATTATAATCTAACTTTGATTATATTTTGGATAATTGTAAATCCCGATTTTTTTTAAATGAAATTATAAATCTCTTCCTTATATAATATATTTGTTGATGGTGGGTTTTCACCCCGATAAAAGTTCAAATACCGATCAGGAGTATAATATGTATTGTACTTAACCAAATATGAATGATAAATGTCTAAGGATACAGAGAGACATAAGAGATTTGACAGAAGAACCCGATCACATGATTCGGGGTTCTCTCAAAGGCAAAACTTGTTGATGATAAATCAAGTTGAGATACCGACCAGATGTTGATTTTGGGTTTTCTAAGAGTTTGTTGAAACCATACTCGATAGGTCTTTGTCGGTGAAACCCGATCTGACTGAGGGAGCTGACTGGAAGCTTTGATTAGTATATCTTCCTCGTTGTACCGACCCGAGAAACATATATGGGATCACATGCTGACTTGTATTAGAGTCATGTGACGTATGTTTTATGTGAGAAGATAATTTACAGAAGACTAATGATAACTATGAGAAAGTAACGGTTCTCATTTGAAGTAGCATTTGTCAACCGCCATAGGGCAGTGCAGTAGCATGAAAGTGGCAAAGCAGATCCACCAGAGGTCAACATAGGTCGGTGCATTGGTAGTAAAATGGGTGGATCTGATTGGCCCAATTGAGTGTAGTTGAAGAAATGTGTGACAGTAATTATGATAAAGTGACATGGGATGATGTCAGATGCGGTATAATAGTGAATTTGGAAGCCTATATAAAATGGTTGAAGTCTCAGATTCAACGGTTAGCAAAAATTACACCTAACGATTTGTAAAAAGCCAATAGTTGAAGAACTATTAATAGAGAGAGAAAGTTAATCGGTTACTTGATCATTTTAGAGAAATGTAACAGGCTTGTGTAAGACCCGAAGTGCGTTGTCACTTTGTCAGTAATAAAATGCACCACATTTCTCTCATTAACGTAGGTCGGAGTCACTCTCCGCGGAACCACGTAAACTTTGTGTTTATCTATTGAGTTTGCTTTGGTTCCTCACTAATCAAACAAATTCATTATTGATAGAAGGTTTGTTCAATGGGCTAATTTCTCATTTTGCCATTGGAATGAAAAGTAGTCGTTGACAATATTGTACTTAGGGTTGACAATGGGACGAGACATAACGGGATTTGTCATATAAAATGTGACAAAATATATTCCGGTCTCATCCCATTTTCCCGTGAAATCTCAACCAGTCACGATTCAAAATTTCTAGTCTAGTTATCAATATGTGATAAAAAAAATTTACAAATCTCTTTTCAAACGAGACAAGACATGAAATGAAATTTTGCCAACCCTAATATTTATACTCTTATCCTACTCAAATCTCAAATTAAACATAGTACATAAGACTTGAACCGTGACCTTTTACTTCATTTTAAGAATTAACTCAAATGAAGTATCTTTACAATATAATATTATTACAATTATACACACATATATATATAAACTTTTTCGTGTACACTTAATACCATATCATTCATATAATAAGTTAATCATATTTATAATTAAGGGTGTAAACATTTTAAAATTCATATAATAAGTTAAATCACATTCGATATTACCTCGAATGTACACGATTTTTTTTTACAGTTTGTATATATCTCAAACAATGTGCCGTATGATTTTTCAATTGTCATCATTTGATAAGTGTGTGTAATGTTATGAGATAAATTATAACAAATAAAATCAAATAAGATATAAAATATATGTCCTAACTATGTACGTGTATAAATTTTTCTTAATAGAGTATGTTCATAGCCTATTTTTCAAAATTCGGGAAACAAAATATGAAATATGTCGATTTTAATTATGTATACAAAAAATTTAACCCTTATAAAATCATCTGCTTATCATTTTTCTTATTTACATTATCAAAAAAATATTTTAAACAATATATATATATATGAAATCGTTGGAAACATCGCCGTCAAACCACTATTTCCGGACTTAAGCGGAGCGGGTAAAATCTCCGGCTATCACAAGCTCTTACAAGAACACACTATCTGAATTCGAACATATGACCTCAAAGTGAAATTCTGAACTATACACCACCAAATCACGCCCATTGGGGATAAATTATTAATTTTCTTTAAAAAAAAAAATGGTAAGTTAGTTATTTCCATGAACTAGCCCAGATTTTAGGTTGTTTATTCAATCAAATACTATAATAATCATAAAAATATTTATAACTTTTAAAATACCTTTCAGATTTTAAGATAGACTCTCAAATATGTCACAATTAATATGTTATTATTATTATTTGGTAAGAGGAACGATAAAAAATATAAATAATAATTTGGATTGATGTGTCGTGTTTGTGTAGTATATTATTATTGTCATGTCAAATTTTAACTAGTCTTGATCTAACCCATTTATTAATTGTGCATTATCAAATATTATGACGGCCTGTTAATTATTGTATCGCTCATTTAATATAATTTTAAATTTTAATATTTACATTTTTTTTTTTTTTTTTTTTTTTTGCATTTTGTTAAAACATTTGTAGTACTAACTACTGAAATACTATTAAATTTTATTGTAAATAAAATTAAATAATTTTTAAAATACAATAAACATAATATAGTTTTATTTGATGAAAAATAAGTCAATATAATATGATTCGTATGGGATATTTTAACCTCGAACTTGACATAATTTTTAACAATTTATCAAAATCTAAATCATTTAATAATCGTATCAATTTTAACCCCCAAACCCAAATGGGCCAAATCAACTATTTCGTAAGGATTTTGTATAGAAGATGCGTATCCTGTCAAATTTTGCCATTTCTAGAAATAAAACTTCAGGGATATGTCACATCTTTCCATCTTGCCATTGACAAAAAAGCCCATGAGAAAATTTCCAACCAACTTTTATATAAAAATTTAACCCCAATAAATTGCCTCAGTGATATAGAAATTAAGTTTGAGTGATTTATTTTCTTTCAGATTCAATGTTCGAATCTCACTAGATGAATCTCATTGAGGCCATGCCTCATGGTGTAAAAAGTCAGTGACTTATCATGATCTGTGTTGGGAAACTTATAAGGGCATGAGACACAGGTATCAGAGATAAGTATATGTGTGAATAAATTGGCCCGAACACTCCGATTACAAAAAAAAAAAACTTTGATATTGTCTTATATGACTAAGTTTCACAAGCATATTCTTTATCCTAGTTCTAACTCTTGATTAATTTACTGCGGTTTTGGTGGAACATTAACGTTAGTATTTTAACGTTTCACCAAAACCAAACGAGTAAATTAATTATATATCTTATAAACTAACTTATAATCCGATAATATTCTCTACAAAAACACATCCTTAATATTCAAACAATTGAATGAAATGGACTTTGTCTCTCGTTTAGTCAACAAATGCCGCCTTAAATACTCAAAAATTAAAATCGTGCTTATAAAAACCTTAAAAAAAAAAAAGCAAATTAAATATATATGGTCAAATTTAGACCATGAAGCTAAATTAGTGATTAACAATCCACTAATGAGTATACACAAATTCTCAATATATTTTCCTTTATTATGCAATCAATTTTTTTTTTTAATGTTTACAAAATCTCTCAATATATTTTCCTTTTTAAGTATAACATTACTGTTTCGATTTTCCATAATCTCATTATTTCAATGTCTCTCTCTCTTATAATTAATGAGAAACTAAATTAATCATAAATGTAAATCTTAAACAAAATATTGAAAAATCCTACGTGGATTTTACAAAAATAAGATTTAAAATAATTAAAATATTAAATCGTCCTTGCCCCTCAGTCGACCCGCTGTCTCTCTCCCATGCATAAAAAATTCAAAAACGTCAGTTGCGATTTCTGAAAACCAGATTCCGAATCTACCCTCAAGATTTCCTGAAAAATACAATAAACCACAAAGACACAACCATAATAATTAGTTAATTACTCAACAAAGGGAAGGGTATTTCCGTCATTAAAAAACGATCACCAATTTCCTTCTCTAGCTTCCTCCATTTTCATGCGTTAAGTGTCGCCCTTCAAAGTCCAACGGTCCAACTTTTTCTCTGACTTTTATTTTGTTTTTATTAATTTATTAATCAATTAATTTTTATTATTTTATCTCCGAACGAACAAAACCCTTAAATCTCCATTTGGATTAATTTATTTGAAAATTTAAATTAAAAGGAAGATAAAAGAGAAGAGAAGGTCCAAAACGACAGAGATGATGATTGAAACGGCAATGGAGATTCTCGTACCGTCATGGTGGGAGGTTCAAGTGACGGTGGCTGCGTCGCTGTGCGTGATCGCCTCCTATTGGTTATTCTTTAATAAAACCGGTGATTTAGGCGTTGACCGATCGCAGCTCGTCGATGGTTCTTCAATTGATGCCATTGATGATAAAGACAAGGTCAATTTTATTTTTTATTTTTTTTAGTTTTTGCTTAATTTTTTTTTACGTTGCTTATTGGAATAATTGGTGTCTTTATGGTGATGAGAATATTTGAAGCTTTAATTTTGGTGAGGGATTAGCTTTGTTTGAGTCTTGAGAAATTGTTGAAAATGGACCCCCCCCAAAAAATCAATGGTTGAAATTCATGATTGTAAATGATTTGGCGATTTGTTGGCATGATGAAAAAAAGTGTTTAATGTGAAATTTACGATTGTAAATAATTTTGCGAATCTTTTTCTCTTTGTAAAACATATATACAAATAATATTTTCCATGTCGTGTAATGTGATTGATGCATGAAAAGTTTAATTTTTATTTCTCTATTTATACTTTATAGATATTTTGATTTTTTGTTGCCAAGAAAACTTAGGAAAGGGAAAGTTATTGGATTCTGAGTATTAGCAATTTTATAATTTGATATCAAAATGGTAATCAAATTGTCCAAGAAATTACCTATCTGTCTTAGCTGATACCATACATTTTACAAGACTGTATGAAATAGTTTGACAATTGTCAAGGTATTGGTTACTAAACAAATAACATCATTTTAGTTCTTGATTGCACAGGAAGAATTTTGAGTTTGAGGCTTTGCCATTATCTTCTTCCATGCCGTGTGTTCATTTCTTGGCTTTGGAAGTCAAGTATTGCTGAACCTGTTGAGTTTGATGTTGTCTTTTGAAGATTGGAATTCTAGTTTGCTGTAATAATCTATTATACATGGCACTTGTTTCATGCTGTAATTTCCCACTGCTTTGACATGCAGTTCTGCACTTATTTTGTAGATGGTCCAGTTGAAAGGAGACACTCAAACCAATTCTGCATATTTAATTAAGGTATCTTAATCTTTTCCTTTTGATCTTGTACATATGCTTTATTCTGTAAATGTTGTACTGTAAATGAATTCTACAATCAGCGAATTTTCATTGGATTGAATGTTACGTCTTGACCTATGTTTCGGAATCTCCTTTGGGTTGACAGTGAGATGTCGTGTGCCTTGTTTTTCAGTTGGAATTGTTGGCAGCTAAGAATCTTATTGGTGCAAACTTAAATGGCACATCAGATCCTTATGCCATCATTACTTGTGGTTCAGAAAAACGGTTCAGGTAATTTGATTTGTCCTTTACTTGTTCTCATTTTTCTTATGCCATCATGATGGAATATAACTGTAACAATCAGGTTTATTTGGAAGCACAGTTTAGGGTTTGAGTAATTACGATCATCGTTTAGAATTTAGAGTTGTAAGTGGGGAATAGTTGGGATACTGGCATACTGCTCTTGCTCTTGAAGATTCAGTTATAAGGTATATGGCTAGGCTTTTGTGTTTTATTTTATTAAACGAGCTCTTAATGTAAGCTCCTCCTGTTACTTGAGAATGAAAACTTCTTGCTTGATGTTATATTTGATTTTTTGCATATTTTTGGAAATGAGTGTGGGAAAAAGTTTCATATATTAGTGGAGTAGATGAATATGAATTGTGTTAGTATCTGATTTTATAAAAGAGAGGGGACTTTAGAATTTCATGACTTGCTTGCAAAAATATGATTCGACCATCCACATTATCTCTATAATGAATGAAATGATTAGAAAAAGAATCTGTTAGTCGATCAAAATCGAGAATTTCAACTAATTTTTTTAATGTTAAAATGTCAAAATACTTCTATGCTTTAATTTAGGTCATTTTATTTTCTTGTGGTAAGGTTTCTGTTGGTTTTATACTATGTAGTTGTAACTTTATTGTGCCTGCAGTTGTAAAATTGCTACTTGTGTTGCTGGTGCAGTTCAATGGTCCCTGGTTCGAGAAATCCCATGTGGGGAGAAGAGTTTAATTTTTCTGTTGATGAGCTTCCTGTCCAGGTTCCTGTTATGATTTACCATTTTACCGTTTATTTCCTTTTTAGGTTAATTATTGATTGACTTAGTGTTTTCAGTTGCTGAATGTTGGAGATCAATGCCACGAGTCTAGTTCTAGTTGAATCTGTTTTATGTATAATATTACAAGTTATCAAATACCTCTAATTACTGGAAATTCACTCTTTTTTTTTTTGAGACTGTGATTATGAGGTGACTGCATAACCCTCTGTTTATCCCTCACATGTAAAAGATTGGCCAATAAGTAAAATTTTGGTTCCTCAAGGATCTGTGCATGCACTGATGCACATGTGGTATAATCTCATATTTATTGTCAGCAATTATCTCTTTCTCTTAAGAAACATATAAATTTATTAAATTGTCATTTAGTGCCCAAAATGAGTTTGTTCTGTTTACCTGATGAATTGATCAGATCCTTGTGCTCAACCCATTTTCTTAAAATAACATTTTAAGTTTCCCAGTGAATTTAATCTATGCCATTCTTGCTATTAAAGGTCCATAATTGTTATATCAGTCAATGTTGTGATTAAAACAATGTTTAAAAATACGGGGCGGCGCCTCGAGGCGGCCGGCCATTGAGGCGCGAGGCGGACCTCCTCGAGGCGGTGAGGCGGGCGCCTCGATCCGGAAATCGGAAAAATAATCCAAAATACATTCATTTCTTCATAATTCATAGTATGTTCAAAAAACTATTGATAAGTAATCCAAAATACATTACTTTCTTCATAATTCATAGTATGTTCAAAAAATTATTGATAACTAATCCTTAAATAAGCTATCATTAGTGTCTAGCGGCATGAAGCTTGGGTCAAAATTTCGACATTTTACTGAAAAAATTACCTCCAATTCAATTGTTACATCCAATTCAATTCTTAATCACTGATTTTATCTAAATCAATTCAACCTAAACCAAATCTACGAGATTATATGCGGACCTTGATTTATATACTACACACAGACAAATGCAAAGGAACAAACATAGCAGAGGACGATTTTATGCAAAGGAACAAACATAACAGAGGAACAAACGGAGGACAAATTGAATCAGAGGAACAAACATAGCAGAGGAACAAACAGATAAATGCAAAGGAACAAACATAGCTGAGGAACAAACAGAAATTCAAAGGAACAAACATAGCTGAGGAACAAACAGAAATTCAAAGGAATAAAAAAAAAATGAAACCAGTATGCCGAGAGAGACCAGTATGCCGAGAGAGACCAGTTTGAAGCAAGACGATTTTCAAGCAGAGGATGAACGTCGCCGAGAAACGCACAGGAGGCCGAGAAACGCAGAGGAGCCGAGAACGCAGAGGAGGCCGAGAAACGCAAAGGAGATCGATCAACGCAGAGGAGCCGAGAAACCCTTAGTTTTAATCTTTATAATCTTAATGATACGTCGTCGTTTAAGTTTAACAATTTAAAAATAAAAAAAAAATGTTCGACGTGAGGCGCCGATTCGGCTGATGCGGCATGAAGCGGCCGCCTCACAGGCTATGAGGCGGCCGCCTCTCAGAACCGCAATAGGCGGCCGCCTCAGCGCGCCGTCGCCGCGAGGCGGCGAGGCGGCCGCCTCAGCCGTATTTTTAAACAATGGATTAAAATCAACTTTTTTGTAGTGACTTGACCGAGAGTACTATACCGTTGGCACAAGGTGCATTAAGGCACCAAGGTCCTCCTAGGGCCTAAGCGCAAGGCGCAAGATGAGTCGCACGTCTGATCGAAGTGAGGCGCATGGCGCCCCCACATTTTTTTAGCTTTTATATTAATTTCTCAATTGGAATAATTCATATAAATTATTTTAAATAAATTTATCCTATAAATTTCAACTCAATAAGTAAAATTAACAATCATATCATATGTGTTTTTATTATTTCACCTTTTTTTTTAATTAAAAAAGGGATTCATTGAGGCGCACCTCCAACGCTCCTCGCCAAATAGGCGTAGTGAGTCGCTGCGGCAGGCATGCCTTTAATAACTATGATTATAGTTATTAGTGATAATCTGATATGCAGTGATGTTATAGCCTTATAGGATTGGTTGGAAATATGTTTTGTATATTTTATTTCACTTCCATTCTCGTTCTTCTTTTTGATTTACTTTGTGGACTTCAGATCCATTTTTGTATTTGCTTTCTTTCTCCAATGGCAAGTCTCTAATCAAATTATAATTCTCATTTTTTTTTTTCCATTAAAGAAAATCTGGTATGGTGCGACAGGTCCTGGAGTTTTGACTTTTGTGTAGCTAGCCAATGATGTTGTTTTATGATGTTTTCTTTTTGGTGTTTTATTTTTTTAAACTGATATCTTTATCTATTGCTGTGACAGATTATAGTTACAATATATGACTGGGATATAATTTGGAAAAGTACTGTTCTTGGTTCAGTGACTGTAACAGTTGAAAGTGAAGGCCAAACTGGTGCAGTATGGTATACTTTAGATAGCCCGTCTGGGCAGGTAGTCTTCTTCCGTAAATTCTATTATATTATTTTACTATTTTTCATTAATTTGTGTCTTTTCAGCTTGTATTTTATCTAATAATCATTGAAAATATTGTTTTATCAGGTATGTCTACATATTAAAACAATGAAACTCCCTGTAAATGCTTCCAGGTATCTTTTATTTCAATTCTTTTGACTTTTTTTCTTTGTTTGAATCTTTCATTTACATACACAGATCACTGTACAAATACATTGCCTATCACTGTGTTGACAGTTTTTTCTTTAGATTATTCTTTATGGGAATTTCTTCCAAGATTTTAAAATTAAAGTTTTCTTGATTCTGTTACATGTTGAGGTTGGTAAATAATGTTAAATAATGTTATAACTTTTTATTCAAGTATTTGGTGATCTTCTGCTTCACCATATATGGTAGACAGCGTTTTGAATGTTTTTTATGCTTGCTAATCTTGTAATTTAGCATTGGAAAGAGAAAAGGAATGCAGGGATTATAGTTTTAGAATTAGAAAGTGTATATAGGAGTGTTTGAAAAGGATAAAGAGGGTTTTGTATGGTTTCTTGAACTCTGTCTTAGATCCTGTGAGTTTTTCTTTTCCTTCAGGTATCTAGGCAGGTGGTTGCAATGTTCTATATCAGATATAGTGTATATATCTTGGACCCTCCTATTTAAAAAAGGGTGTATATATCGCAATCTGGTGTTTTTTGAGAGATGGAAGGAGATTTCTGTATGTATAATTGAAAACGTGGATTGGTTGTGCATGTTCTATTGATAGCAAGTTTCTAATTGGCTTTTATTACAGTTTTATATACTTATCAACTTCTTATACATGACAAATAAACATAATTATGTTAACCTACATTATTTTCCCTTTTAAATCTGCATGATACAGAATGACTAGAATGCCTAGTTACTGCAAAATTTGGTGTACTTTTGTTGTTATCATTGTATGATTGTATCTGCTTTCAATTGGGCATAGTATTAATTGGCAGGGTCATGAACGGATATGCTGGAGCCAATGCCCGAAGAAGGGCTTCTTTGGATAAACAAGGGCCGACAGTGGTTCATCAAAAGCCAGGGCCTCTGCAAACAATATTTAATCTCCTTCCAGATGAGGTGAGTTGCACAAAAGTCATGTCTTGTAAGAATTATTTACCTACTCAGCTTATATCATTAACTTTTCGATTGTGAATATGAATGAATTCTTAATTTAGTGATTCCACTTACAGGTTGTTGAACATAGTTACTCATGTGCACTGGAGAGGTCATTCTTGTATCATGGCCGTATGTATGTCTCTGCGTGGCACATATGCTTCCATTCTAATGTGTTTTCGAAGCAGATGAAGGTTAGTTAGTCTTTCTTTTTCACATTATACATATTTTACTCTGATATTTTTTCTTCTTAAGAATATTTCGAGATGGTATTTACTGCATACCATGGCGAAGTTTTACTAATTAATTGGACATGATGGGTAGTTGTATGTTCTAACAGTGTTTCATTTACATCTGGCAGGTGATTATACCGATTGGAGATATTGACGAGGTAATTTCTTCCCATACTTTTACTTTTAAAGACATTTCCTTTTAAAAAATTTCTTGTCTAGTGCCTATAATGATGAATTATCTGAAGTGCTTATATGCAGCAACTTCTTTTCTTAATGTAGATACGAAGGAGCCAGCATGCATTCATTAATCCTGCTATAACAATTATTCTTCGGATGGGTGCTGGTGGGCATGGTGTACCTCCTTTAGGAAGTCCTGATGGTTAGTAGCAAATTTATTTTTTATAATGCTTGAGGGTTTATATACACATTTATTTATTTTTCCTTCAATTTTTCCAAATATTGAAGAGAATCATGCTTCTGCCTTGGCATTTTTGATTCTCAACATTTCTTTTTTGAATGAACTTGCTGGGATCAAAATTTGCAAGCTTTTAAGTGCTGATTTGGTTCAAGTATATGTGTGGTATTATTTGAAATGTATAATCTGAAATATAGATAAATTTTTATGATGTCGCTTATGTGTGTTGGACTATTGGTGGGTGATGGTGAATTGGTGATGCCTCAATTTGGCTTGGTTCTGTCAGTGCAAATTGGAATGAGCAGCTAAACTGATCATCTTTATCCAGTCATTGATGTGCTATCAAATTCTCTATTTGACATATTTCTGGTTTGCAGTTTTGGCTAAAAGGTGCAATAACACCATTGCACTTAAAGTTTGGGGAGATAATAGTTCCTTTCTGTGAACTGAATATGAAAGATAAGAATATGTTCACAGAATATGGAAGGTAGAGGATAGATTAGACACATTTTAACTTTTTCAAGTTTGAGGAGCGATTTAAAAGCTGGAGAGATAATCTTCATTCTTCCTATTCTTTTTTTTTTGATAGGATACGAAGCTTATATTGAAAAAGAAAAAGAAAAGCTTCATTCTTCCTATTCATTTCTCTGTGCTTTCTATCGTTGGTTGATGTGCTAAAAAGAATTCTGCCTCTGAATAAATATGTTCCACTTTCTTTCCCCTAGGAGCTTTTGTGGTCGCTAAGAATTTTGAAACTGATGATCATAATTGGATATATGCATATAGATATTACTGTTTAGATCTCACTAAGGACATATATCGACTTCTCTGAAATATACCCTTTTTAAGGTTATAGTCTCGTGTTTCAAGTGCCATGTTGGCGTGAAACACACTAAATTTTTGATCAGCTGAAAATCATGTACTTCTATTATGCACTAGAGTGTATTATAACATATTTGAATTTGTACTTCCATTTAAAACATCTAATTATCGTACGAGCTGACGGCCAATGTATGGCCTTTCATTGATGGATGTTTTTATCATTTTTGGGTTCTGTTTAAGTTATTAAATATGTGTTTTTAGAATAGTGGTGCATCATGTGTGATTTGGATACATTTTCAGCTTGAACTGAGTGTTGAGGTTTCTTTTTGGCCTTTATTTTTCTGTGCCATTTTCAGGTAGGGTCAGATATAAATTTGCATCATTTTGGAACAGGAATCACGCCTTGAGACAATTGCAACGTACTGCAAAGAATTACCATACAATGTTAGAGTCTGAGAAGAAGGTTAGTTTCTACTGCTTGATGAATCATTGACTCATTGTTTCTGTAACTTTTTTATTTTTTACCTTTATAACACTAATCTTGATTATCAACCACATAGAATAAGATGGTCATTGTATAAAATTGTGAAGAGATCTGAAAAATAATCTCCTAGTCATACTGAAAATTGTAATAACTAAGGAAATAATTAGATTCAGATAGTTCTTTCCAACTTGTTGAAATTAAATTATGAATGCATGGGTATCATTATCTGGTAGCCTGGTACAGTGGTAGGGTTGTCAATGAGTGGTCTTCCTTGTTCTTAATTTAGCACAGTAGAAGTCTTGTACTAGTTCATTAGTAATACAATACAATAACAATGTAGTCGTTATATTTTCTTTTCTCTCTGCCTAAACGGCTTCTTTCTCTCTGTTGCCACGGCTAAAACAGCATCTGACATGCTTCACATGCGGCAGGTGGTACCCCTTTACTGGAGTTCATTCATTGACAAATTTTTTGTTGTGTATAAAACATACATATTTTTCTTCATATATATATATGTGTGTGTGTGTGTGTATTATGAGCACATTTATTAATGAATCTAAACTGTTAAGTAGTTTAGGCTCCGTCAACATAATTTTAAGAGGCCCACATTCTGATTACAGCCAATGAGAAAAGGTTAAAGTTGAACTGTTGTGCTGTGTTGCATTGTGTTATAGTAGTTCGGTCAGTCTCTTAACTGCTGTTATTAGCAGCGAAGGAATCCTCTATCCTGTCGTGTCAAGCATTGGTCGTTGTCTTCCTTGCAATTGATGTTTTTGAAGTATTGCTGAAACTTATGAAGTTTTTGCTGCTGACACTTAAATCAGTTATTACATGCAGTTTCTAACTACCAATTTACTAACTTTGGGCATATGTCTTGATGAAATACATCTAATCCATTTGAAATGGAAAAGGATTAGATCTTCATTGTATATTTTGCCGAACTTTTTCTCTGAAATGTATGATTGAATGAAGAAAAAAATGTCATTTGATCTGCTTGCTGCTATATAGGAGAAGGCAGAATCGGCGTTGCGTGCACATAGTAGCTCTGTCAGAGGTAGTAGAAGGCAGGCTAAGATTCCTGAAGAAACATTGCCCAAACCTGAAAAGCTCCAGCCATTTATCAAAGAAGAGGTTCTTGTTGGTATACACAATGTACGTGTCATTTTTTTCTTTTTTTATTGTTTATGAATTTAATAATTATGTTATTACCATTATGTAATTCATTAAAACATTTTGCAGGATGTTTTCCCATGCACAGCGGAACAGTACTTTAGTTTATTGTTGGTTGATGATTCTAATTTCACAAATGAGTATCGTTCATCTAGAAAGGATACTAATCTTGTTGTAAGTCCTAGTTTGTTCTTAAAAATCATCAACCCTAGAAAATTGTTATTTCCTTTTGTATTATTTATATTTGGCCATTGTCGTTTACAAGCGAAAAGGAAAAAAAAACCTTCTCATGGTTATGCATTTATAATTGATGAATATTCATGTTGATATGTTAAAGATGATTACGAGTTAAATTGGTAATGGATGAAAAAGTACCTTAAACGTATCCTATCTTAGTCCTGCCAAAACATGGCACTGGTTCATGTGCTCTAGTCTTGAAAGTACCTAAATTTGAGATTTAATTTTATATGTTGTGCAATGGGTACAGCCAGTGAAATGAGGATAAGTCGATAATAGTTTAGCATAGAGAAAAAGAAGATTTATTAAATTGTTCGTTTTTGGTTGTTTAGAAGCGATAAGAAAGAGAGTTAGCATCTGTGTTTTCTTAAGGAGTTATTTTCTTACTTTCGATTTTATTTTTCACTTTTTTTCTTTTAAAACTAGACAGTGAAGAAAATAGTAATACATGAAAAGAACCTGTAAGGCTATCATGACAAGTAGCCTAGATTATCCTTTCCTTCCTCTTCCTAGTAAAATTTGAAAGTGATTAATAAGTCTACTATTTGGTCTTGGGATATTTGTTTTAGTATGCCCGAAATACTTGTCATTGCTGATGAGAAATAAATTCATATGTTGCTTAATTCTGGAGAGTAGGCTATCCCTGTGTTGGATCCAAATATACTAGGGAGTGAATGGAAAAGTCTGGTTTTGTCCTTGGTTTGTATATTGTTGTGATTAGGATTTACGCACTCTGGATTTAAGGGTGGTTAGAGTTATTATCATTTCTTCTGTGCTTTTAGTGCTCTCCATGACACAGCTCTTGGAAACTTGTTTGGTTATCACTGACAAATGCTTATACTTGTTCCTAATTATCTTGTGTACAATGTATTTACTACTTGTGAAGTCAAGTGTAACAGCCAACAACCGAGTAGATTGTGTAAGCTTTGGGCTGCAAAGACCAATAATAAAACCCCGACAGATTGTGTGCCCAAAGCGGATAGACAATATCTACTTAGTTGTTGAGCCTGAGGTGTTACATCGAGACTATTATATTAGCCCAATTTCTAGTTGAATGGGCAGTCATGCCTCAAATGGCATGCACTTGTCCATTCAAATGGGACTTCTGTTTGGTGGTGGGGTTGATAAGGTACTGTTAAGTGGTTTTGTTTCATATGATTATCCGGATTCTTGGTCACCAACCCAGGTCATTTATCTTTCCAATTCTGTGAGCTTTTCTATATAAGATGAAGATTTTTAGAAACTCTATGAGCTTTGCTATATAAGATGGAGATTTCAATTCTAAATTATGAATTGCCGGTTGATTTTAATTCTAAATTATGAATTGTTGGTTGATTGATTGATATGAACAATTTTGCTTACTATCTTACGCTCTATCCAGATGGGACAGTGGCATGCTGCAGATGAATATGATGGTCAAGTAAGAGAGATAACATTTAGATCTCTTTGTAACAGTCCTATGTGCCCCCCAGACACAGCCATGACAGAGTATCAACATGCAGTTTTATCACCAGACAAGAAAATTCTTGTAAGGCTCTTTATCTCATTGTCCCTTCAATTTTTAGCAACATTGAAAATCTGCTTGACTTTTTTTTTTTTTTTTTTTTACGTTGATAATGTGCTAGCCTTTTTCTCTTATTTATTATAGTTTCCAAAAATTCTCATTTTTATTGTTTCTGTCTTATTATCCTCAAATGCTTCCTGGCTTGTTCATAACTGACTTCCATTTCAGATTTTTGATTAAACACGTGTTTCTTCTTTTAGGTTTTTGAGACAGTCCAACAGGCACATGACGTTCCATTTGGCTCTTACTTTGAGGTATGAAAAATGTTTCTCATCGGACACGATACTTTTGGCTCATATTTCTTATTAGATGTCAGTGTTGGTTTAATTAAACATGTTAGAGATATTCCTATTGTTACTAGGCCTTTGTCACATATAATTTCTTATAACCTGATCCAGGGTTTCTTGATCAAGTCTATTAGCTCTCAGGTTTGAGATTTATTTAGGGTGCCATGTCAGTTCATGTGTGTTAAATCTCTGATTGCAGCGAAACACAATAGCTTTGACTACTGTTTGACACCCATGTGTTTACTCTTGAAGTTCTAGAATCTGAGAACAGACAGTTACTGTTGCAATTGATGTCCCTTTCGACTCGTTGAGTCAAACAAATTCACAAACCTTGAATGGGCTGCTCTTTAGAGAGATGCATTTAGAACTAGCAATCTTATGCTTCATTTTGTGAAACATTATTTATGGAGATTTCCTGCCATCCATATTGGAGTAGCAGTTCTAACCAACCTCCCTCCCCCAGCGAAATCAGACTTGAGGCATTGTAAGGATAATGGGCATGGATGGGTTTATTTCACATGCTGTTTCGTAGCAACAATAAATTTTTTTATTTTCACAGGTCTGTACATTTGATCTAGGAATATCCCCCCTGAAGAGGTGGCCCTAAATCAAACCCCAGACTGACAATTTATTCAAAGATTGAAAATATGAAAAATGAAATGTTACAAATATAATAATAGGAATTTGATTGATTTACAAAGATTGATTCAATCAGTCTTCATGTTGATTGGAAAAATTGAGACAATCACCATTGGTGATTGATTAATCTCTGTCTCCATTGCCGCTTTGATTCTTATCACATACCTCATGGGAGCAAATCACATGCCTCACCAGTTAACCAACTCCTCAAGGTTGGCTTGGAGAAAAAGCAGAAGAATGTCTAAGATAGTTACAATTTGTATGGCCATGAGTACTTACAATTTGCATGGCCATAAGTAATTACTTGGCTTTTGTGCTAAGATAGGTGCCATCAGCATTTTTCCATTACACTTTACAATATGGCATTTTCCGAATGGATTTGTTTGCTTTAGAGGGTTGTAATCTATAAGAGAAGTTTTTGATTTATGTATCTGTGATATCATCTTATATTCTACTTTATTAAAGTAACATAATTGTCCTGCTGTCTCAGATTCATTGTCGATGGCTTTTGGAGACCATTGCTGAAAACTCGTCTACTATAGATATTAGAGTGGGTAAGTTTTGGGTTGAAACCCATCTCTTTTGACTTTCTTATAGCTGAGATGATTTTTCATGCCGTATTAGTGTTTTAAACAAGCTTGCATCAAGAATGGTCTATGAATCCTGTGAGGACATTGAAGCATGATATTAACGTCAAAGATGTTAGAATCTTTCTGTTGCATCGAGTTCAAGTTTTGAATCAAACGTATGAAGCACTTGCAACCTCGCCTTTTCATTTTACTTGTAGGTCTGATGTTAGTATCTTTGGTCATCACAGTCATTTCATTTTTTACTTGTAGTCCTTGAAATTTATATACTAGAACTTTTACAAGCGAGCTTGAGCCTTGATGGCCATTACTTTTGGTTAAATTGGAGCAGTCACATTTTTTCCTTGAAAAAGTTCATATGTAGGTGATTTTGAGGTCTTGATTGGGTGTATAACAATTGATCGATTTACACCAAAATATTGTTAATGCTCTGGAATTTACTGACACTGCGATACCTGCAGGTGCACATTTTAAGAAATGGTGTGTGATGCAATCCAAAATCAAGGCAGGGGCTATTAACGAGGTTGGTACTCTGATTGAACCATTTAGTTGTCAATCTCTTTTTATTATTTCGATTGCAATGAACAATCATAAATGGTAAAACTAAAAAGTTCAAAATTCATCACGTGTTTTTGTTGTTCTATATCAGTACAAGAAGGAAGTTGAGATGCTGTTAGAACTGGCACGTCAGTATATCAAGACACATACTTCCGGTGGTGGTGAGACGAACAACCAGTCGTCGTCCTCTCCGGCTATAACTCCAGATTAATATCGCAACGGTATCAGATCCGGTAATTCATGTTGTTGTAGCATTATTCTTTTTCGTATGTATAATATATATCTACATCCTGAGGTTCATTGTCATGGTGATAGTGATAGTGATAGTGATAGTGATAGTGATTCGTTGTGTTCGCAATTTCATTTTTTCTTTTCCTTGTAATTTAACTGTAATTTTTTCCTTTGGTGTAACGGCAAAGCTGAAACTAAATTTTGTCATCAAATTAAGTTTGTTTTGATTTTATGTAAATAAAAGATTTTTTTTTTTTTTTTTTAATATTACAATAGTGAATTGCTAATTTGCAATAAAAAGGCTAATGCTCGGCTCTCATAAAGTTTTGCTGAGTATGTGCGCATTCCATTTTCCTCGGGTTAAAATGGAGATATAGATTGAATAGAAGGGATAATCTGTGGAAGGTTTCCTGTTTCAGGGTATATTGGGACTACTGTCGTCTTTGTATATGTATAATGTATGTGTTACTTCAAGGATGATTCGAGCAATTTGTGATTAATTGAAAATATTTGGGGATTAATTGGAAATGAATAGGGAAGAGTAAAGTTGGTATTTCACATGATTGAAAAAAAAAAAAATCTAAAATTTAATTCTCAATATCTTTCAAAAATCATAATGAAGAAAGTTAAATAATTATTAAATTAAGATATGATTAAGATAGTTAAATAATTATTAAAATTTAAGAAGGAAAATTAGAAAGAATAAGAAAATGAGTATTTTGTAAATTGGGTTATTTTCAAAAAATAGAAATCAATGATTAATCATCAATCAATTTTGCCAAAAATCAGGTAAAATTAGAGGAAAAATAAATTGGCGATTTTCAGTCAAATCGAATCACTCCAAGGTGATTAATCGTTGATTAAACTATTTAAGTATTGTGGTGGCAATTTGGGTCAAAATTCGTTTATTCGTTCGATTTGATTCGATTTAAAGCGAGGGTTTGGAAAAATTGATTCGTTTAATAAATAAGTCAGGATCCTTCCGTGGCGTTTTCGGAAAAATTTTCGAAAGACTTTTCGAAAACACTTAATTTGATGAGTTAAGCTAACTGGTTGTTTTAGAAATGTATTAATGATATTAAATTGTACTTGTGGATGCTGGATTTCGGCCGAGGTCCACAATCAGAATTTGTAGGTTGGGAGCACCAGCGATCCTGCAAAACAAAGCGGAATGAGCGGGAGTAGACTGCCCACCGGTGTGGTGGGTGCCGGGGGCACTCCGACGCTCAAGTCAGTAGTGTGTAAAGAGCAATGAACAAGTAAATATGTGAAAGTAAGGTTTGATATTACCTTAACTTTCTCTGGATGGCCGTGAGGGCGAAGAAATTTGGTTAGGAAATATAAAGCTAAAAGAATTCAGAATAGAGAAGAAGAAGAAGCTTAGAAGGCTAAGTATGAGAGCTCCAAACTCAGATGTTGTGTCTTGAATCATGTTTGCTATTTATAGGTGCAAATGATTGCCTTTAGCAGTTGGCATAACCCCATTATATGCTAAGATATATTATTTTAGTGAACAAAGTGGAGTAGTTCGATTTGATTATTAGGGTTAGTGGTAAATGTTTGGTATAAATTTGGCTTTGTGTATGAATCATTTTTCTGCAAATGGAAGAAGGGTTTTATTGGGCTTTACCTTGGGCTTAGATGATTTCACTTTTGGCCCAAGTTTGGTCCATATAGACTTATATATCTTTTGGGCCTGGCTCTTACTTTCGGGCTTTGCATACCATTTTGGGCTCTGCACACTTTTGGGCTTTTAAGGTAAAAGACGGTTTTATCCTTGGCCCATTTTTGGTTCGTACAGTTTGTCCCTTACTCTCTAAGTCAAAAAAGTTTTGTCTTAGAGAGTATATACGTTTGTGTCGAATGATATTAATCACAAAAAGTACGTGATAAGAATGTATCACCTTCTGTCGAATGGTTTTATAAGAGTATTGTGCGAAATGTGGGTTTTTGGAATATATCGCGTGTATCATCTGGGCAGACGAAGTCTTAGTCTTTCTGATTTGACTTGACTTGTGGGAATCGGTTCTTGGTCGTCTGATCAGTTTGAAGATCAATGGATACATTCGACTCGACATAAGTAATGGGGAACATTCTCTGGTCAACTGAACCGAATGTAGGTTTAGGAGTTCCACTTGACTCGACAACATTGAGGGGGAAAGACCCTTGGTCGACTGAACGGAATGCAGATTCAGGAGTCAAGCTTGACTCGACAAGAGTCATGGGGAATGTCCCTTAGTCGACTGAACCACAAGCAGGTTCAGGAGTCCTACTTGACTCAACAAGAGTCATGGGGAATGTCATTTGGTCGACTGAACCAAACACCGATTCAGGAGTATACTTGACTCGACAAGAGTCACGGGGATTGTCCCTTGGTCGACTGAACCAAACATTGATTCAGGAGTTCACTTGACTCGACAAGAGTCATGGGGATTGTCCCTTGGTCGTCTGAACCAAACACTGATTCAGGAGTATACTTGACTCGACAAGAGTCACGGGGATTGTCCCTTGGTCGACTGAACCAAACATTGATTCAGGAGTATACTTGACTCGATAAGAGTCATGGGGATGTCCCCTCGGTCGACTGAACCAAACATTGATTCAGGAGTTCACTTGACTCGACAAGAGTCATGGGGATTGTCCCTTGGTCGACTGAACCAAACATTGATTCAGGAGTTCACTTGACTCGACAAGAGTCATGGGGATTGTCCCTTGGTCGTCTGAACGGAATGCAGATTCAGGAGTCAAGCTTGACTCGACAAGAGTCATGGGGAATGTCCCTTAGTCGACTGAACCACAAGCAGGTTCAGGAGTCCTACTTGACTCAACAAGAGTCATGGGGAATGTCATTTGGTCGACTGAACCAAACACCGATTCAGGAGTATACTTGACTCGACAAGAGTCACGGGGATTGTCCCTTGGTCGACTGAACCAAACATTGATTCAGGAGTTCACTTGACTCGACAAGAGTCATGGGGATTGTCCCTTGGTCGTCTGAACCAAACACTGATTCATGAGTATACTTGACTCGACAAGAGTCACGGGGATTGTCCCTTGGTCGACTGAACCAAACATTGATTCAGGAGTATTCTTGACTCGACAAGAGTCATGGGGATTGTCCCTTGGTCGACTGAACCAAACATTGATTCAGGAGTTCACTTGACTCGACAAGAGTCATGGGGATTGTCCCTTGGTCGACTGAACCAAACATTGATTCAGGAGTTCACTTGACTCGACAAGAGTCATGGGGATTGTCCCTTGGTCGACTGAACCTAACACTGATTCAGGTGTATACTTGACTCGACAAGAGTCACGGGGATTGTCCCTTGGTCGACTGAACCAAACATTGATTCAGGAGTATACTTGACTCGACAAGAGTCATTGGGGATTGTCCATTGGTCGACTGAACCAAACATTGATTCAGGAGTATACTTGACTCGACAAGAGTCACGGGGATTGTCCCTTGGTCGACTGAACCAAACATTGATTCATGAGTATACTTGACTCGACAAGAGTCATGGGGATTGTCCCTTGGTCGACTGAACCAAACATTGATTCAGGAGTTCACTTGACTCGACAAGAGTCATGGGGATTGTCCCTTGGTCGACTGAACCTAACACTGATTCAGGTGTATACTTGACTCGACAAGAGTCATGGGGATTGTCCATTGGTCGACTGAACCAAACATTGATTCAGGAGTATACTTGACTCGACAAGAGTCACGGGGATTGTCCCTTGGTCGACTGAACCAAACATTGATTCAGGAGTATACTTGACTCGACAAGAGTCATGGGGATTGTCCCTTGGTCGACTGAACCAAACATTGATTCAGGAGTTCACTTGACTCGACAAGAGTCATGGGGATTGTCCCTTGGTCGACTGAACCAAACATTGATTCAGGAGTTCACTTGACTCGACAAGAGTCATGGGGATTGTCCCTTGGTCGACTGAACCAAACATTGATTCAGGAGTATACTTGACTCGACAAGAGTCACGGGGATTGTCCCTTGGTCGACTGAACCAAACATTGATTCAGGTGTATACTTGACTCGACAAGAGTCACGGGGATTGTCCCTTGGTCGACTGAACCAAACACTGATTCAGGAGTATACTTGACTCGACAAGAGTCACGGGGGTTGTCCCTTGGTCGACTGAACCTAACACTGATTCAGGTGTATACTTGACTCGACAAGAGTCACGGGGATTGTCCCTTGGTCGACTGAACCAAACATTGATTCAGGAGTTCGCTTGACTCGACAAGAGTCTTGGGGATTGTCCCTTGGTCGACTGAACCAAACACTGATTCAGGAGTCCAACTTGAGATGTGTCGAATGCACAATCTATTCAATATTTTTATCATTTGTCGAGTGATTTTAAGGCAGGCACCAGGGATTGCCCAATTAATTTTTCTTGAATGAAAGCGACCTTCATATCTAATGATGTCGTGTCAAATTGTGAAGGCAGTCATGAAGAGAATTATGTTGTTGAGAGCAAGTGGTGTCAGAATTCATCAAAAAATTTTATATTTTCTAGATCTTCCACGTGTCGTTTAACGAAATAAAACCTAACGCAAATAACGATGAGTCTTTTGGCGGGAAATGAACCGCCAAAAGAAGTAGTATAAGAGTGGCTTGATAGGTTCATTTGTTTCATTCACAAGATCTACGATTTGGGAGAGAACTTCAAGGCTTCAAGGTACTTCTTCAAAACTCTCTTCGCGTTCTTCATTTCCTTTGAATATTCATAGAGTAGCTTCAAACTGTTCTTAGCTAAATTAGGTTGTTTGATCTCTTGAATCATATGTTATTTGGTGGATTTTTGTTTGGAGAAGGGAGTAGGATTTGATCTTTAAGAAACCCAAATCTTAGAAATTATTTGTTTGTAGACTCGTCGAATAGAATATGTCGAGTGGAGACTCTTTAGAAAGTTTAGGCGAACAGATTGATAAATTCGTAGGAGTATCATCGAGTGAATCAACAGAAGAAAAATCATTAAGGGAATGGTCGCGTCAAGAAATATCCGAGGGACCTGTTACCATTTTGTCGCGTGAAATTCCGGTGCATGCAATTCCTATTAGATCATTTGCAGTAGTTGAGGAGTTTAGTGGAGCGGTGAGCACAAGTGAGCCGACCAATTTACTAACCAAGAACCCATCTAGTCGAATGACGGCTAGTTTGCTGATGGAAATTAGGAGTAAGTATAGATTTCCTAGATCAATGGAGTTGAGGGTGCCTTTGCCGACTGAAAGAATCGACTATAAAATTCCCGGGTGGATTGGATTTTATGTGGTACCATTTTCTAATGGACTTAGATTCCCCATCCCGAGGTTAGCTTGGGAAGTTTTGGATCATTACGGGATCGCTCCTTCACAATTTATGCCGAATGCTTGGAGGATTTTACTGTCGATTGAATGTCTAGCATTCGAACAAGGGTTATTTTTTGGAGTGAAGGATGTTGCATACTCATACTACCTCAAGGAGCACATAAGTGAAAAAGGGAGGTATACTATGTATCTTCGTCGTAAGAGAGAACACATAGTGATGGGGCTCCCAACAAATGATAGGGGTAATTGGCAGTCTGATTATTTCTTTGTGAGGAATGAGGGTGTCTTTGGGTCGACTGGAATGGGTCGTGTTTCAGAATATTGGAATGTATTTAGTGAGTATCAGTTCCTTCAATTTATTGATAATTTACCAATTCTAATGTCGTTTGACACTAATGTGTGTATTGTTTGTTTTGTAGGTCCATTTCGAAACAGTTTGTTCGACAAAACTCCTCAAATTTTATCAAATACTAAGGCTCTTCTAGACCTTCCTGTCGAACAAAGAGATTGGAGAATAATCTTGGTAGAGCAGAGATTAAGGACAACATCAGTGTGGAAAGAAATCTTCGAATCAGAAGGTACATCTACCCCTTTGGCACTTTCTAAACACGTATTGGAAGTCATCTACTGCACTCGGTCGATTCAAGCTTTATACGGAAAGGTGTGGTTTATAAAGACTTTAACTCCAAAAGAAATTTTATGCGCAGAGGATATGATGTCGAGACAAATAAAGGTAGCTTCAATTGACGAATTGAAAAGCCGAAAGAAGGCTAGGAAGCTAAGGCTGAAGGAGCCAGAGGTGGAGGTTCCAGAATCACAACAAGTTGTGTCGACTGAAACTCCAAAGACTAAAGGGAAGTCGACTGAAATCATTGTCAAAGGCGGTAAGAGGAAAGCGGATGAAATTGAAGATATTGACAATATAATTGTCAGGATTCCATCAGGGTCGACTGCAATTTCTGACCCATCTAGCCTTGACCCTTTTATCAAGAAACTTCTACTGGAAGAGGATGAACAAAGCTATCCAAGATTGGCCCCGTCGAGTCAATGAAAAAGGCAGCAGCTTTAAATTACCAAGTAAGAAAGTAAAAACAAAAAATTTCTCTTTATAATTTGTAGAATGGACTCTAAACAAGTGTTTTTTGCAGGCAATGGAGTGTAGCTTGCACATGCAACGGTACGTCGAATCAAATCTCAGGAAGCAGAGAGAAATGGAAAAATCATTCGCAGCAATGAAAAAGGAAATGGTTCAAATGAAGTCGCTTGGAAAAAGGAATGCCGAATTGGAGAAGGAGTTGAAGGAGGCGAAGGCTACTCTTAAGTTGGAAAATGAAACTTCTGAAGTTACAATAGAAGGTTATAAGGATGCCTTTGAAAATGTAAAGAAGGAGAACGATGAATTACTTGAGAATCTTGAAGGGATCGCTCTTGAATCAATGATGAAAGAACGAAGTAATCTGATGAAGGATTTTCTTGAAGGAAAATACAACAGTTTGGAAACCAGAGAAATGGATTCAAGAGTATGACCGATTACTGGCAGGAATTTCTTCTTCCAACGACGGTGCTGAGGAAGAGAAAGGTGAAGAGGTCGATTCTAAAGTGGCTGAGCAAGAAATTGTTGAAAGTAAGGAAGCGGCTGAAGTTCAAGAGACGGACAAAAAGAATGAAGAACTTAGTAGAATGGAAGTGGAGCCGTCTGACCAAATCCAAGAAATACCTGCGCCTGAGGTTGTTGCTGAACGTATTCCGGGAGAAGGCTCTCCGGAAATTTGAATCTCTTTTGTAATTTTAATTTTTAATTTATCCCCTTTGTAGAACAATTTAATGACTTAATGTTATTTTGGGATAATATTACAAACGTTCTTGTTATTAAGTCGAATCGCGATACATAAAGCAGTAAAACACTTTGAACTTTCGAATTTAAATAAATGCACGCATAAATTACCGGTAAAATTGCTTAAGGTGAATTGCATTCCAACTGTTGTGAATTTGCCTCCCCTCGGTTGTTTGTAATTTGTAGGCTTCGTGTCCAACAACTCTTGTGATGACGTATGGCCCTTCCCAATTTGGCCCCAACTTTCCATCTCCAATTTCTTTTGTATTTTGAAACACTCTTCGTAGTACCCAATCCCCTTCCTTGAATGTTCTGCTTCTGACATTTTTGTTGAAATATCTGGTCATTCTTTGTCGGTGGGCTGCTAGTCGAATAGACGCATGATCCCTCGATTCTTCAATTGTTTCCAGGTTAAAATTCATAAGTTGTTGATTCGCATCATTGCTGAGCCATTGGTAACGTGGAGATGGTATGGTTTCTTCAGTTGGTATCACGGCTTCTGTCCCAAATGCTAGAGAGAAAGGAGTTTCTCCTGTGGAGGAACGGATAGTCGTCCGGTAGGACCATAAGACTCCAGGTAGTTCATCTGCCCAGGCTCCTTTCGCTCTTTCTAATCTTTTCTTTAGTGTGTTTAAAATTGTCTTGTTGGAAGACTCGGCTTGACCATTTGCTTGTGGGAAACGAGGGGTTGAAAAACTTAATTTGATCCTCCAATTTTTGCAGAAGTCTTGGAAGTGATTGCTGATAAATTGTGAACCATTATCAGTCACAATCTCTTTGGGAACGCCGAATCGACATATGATGTTCTTCCAGACGAATGATTGAACTTCTCTATCTCGTATCTTGGCGAAAGAGTCTGCCTCAATCCACTTTGAAAAGTAGTCCGTTAACGCCAGCATGTAGACTCGTTGTCCAGGGGCGGTTGGTAGCTTCCCCACAATATCCATTCCCCATTTCATGAATCCATGGTCTACCGATGATAAGATTGTAGGCTGAAGGACAATCCAGAACTAGGAAAGTAGTCATTTGGTTGATTCCTCCTGCGTAGACTGGAAGATTTATTTCTCCCAAAGTAAATTTCTGCTCACCACTGAACCTGATTAACACCGTCGTTCGTTTGTTAACTTTCCCTAGTTCAGCTCCCATATCTGCTAAGGCGGTTGCAAAGATGATGTTGGCTGAAGATCCCGTATCTACAAGAACCCGCTTGATCATAAAATTCGCCACCTGTAGGGAGATTACTAATGCATCATGATGAGGGTTCATACTTCCGGAGTTGCTGTCGTCTGGAAACTCCATCATCAAATTTGTAAATTTTTTCTCTATAGAAACTGTCGAATGATGAGTGTTTGACATGATTGCTCTGGTATGTCGTTTGGCTGCTGAATATGAAACCCCACTGATCTCCGATCCTCCTGAAATGAAACTCACTGTGTTGTCGATTGGTGGAGGTGGAATTGGCGCCTCTTCATGTCCATCTTTTTCACTTCTCTGAGCGAAATTAGCTTTCCCTCTTTCTGTAAGTAAATCCCTTAGAAATCCCTTGTTCAGCAGCTCGAGGACTTCTAATCTTAATGCCACACATTCAGCCGTTGTATGACCGTAGTCTCGATGGAATTCACACCATTTACTTGTGTCTTTCTTTTTGAAGTTTTCTCTGTTGCGTGGAGGCCATCTTACTTCATTTCCCATTTTTTTAGTACCAAAACTAATTCTCCTGGAGAAATAGAAAAATTGTAGTACTGGGAGTCTCGGCTTTTCCACCAGAACTCATTCCCGGGCTTTGTATGGTAGAGGTCTTCGATCAAAGTCCCTTCGGAGGGGCTGGTGTTCTTTCCTTGGGTGATTCATCTTTTCTGAATGATGCCTGGGTATCATTCTTGCAAATTCTTTATGTCGTTTGGAAGTGTGAAGGGTCCCATCTTTCTGCACATTGGAGGAATTATCTTTCCTCTTATTTCTCTTGTCTTCTTCCCACCTGATTTCGACTTGAGCTCGTGCCATGGCCTGGTCCAACGTGTAGCATCGAAATTTGGTCAACTTTTTATAGAGTCCGCTATCACAAAGTAATCCGTTTCTGAAAGCTTCCACAGCTGTCGGCTGATGTAGATCTGGAATTGTTATCCTTTCCTTGTTGAAACGGGCCACGTAGTTTCGCAAGGATTCACCCCTCCGTTGCTGTATGGTACTAAGATCGTCAGTAGTTTTTTCAAGTTTGCAAGAGCTGGCAAAATGCTCCACAACTTGTCTGCTAACTGTTGATAGGACTTGATGGATCTGTATGGTAGATTGATGAACCACGTAAGGGCAGGGCCTCCCAAAGTTTCTCCAAATCCTCTGCACATACCTGCTTCCCATTGAAGAGGAGCTAAGCCAGTTGACATCATTTTGTACTTGTAATGGATGACATGGTCGTCTGGGTCAGTAGATCCATCATATAGTTTCATGTCTGGTGGGCTGAACTTTCGTGGTAACTCAACGGATGTTATGTTCTCCGTGAAGGGGGTATCAGAAATGGTTCCAGCTCTGCTCTTTTTTCTTGATAGTTTCACACCTGGTAGGCTGGACATGATTGCTTCTTTAAATTCCTTCATTTCCCTTCTCATAGCGATGGCAACTTGCTGAGCTTGGTTGATGGGAGATTTTGGCAGGTCCCTCTGGTCCTCATCATTTGATGGAATGTTATCAATTGTTTCGTTAAATGCTCCCATGAGATTAGCTGGAGTGATACGGTTGTTGGGCTGATCTGAGATATCATGATGCTGGGATGGTGATGAAACTAATTCCAACTGTTTCTGAAGATTCATGTTGGAATTACGTATGGTTAGATTTTCCTCTTCTAAAGCTTTCAATCTCTCATGTAGCATGGCTAGTTGTGATGCCACTGGATCGGGTGTTTGTTCATTGCTTGAAGCCATGGTGACTAAGCCGTGAATGTTGGTAGAATTCAAAATCTTTGTCTGCAAATTATCGCTAGAATCCCCACGGTGGGCGCCAAATTGTGGATGCTGGATTTCGGCCGAGGTCCACAATCAGAATTTGTAGGTTGGGAGCACCAGCGATCCTGCAAAAACAAAGCGGAATGAGCGGGAGTAGACTGCCCACCGGTGTGGTGGGTGCCGGGGGCACTCCGACGCTCAAGTCAGTAGTGTGTAAAGAGCAATGAACAAGTAAATATGTGAAAGTAAGGTTTGATATTACCTTAACTTTCTCTGGATGGCCGTGAGGGCGAAGAAATTTGGTTAGGAAATATAAAGCTAAAAGAATTCAGAATAGAGAAGAAGAAGAAGAAGCTTAGAAGGCTAAGTATGAGAGCTCCAAACTCAGATGATGTGTCTTGAATCATGTTTGCTATTTATAGGTGCAAATGATTGCCTTTAGCAGTTGGCATAAACCCATTATATGCTAAGATATATTATTTTAGTGAACAAAGTGGAGTAGTTCGATTATGATTAGGGTTAGTGGGAAATGTTTGGTATAAATTTGGCTTTGTGTGTGAATCATTTTTCTGCAAATGGAAGAAGGGTTTTATTGGGCTTTACCTTGGGCTTAGATGATTTCACTTTTGGCCCAAGTTTGGTCCATATAGACTTATATATCTTTTGGGCCTGGCTCTTACTTTCGGGCTTTGCATACCATTTTGGGCTCTGCACACTATTTTGGGCTTTTAAGGTAAAAGACGGTTTTATCCTTGGCCCATTTTTGGTTCGTACAGTACTCGATCAATTCAACCAACGAATTTAAAAAATTGACCTCTTACTTGTCCCTAATGCACCGGTCCCGTAAACCCTATTCCCAATGGATTTTTGTATCACTACCGGTGTTTAAAAATTCGGTCGAGGCGCCGCGTCGCCGCCTCGCGGCGACGGCGCATCGAGGCGGCCGCATAATTCGATTTTTGTGAGGCGGCCGCCTCACGGGAAACTTTTTTTTTTATTTTTTTACATGAAACGACGACGTTTTGGAGAATACATAAACCCTAAAATCTAATTTTATTATTATTTTTTTTATAATGTAAATGAAACGACGACGTTTTGGATTACATTATAACAAAAAAAATTAGTCAATTTTTTTTCTTTTCATTTATGAGTCAATTTCGGTTTTTGATTTGTTGGTTGTTAATATTATTGATATATGGTAGTTCCCCTGAATGTGTAGCACTACTGATTTTGGGCAAGTATCATTTTTCATAAACAATATTGTGAAAGGTTCAAAGCAAATTATAATTTTATTCTTCATCAAGTAAAAGATATTTCAAATATTATAAAGCTTTATTCAAACAAAAAATATATATTATAGAGCTAGTTTACTAGTTAACACCCGAAAGATATAAACATGTTGTTTCCTTCTGTTTGTTTGTTGGATGTAATTTTGTTATATAAGGAATGAATGTATTTTGGATTTAACATGTTTTTATTATTATGATATTACGATTTTGATTATTTTTCCGATTTTCGGATCGAGGCGGTCCGCCTCGCGTCTCAATGGCCGGCTGCCTCGAGGCGCCGCCACGTATTTTTAAACATTGATCACTACTTGCAGCAGAAATTTTATATACTGGGTATAACTTTAGTATAATTGGCTACAAAGTGAGAGAGAAGAGAGGAGAAGTGATATATAGATGGAATAATATTTTGATAAAAATGAAGTGAAACGTTTTGTTGATTGACTTGTTTATAAATAGTCTTGAAATTGTAGTGATATCAAAGACAATGGTTTTTACGTCGTTAGCTGCTAGATGCTATAATCAGACAGGCTTAAAGATCAAAATTATTCTGGGATCCATCGTCCAATTCAGGCTAGCAACTATATTAAAGCATGCTAAAATTTTTTTTTTATTTTAAATTTTTGAAAATTCTACCGCTAAATCACTCCTTTCGGGCTTAAGCGGGACATGTAAAATCTATAACTGTCTCATATTCTTATAAGAAACACATTCTATGGATTCGAACTCATGATCTAAAGGTGAGATCCTGAGCCATACATTACAAAATCACGTCCTAATGAATCAAAGAATTTAATGACATAAATATGATTAAAATTAATGAGAAAATATATGTATAATGTGGAAAATGATATATGGGATAAAGAATGGTGACTAACACTAATAATAAAATATATGTATTATTCAATTTTAGGTATAGAATATATGGATTTAATTTTTTTGAAATAAAATAGTTTATTAAAATGTGTGAATATTTTCTAGTACTTAAAAAAGCATACCAAAAAAACGACGTCGTGTTTGGCATTAAAAAAATATTGATTTCAGGGAGGAACGATGTCGTTTCAGAGTTCATAAAAGTCTTCATTATCACTCCATGTCTGCTCTCGCTCATATCATAAAGAGACACAAACAAGATAGATTAGAGATTGGAGTCTGGAGACACAGAAACAGAGAGATGGGTTTGTTGAATATTTACAAAGCGGTATTATTTATAATGATGACATCAGCAGTTGCAGTAACATCAAAAGAGCAACTGAGCACAAGGGAATGTGAGGATCTGGGATTCACAGGACTTGCTCTTTGCTCTGACTGCAATACTTTTGCTGAGTATGTCAAGTACCAAGGTCACCCTTTCCCCATTTCTCCTCTCAAGTTTCCATTTTTTTCTTCTTCTTTTGGGTTTTTTTTTTTTTTTTCCTGTGATTATTGGTTATAATTTTCTGGAGACATATTTGCAGCCATTATAGGGTTCATATTGGTACACTATTTGTCTGCCATTGTGTTTTCTGTATTTATTGGACTCAAATTTCAAACTTCTCATGAACATTTTTGCACATAAAGTTTATAAGGATGGATCTTTCACATTTTTTAGAATATCTAAAGTCCAACTTTTGGTTGCAGAGTTGGTATCTGACTGCCTCAAATGCTGCACAGAGGATTCAGATGATTCCATGAGCAAGGTATGGATCATTTGAATTGAATGATAAACTTTTTTGTTTCCCAGAAATCTTTCTTTGAAATCTTTATGGATCTGTTATTGACTTGTTTCTAGGTCTTGGGTGTTTTTTTTTTTGCCTTTTATTCAAATGGCTCTCCTTTTATTTTAATGATCCCTCCTTTTTCTCGAAATTGATAGACATTTGGGACAATAAAATTTAGATTTTGCTAAAGGATAATTATCAAAGCATCCTTCCCTTTTTCCTTTTCTGCTCACCTTTGTCTTCTCTGAAAAAAAAATGTTCTTTAGTTTTCTACTCCCAATTCTTCTGATTAGGACGGTATGGAATTCTATAGCTCTGACTTCTCTAAGAAAATATATAGGGTTCTAAGAAGAAATGGTGAACTTCCTTTGATATACATTTTCATTTTTGTGCGCCGGTTACCCAATTTGAGAAACTTTTGTGCCTGCTATACCCTTTCCATGCAAGACTTGTTGATATGAACTTTATGGCCTCTTACTACAATATGATATCTTTGCAGCCACAGGAAATATGTTATAGATTGGAGATCTTTAGATACTTGTTAAATATTTAACCAGAGCTTATTATACATCCAGTAATGTAAATGTATAATACGTGAAAATAAACCTTATAATTGCAATGTACAATGACAGTGTTTTTATTGTAAAAGCATAAAGCATATGTGGGGTTTTCCCAAAGTTTATTCATAGACATGAACCCACTTTGCAAATATAAAATTTCCATTTATTGTCGATTTCTTTACCGGACTGCATGAGGTTACTGTAGTATTCCAGTCCCTCTGGAATTGGATCCTAGATTGTCCCCCCTTCTACGCCTTTTCTCAGGATGGTCTTAAAGGTTTATCATGTTTTATAGTCTTTTTATTTTTTATTTTTTGTGTGTGCGCGCGCGCGCGCGCGTGTCTCTCTCTTTCTTGGGTAAAGAAAATAATGGGGAATAATGAAAGATCAAACTACCTATACTGTATTGGAATTTTTGCCAAATTCGTCTTTTCTTCTTGGTTATGCTGTCATCGTTCTGCAATGACAAAAAGAATGATGCATCATAATCTGGTGTAATTGCAGATTACTTATTCAGGTGCAATACTGGAGGTGTGCATGAGGAAATTGGTTTTCTATCCTGAAATTGTTGGTTTCATTGAAGAAGAGAAAGATAAGTTTCCTACAGTTATAGTTCAATATGTTTTCAACTCGCCACCAAAGTTGATCATGCTGGATGAGGAGGGGCAACATAAGGAAACCATAAGGTGAGCCCCTTTTGTTAATATGAACTGCTAATATTACGCTTATTGAAAAATGTCCGGCTGGTAATAAGGAATCTAGAGTTATGCTTGATGTCACTCATGATCATTAAGTGAGACTGCTGAAAATTTAGGCTCTCATTTGTCATTGGTTGCCACCTGGTACCATATGTTTAGCTCTTATCTCCCCTCTGGTACCATATATTTTTACCTTCTCATGGAGTATGAAGTCTTAAAACACATTATGATTTATTTGTCATCTTTTCTTGATTCGTTGCAGAATTGACAATTGGAAACGCGAACATATGCTGCAGTTCATACAAGAGAAGGTCAAGCCAACTTCAGCAAAGATTTAGAGTAATATATAACCGGCTTGCCTTATTGGTAAATCCGAATTTACCATGCAACGAAGTATACCATTACATTTTTTTCCTAGTTATGAAATGCTAACTGGCATATATATTCAGAGGAATTTGTTTGCTTCAAGATAATGACAAGCTTTGTGAATATGCTTCCTCTTTCACTAATTGCTTGCTGTCAAATCTACTTGCTTCTCTCTTTTTTGTCTTCCAGTTATTGATACCAGTGAGACAATTTGTTAGTTTTGGCCGTGCAGTTGCATTATTTAGAGATCTCAAACTCAATGCTCAAAATTTCAGAATTTTTCCATCATTCCATCTAAGACTCAAAATTAAACTCAGGGTCAGTTTGAGAGTGTTTACTTAACGACTCTTTTAAACCTATAATTAAGAGATTTTTAATATTTTTAATATTGAAAAAGTAGTTTTACTGTGATTTTAAGCACCCAAAACAGGATCCTAGTCTCAACTCCGACCACTGATCTGTGATGCTACATATGATATGTGATTTAGACATTATAGAATTTCAATGTACACTTTTCTGATTGAGCTACACAAGACAACATGTAAATTGAAATCGAGGAATTTACAATCCATGATGTAACAAAATATTTGTACTAAAGTGAGTAGAAATAGAATAACGGCTGCCATAACCGAGATAGATGCCCGTGGACTGTTTAAAGGATTTTTTTTTGTAATCGAAGTATTTGGACTAGTTTACGCGTACTTCAATTAATTTCCAGGATTTTTGTCCCGTGTCATAAGAAATTTCCCAATATAGAGCACATATCATGATAAGTTGATGATTTTTTACATCATGGACAAGACTGATAGGAAATATATTTAATGAGATTCGAACCTTAAACCTGAAAATGAGGAAATCACTCGAGCCAAAAAATATTTAGCAATGAGACAACCTTTTGGGTTTGTTTAAATGATTTTGTTTCAACATTGCCTTCCACATATGCCAATGGTATCAACAACGTCTTTGTAATTTAGCCGTATTTTAGTTCTTTTTTAGTGTAATGACAATCTCTCTTTTTTGTTAGTGGGCTGTACTTGTATGCCTTCTTCAGAATTAGTATCCGTCTAATCCCAAAAATTATTTTCAAAATTTTTTATTGTATTTTCATTACATTTTGAATAGAATTTCTAAGAATATTAATAAAAAAATTCAAAATTTGGACTTTTGAACTAGAGGTTTGAATTTTTTAAAAAAAATAATTAAATTATCCAGAATACCTTATTTATTTCATAATATTATTTCATCTATTTTTTAATAAAAGATATCGTCGACAACCAAACATCTAATAAAAATTTGTCAAAAACTCTATTTATTGTTTCTTTGAAGAGACGTACTTCAAAGTCATAACTACCATTGTAGATTGCTTCCTGAGAGATTTCATTAAAACTGTTGATGGTTCTGAGAAGTTAATGAGGCAGGTTCTAAGTGGAGAATTGGAAATGGCAGTGAGGTTCAAATCTAGCAAGTGGATTCATAGACCCTCAACATTCAAATTCTACAGTTACTGAGCTTGTTCAGGATGATGGCACTTGGAATAAACAGATTATAAGGTAGCCATTTCATTAAAGAGGAAGCTGATCTTATACTGAAAATGCCACTGCCTCAGAGGCCTATTAAGGATCAATTGCTTTGGTATGATCATTAGGAATTCTCAGCAATTCAAATAATGTAATGGGACAGCTCACTTATTAGCCAAATTAGCTCTCTCAACTGAGTAAAAAAGAATCTGGTTTGAGGATATGCTCAAAATGCTGTGCTTTATGCTTTGTACAAAGGACATGGAAGTTTCCCTTTAATGAAGTAAGTGTTCATCATCACTAGAAATATGCAGTAAATGTAAAATGCTTGATCCTAATAAAGCTACACAATGAACCATGAAAATCCATATCCATATTTTTATGATTTTAATATAAGGATCATTATACAACATATGTCATAGATATACATTTAGCTTTGATTAATTAGAAAGTGGGAAAAAAAAAAAAAACATACTAGAACAGCATGATCCCGCCACCAATTAAAACTATAATGGTGTGTGACTGCTGCAATTACGTAGTGTACATCCTTAACAATGGCCGACTATTTCACATACCACGATCCCATTCATGCCCATTTCTGCTAAAACTGCTCAACACAAATTTGTTATGCACTATGTGAGAGAAGTTGGTTTACCTACCGCAACACCTCTAGAAACCTTTCGGCTGGTGAGTGACGGCTTGTGTCAATGGAATTGTGTGATGGCCTTCTCAAGTTTAGGTGATGTGGTCTTGATTGGTGCCCAAATGTCAGCACCATTGCTCCGAGCAACTCCAGATGTATAGGAAATTGGAACAAGACACAGGCCTCGGTTTCTCAGGCTGTACTGCTCTAATTCCTGGAAAGATGATAAACCCCTTTCAGTCCATATCATTGACAAGATTCTTTTTTTTTAAAAAAAAAAAAAATTAATTTGTGAAAAGACACGTAGATCTTAGCCCATTTTTCCATTCTCAACTATCATGATTGCCATCCCAGTTAATAATACTATCTGAGTACAGCTAATCTCACCTGCACCTTAGCTGCTGGCGTGCTTTGGAGGTATGGAGCACTCAACACCTGAAACCATCCCAAGAGAACAAAATAATTGAGATCAAAGTCAAAATTTTCTAATCAACACTCCATGATCCTAAAACAAAAAAGAGAACGAAACTACGTTTAGAAATGCAGAGTTTATCCAGAAGCATCCCCAAACTATAAAAACTACAAGATCGCAAATTGAACACCATTCATTTTCAACAAGGCTAAAGTGTAGCGCAACCTAGACGAAACCATGCATGGCATTGCACAATAGCTAAATGAGTGATGTTAAAACACACAGGCACAAACACAAGAAAAAAGCTTTTCCAAATGAGTTTGTGGCACCTTCATAGAATATTCTTGTAACCACATCAACATTTCAATTATTCTATACAGACATTTAACTGAGCTAGTGCCAATTACAGGGTCGGCTACTGATATAATCTGACTTCAGCTAAAAGGAAAATGGCCGAACCTTTACTTGTTCATGTAGAAATTGTATGTATTCCATTGCCTCACAAAGGACAGATGCCGTGTCCGTCTGCAACAAATTATACGAAAAATTAGAAGAAAAAAAATTTAAGTCCTTGAATCAACATACACGATTCACAACTCAAAGACTGAAATCTGTAAAGGATGGGGTAAAAGAAAAATGAATAGCTATGCTAAAACTTTAAAGACATTGGTAAAGAGATCAATGAAGACTTGGTGGGGTAAATTTCCCACCTTCAATCTCCATAGGAACATGGGTGGCACTATACTTGGACTATTTTCCACTTTTATAGGAAATATTAAACTCGATATCTACCTTTCCATATGGTGAAACAAGTTGTTGCAGAGCAATGATTCGTTCACCGAGCTTTTCTTTTCTCTCCTATACCCAAGAAGCAAATTAAAGAATTACGAAGAGCCACATACTTTTCATATAGTAAAAAGACAGACCCCAAGCAAACAAGTTACTGCAGGACAATATCTAAGATTTAGCTCCACAAACAAGGGTCAACTATGGGTTCTGTTTTAACCTACCAAAAGTTCAAATACTAAGATTTATAGAAAGTATTAAACTAGTTTGAAGCAATTTCTTTATTGCAATATCATTATGAGCTCAAATATAATCATTTTTCTAACTTGCAAGAAAAAGCTTCAATAGCGATGATGAATTGTAATAGAATTATAAAGTAGTCTAGCCTCACAATCACCATCTTTATTGCATACATCTATCTACTAAATTCAAATTACTAATTCAACTATAAGGATTAAAAAAAAAAAAGCATGATTCCCAAGGACTAATCAGAAACAGAGGATTCTGTTCCAGACAGAACACAGTGACAAAAAGATATAAAAGAATCATGTGTAAACGGGAAATCAGCTGAGAATTTCACAGGTGACAACATTTGTCGATGACAAAAACCATACTCCAAATGGAAAATGAAAGAAGGAGAAGAAACCTTAGAAGAAATGGATAGATCGGCTTTGTGTCGCTTGGATGCCAGAGTAGGGAGACTGCCTTGGTCAACAGCACAAGGACTCCTTTTATTTTCCATCATCTTTGACACCTTTATCGCTTATTCTCCCTGATATGAAATTGAAAATGAATTATGATGATGAAAACACACAGGCAATCAAAAGTTACATGCCACTTTTACAAGTCCCACCAAAAAGAACGAAGTATCTAAAAAACTACCAAATCAAGTTTATACATTAAGCATATCGATCAGACTTCTCAGTTTATAAATTCATCATGATACTTTCAGTAGCAGATATATCAATCAAAGCTGATTACCTTCAAATTAATATTAATGTTGCTTGCTGAATTATAAAGGATTTTCCATACTAAATATGACCCCCAAACTCAAAAGATAACATATTCTCAAAGATGATGTGTTCTTGCTATGGACTTGCCCTTTTTCTAGTCAAGAAACATGCATGAAAACGTGTTATGACAAAAAAGTCATCAACATCTTATTTATACCTAAAACCACTATAAATTTTTAATACTTTAGAATCTGTATTGATTGGAGAGTTAGGTCGATCAATGCTTAGCAAGAGAAAATGAAGCAGCATGATTAACGATTAATAGTCCATGTCGGAAGCTTTTTATTAGAGGGCAAATGATAACACAACTCAATGGAAGTCCATGAAAGATGTGCATCGCTTTGGGTGGATGGATTACCCTTAGCTACAATGAGGTAGGTTCCAGTCAAGATTCCCAATACCGCTGATCAAGGGGAAGAAGCTTCTCCCAAGTCCAAGAGACCAGCAGCAGGACGAACCCGTGAGGCAATAACCCAAAATAATCCAAAATCACAGTTGACTATCCAATGAGGTTTACTTGATTTAAAAAAAAAAAGCCATCTAAGGCAGAACACAATATCATTATTATTACAGATTAGAATAATAAAATATTGTATTGTATAGCCGTACAAGACAACATTCGAATAAATATCATAATATTGCTAATATTTACTTAAATAAAACCAACATCCACCATTTTTGGTCAGAAATGAAACACAATACAGATACACATTTGCATAATAAAGAAACAATATCACCATAATCAACTAATTCAAAGCTCACAAATTGACAAGATTTTCCATCTATCAATGAAAATCACATTCATCTACTTAATATTAAAAACAAGTGACGTATAGGGTTGGTATATCAACACAATCTAGACCCTCCAATGAATTTTTAAATGGCTAACAATCCTTACTTTATCAATCAACTAAAACACAAACACCAAATACATAAATTAACTTAGGATTATAATGGTGTCTTGTTGACAAACCCAGATAAAAGAAATTATTATTTTTTGTGGGTCCGTAGTAAAAAAAATACTTAGCATGCATGAATGAACCATAAATGTATCTAATTTGCGTATTTATCTAACCAATCAACTATTATTTAATATCAAGGAAAATAATCTTAACCTAATCCAAGACAAGAATATAATATAATTAACCAA
The DNA here is from genome assembly GCA_019454045.1 of Zanthoxylum bungeanum. Classification (NCBI taxonomy): domain Eukaryota; kingdom Viridiplantae; phylum Streptophyta; class Magnoliopsida; order Sapindales; family Rutaceae; genus Zanthoxylum; species Zanthoxylum bungeanum. Next base: position 175,688 of record SKCR01045058.1, on the reverse strand, counting down.
TAAAACCGCAATTAAAAAAATAATTAGCAACAAATAATGATAACTACCATGCAATTACAAGAACCAGAGAGAAAAATAAGCAGCAAAGTGAACAAAATTTCAGTAAATTGGCTCAAACAACTAGTAAAATTGAGGAAAACTTAATGAAGCAAAGATGATACGCTTCACACAATTAAGAAGAAAAAGTAGCAAAATTTAGAACTCACCAATTGTAAGTAATCAGCAATGCCAAGAGAGCTCACAATGAAAATCTGAACTTTATAAGCTAAAAAAGTAAAAACAATCACAGCCCACTTCAAGTATCGCTCAAATTTCCACAAACAAACAAATATTCAGTGAAAGCAAAAAAGAAATGGTTTTATTCTAAGTTTTTTTCAACAAAACAATAAACCGAAAAGTCATTTTTTGAGAACAAAACGGCTTCCCATCCCCAAAAAAAAAAAAAATGAAACTTTTTTGGCTAAAAATTGTCAGTTTTTGCGTCTAAAAAAGTTGGAAACTTTACTAAAGAATAAAACCCTTTAATCGAAACTTCAAAACAGTTCACTAAAATAATCAAAACCCAGTTGAAATTTGAGCATTAAATGGGGTTAAAAGAGTGAAGCCATAAATGGGTTTGTGAAGAAGTTGCATGAAGACGAAGAAGAAGAGGAAATGTCAAAAGTTGAGGGGGAGAATAAAAGTGTTTTATGAAAAGTGTTTTTATAAGGTTTTTTAAAACAATAAAATATTTTGTGAAAACAAAGTTTGTTAAAACAAAATATGTTTTTTATTTTTTATTTGACAGCTAATATCCAACCATGCAAAAAAAAAAAAAATGAAGAGTAATTTAATTCAAGTAGAGATGATGTCATCCCAAAATAAAATAATAATATAATTGGCTTAATTACTGTAGAAAATAATAAGTCATGGATTCAAATATATATTTAATTGAAAGATTAAAATATAATATATAAAAAAAAATTGAAAAAACAGAGATGATGTTGATTTTGTAGATACTGAAATTGAAAATTTAAACATTTCTTTCTCTCTTCCTTCATTTGTGGCTTGGCTTGTGCTTGGCTTTGCATAATTTAATTGCACTTTTCTCTCATAAAAATCATATAAATATATCCTTATTAATCAATCTATGGAAAAACATTATCTTAAAAACAGACAGAAATTAAAAATATTATGAATAACGAATATGTTGTTGTATTTTGAATCAAGTGAGTACATTTCAGATAAAAATCTATGATTATGCTTCGTTTAAGTCCGAAATAAATGATTTGCAGGCGGAATTTATAACGATTAAAAAAATAAAATAAAAAATTGTTGGATTTTGCAAATGTAATAAAAAAATTTGGTGCCCTAAGCTATATGTAGCTCTCTCCTACACAAAGATGTAAAATCATATAGGCACATAGACTTAGATGACCTTATTGTAATTATATTTTGTCTTCATGTCAAAATAATCCACACAAAATTTATCCTAGCTTAATAGTCTTGGCCTTTTTATAGGCAAAATTGGACGAGGCATGCTCACAAAATATACAATCTACATAACCCTATTTATTGGTGTGATTATAGAAATTACACATGTATTTTAATCATATATTAAGTTTATATTTTTTTTAATTGATCGTAATTGTATATATTATATCATTTAGATTCTTATCTTTTTCTTTTTTTTGGATAACCGGGGTATCCAGGCCAGCTTACGCACACCTCGACTAATCCCCGGGACCTGTGGCCCGTGCCATCAGAAGTTTCCCAACACATATCAGGGTGAGTCGTTGGCTTTTCACACCAGGGGACATGGCCCCAAGGAAATGTATATAGTGGGATTCGAACCTTGAACCTGAGAAAGAATAAACCACTTAAGTCCAAAGTCTTTACCACTGAGGCAACGTGGGGTTTTAGATTCTTATCTTATCTCTTACTGTTTTGGATTTTAATTATTTTTTACAAAAGCTTCAGAGAAAGTACTTATTAATTATTGTGTGAGCAATGTTATGCATATAAGGACTTACAATAAATTTTAATGTTATGGATATAAGGGCCTATAATAAATTTCAAGGGTTGTGAATATTTGATTATTCAATTGTATTTTTAAAATTGGAGAAATTCAAATATGATGTTTGTTTTGTTTTGTTTTTTTTTTGGAAAATTTTATGTTTTTATCTTGTAATTTCTTCTTCTTTTTATTTTATATAAATTTCATTTCCAACACTCATTGAGGTTGTAAGACACTAAGACTTGTATATGTTTGATCTTATGTCCATCAATTGTAGCAACATTTTCCCACCTTATTTTTCCCTATAAATAAATAAAAATTAAATTAAACATATTAATTTTCAAGTTGGTATAAGATTGATTCTCCTCTTATTGTTCTTGTTAAAAATATTTAATAGTCCATAAAATATTTAATAATTATATTGTGGGAATTAAATATTATCCTCAAATTAATGGGAGAATCTCGAAACTCTAAAGATGAATGTGAGAGCGTTGAGTGCATAACATTGAATATGGAGCCTTTCAAATTATGTGAAATTAGTAATGTATGATGATTTATTTATTGTATTGCTTTGCTTCAAGCAATAAAAAAGCATTATTCATTATATTCCAAAAATGGTAAAAGATTAAATTGATTAAATATTTTTTTAAAAAAAAAGCATACACTAATATATATATTTTTTAAAATTTGATTGTATCATAATTAATTTTAAGTTTAAATTTAAAAATAAACTAACAAATATAATCAAAATATTTAAATAAGTGAAAGACCAATCAAATTTACTAAAACTATTTTTACATAAAATCCTCCTTAATTTCCTTAATAATTTGTTGATTTTAGTTTTATTTTACTTTTTTATCGAACGGTGGTGACAAATGATCTAAAACATAAAATTTACAAGCTTCACTTTCTCATAAAGCCAACAAATTTTTGTATGGACAAACTTAAATATAATTTTAGCTTTTTATTTTTCATAAAATTCCCGGGTGCGTGGCTTGGTAGTATAGGGTTCAGGATCTTACCATGAGGTCCTGAGTTCGAATCCATGTAATGTCTTTTTTATAAGAGTCTGAGACAATCAGAAATTTTACATGCTCCGTTTAAACCTGAAATGGGTGATTTGACAGTGACCAAGTGGGAATTCCAACAATTAAAAAAAAAAAAAAAAAAAAAAAGAGAGAGAAGAAGAGAAAAGTCTTATTTTTCATAAAGTTGGAACCGGAGTGACAATATTTATTAAGAGGTTGATACCTTAAGGCTTAAGGGAAATAAATATTTTTCTTTTATTATATATATAAATTATAAATGAATAGTCGAAGCCACCAGCTCGAAATATGGCTTTGAGCCAAGATTTGAGTTTTTCCATTTTTAATTTCGTTAATATTAAATTAATAAAATATATTTTAATTAACAGGCTTTTTTTGTGTATTTTGGCGGGAAATCGTTGTCATAGCAGTTTCTGATCTCAAGTTAGAGCTTTCCGACAGTGGGCCCCCAAGTGTCCGTAATCAGCTGGCCTCATCTGTTCACAGACGCGTTCTCAAAAAAGATATAGCTGCCACTAAATAGTATCCACGTGTAAAAAAGTACACGTGTTCGCTCATAAACAGATGCGTGTATTGTACGCTCAAGTGTATAGCGTAAAAGTGGGAAAATATGGGTTCCAAATGCAATTAATAGAAGAGAAGATTGAGGGTAAGGGGCCCACAAAGAACCGAGACCGTGCACACAAAAGGTCACGAGGGAAAGCGGCTAGAGTTTTATAAGTCGTCTACTGGGACCCACACGGTTTTGATATTTGTTCGTTGCTTCTACAGTTTCTGCCATTTTTTATTATATTTATATATATATATATATAAATATTAAGCAGATAATAGTGTTATTATTTATTTTTAGTTAAAAATAATCAACTTAATTATTATATTAATGTTTATTAGAATTTTAAACAGTGTATAATTTAAAAGTTTCAAATACATTGCTCATAAATCTACAATCAAATTATGGGTTAGTTTAATTTTTTTTTTTATACTCACAATCTATATTTTTTCGGGATTTACTTAAAAGGCTCATAAATCTTAAGTGGGCTTATATTTTCGGTCTAGATTAATAACACATATCTAGATTCATCCTAATTTTTTCGATCCATATTAAAAAATCTCGAACTCGATATATAATTTTTATGGTGATAACTTGGGACCAACATAGCTATATTTATGTCTATGGTTAGTTTAATAGTTGAATTTTATAAATGTGATAAATATAATAAATGCATGTTTTAAAACAAAAATTAAAATTTAAAAATTAAGCGTATTAAATTGATTGATAACTAGATTGATTTTGTAAACCAACAAAAATAAATAAATAAATAAAATCAAACGTATCAGATTGATTTGTAATTTTCCATGCATAATAAAACCAAAACCATAGTCAAATTCAACTACAACTTCAGTGAATGATAAGCAAAAAAACAAATTAGATAGGATATGATTCTTATCTTATTACTTTTGAAATTTAATTTAAATGGTTTAGATTCCAATTTGCCCATTATGGTAAACAGTTTTGAGTTTAATTAATATCCTATTTATTTGAGGGAAATTAGCAAAACTAGTTACAAAAATTTTAGTAAAATGAGTCACAACGTTTGCTTTTTGTCAAAATGATCAAATTGTCCGAATTATATTTCGAAAAATCTAATTCCTATGAAATCAACACTGAATTTCAATTTTTTATTTAAAACTTCGGATATTCAAAGTATTTTTTTACAAATTCAGATATCCGTAGTTTTATTTATTTTGATTTTCTTATTTGTTTTTTTTTTTTACAATAAATGATATGTACTTTTGTTTATATATTTATAAAATTTGTCCACTATCATTTAACTAAAGATTCATGAGATAGATGAGCCTCTATTGCATAAAAGGCAAGTGATACTTTCATGATAGATATCATAAAATAAACTTATATATTTGCATGATAAAAATTGATAGTGATCACTCATTTAATTATTTTATTTGTCTGTTTGATAGGTCGTCGTATTACGCAAAACCAACTGTCACAGGTTGATCCTCATCCGTGGTTAATAACACAACAAAAATTCGTGTTATTATTTTAGAAAATAAATAAATTTTCATGATTATTTTATCAAACCGTTATCCTATTTTAAATATTTATACAAAAACTATCCTTTAATGAATTAACTAATATTTAGTTATTTACCAACTCTAAGTTTGATTATTTAATTTCCAAAATAGATTATGAGCTATATAGACCTATATAAAATGGCATTTATAACTTTGGGTTACTTTAATTCTAATTGTTGCTCTTTTAACTTAATTAACAAAAATTTCTTACTCAAATAATTCATTGGGACACGATATCAACTTCTGTTAAATAATCTTGAAATTTTTGGCACAATTATTATAAAAAAAATAATAATTATATAATAATAACATTCTCTCCTTAATAATTGTAAGCAACATTTTTTCAACAAGAATCTACCTACTATTGCTTCAAAAATACCAACAAGGAAATGGTTGTTAAACAACTATTTGCCTTTATAATAATACTAGTTTTTGCCCGTGCCTACTCCACGGTGTTACAGTATTTGCTCGTGCCGTAGACACGGTGTTACAAAATTAAATGATTTTATTTTTTAATTAAATGATGCTCGTGCCTACGGCACGGTGTTACAGAATTAAATGATTTTATTTTTTAATTAAATGATTTTATTTTAACTTTTTATTTTTTAATTTGAAAAATTTTGACCATTTCCATCAATCAATTCACTCTCTTTCCTCCAATTACCAATGAAATGATCTGGGCCGTCAATTAAGCCACATAAAAAGAGCCGTTGGATACACTCTCTTTCCTCCAACATCATTCTCCTTTATTATATATATTTTTAAGTATTTTATTTACCCATAGGTTATAAGTAGAAAATTAAGTTCCCCCTACATAAATAATCATATGCATCAAATATAAATTTAACGTTAAAAAATAGATTTAATCAGGATCGGTCCTAGTCCTCAATATATTGAAGTTCATTTTTATAACATAATATTATAATAAAAATATTTAGAAATCCTTAACCGTTAGTTATTTATAGGATATAATAAAACTGATTGACGCGCCCGCCTATGCTAAGGATTGTCCTTGGATTTAATTAGTAAGAATTCTTAATATACAAAATTTATATCTTAATGCTCATACTATAATTAAGATGATACTTGATTTATAGTTATATGTATTATGAAAGATGATTATTATATAGCTTCTTAATGTTTTATATGATATCAACTACTTACAAAAAGTACCATAAGGGGTATAGACACCAATTACTACCCTTTCATTATTTATTTTTATTTATTTACTAAAAATAATTAAGGGTCGATTTGAAAGTATTATTTAACTAGCATTTTTGAATTTATCATCAAAGGATTTAAAAAAAAAAAAAACTAAAATCGAGAAAGTACTTATAATATGATCTTAAACACTTACAAACAGATATAAAATGTAGTTAAGTAATATATTTTGAAACTTGTAGTCTTACCGGATCAATTTTCTAATATAAAATGTCAATTTTAATCTTAAAAACTTGTTGAATTTAACATTCCAGGCAAATTTTACTAAGCAATGTAAAAGCAGATTTTATTCCAAGTCGAAGCCAATAGATCATGGGCTTGAGAACAAAAAAAAAAAAAACAGAAAATAATGAGATAATCATATGTATTTTTAATTATTATTATTTTTTTTTTGAAATCATTGGAAACTACACCGCCAAATCAACCATTTCCGGGTTTAAGCGGAGCGGGTAAACCTCCGACTGTGTCAGACTCTTACAAGAAATGCGTTCTCTAAATTCGAACTTAAGACCTGAATGTCAAATCATGAACTCTATAGCAAATATGTATTTTTTATTGTTTAGTTTGTATTTTATTCACCCTTAATCCCTTATTAATATATATAATTTTGTTTTTAAAGATATTAATATATATAATTAGCAAACATATGAGCCTGTTAATGAGTCATTTTCTATGACCATTTTGCTAATGGATTCACGAGAAATGAAGCCACCGGTAATTATGGCAGAAAATAGGGAATCGTTTTTATCAAATGAAGTTGAATGACAAAGACACCAAATCTTTGAAATTTGCATGGTTTAGGATTCTTTGATAATGATGTTTAATTAAAATAAAACATACTTAATTATCATTATCGTCGATTATCTACTAAAATATCATTTTTAAAAATATTATATAAATAATTATTGATATGATTAAATATCGTGTTTTGATAATATTATACGAAATAATATAGCTCAAACAACGCGCGAACGAGATTAGTTAAGAGAAATACAATTAAGTGAACATTAATTATTTTTTTAGTAAGCCAATATTAACTTTTACAAATAATAATCAATTTTTTTTTTTAAAAGGAAGATATTTATAAATTCTAGAGAGTCATCTTGAACAACTGAGTCAAAAGAAATATATAAATATTTTTATTGTACAATTCAACACGGTTTCAGAATAACGTTAAGAGATTTATTAGGCAAGATCATTATTTTTTGTTTTCTTTTGTCACATTCATGTTATTTAATTTATAATTTAAAACCCAACTTACAACAAAAACTTTCAATGATTATATCAAATATTTTTGTGCGGATATAAATTAAGAGGATGATTATTTATTCCTTCTTATCATTAAAAATAATTTTAAAAATGATATAATTTACATAAAAATATATAAAGCTTCGTTTTCAATTCTTATATCTTGAACTTAAAAATCCTTTTTGAAAAACTTCAAATAGTTTACGGTTTTAAAAATAATAACATAAAGTCTAAACACGGGCAGCCCTCAATTGCCCTGAGTTTTGAAGGATCCTAGTGACTTTATAAAATACGACTCTCACTAAAAAGGAAAAAAAATTGAAAATCATATTATATAGACCTGGTCGGCGTTTCAGTTCCGGTTCGGAATCGAATCAAACTGGCCGGTTCCCGATTCCACAAGTGTGAAACCGGATCTGTAAACCAAACCGGTCGGTTCCGGTTCGAATTTTTTTTTAATTCTATAAAAAAAATCAAAAATAATTTGTCATTTACTGTTTCGGTTCCTGAACCGAAACCGATTGGAACCAGAATCGTTCAGTTCCAACTGGTTCGTTTCCAGTTCCGAACCGAAATCGTGACCATGTTTAATATTATATATTTAAAATTTGAAATTTCTCAAACACTTGACGCAATACTAAGCTGAACTATAAATTGAAATTTCTGGTTCGACAGTTCTCAGGACTGTTTCTGAATCTAAAAGCAAATCTATAAATGGTGAAGGATGCAAGTGTCTGAAAGCATACGGCCATTATTTTTTTAAAATTTTTTTGTTTATTAAAAGTAAATGTTGGAATAAGGTTATAAATAATGATAAGAATAAGGTTTCTCAATTACATATTCAATAATTTCAACCCCAAATGTTGCCTCAATGGTAAATATTTTGGACTCGAGTGATTTGCTCATTCTCAGATTCAAGATTTGAATCCGACTAGATGTATTTCTTTGGGACCATCCATCCTGAAGTAAAAATTCAATGACTTATTATGATTGTATCAGGAAACTTATGAGAACATGAAACACGTGTCTCGAGAATTAATCGAGGTGCGCGTAAGCTCCCAAACACCCCTTCATTTTTATTATAGTTGGTTAACTAATGATGTAGGTAGTAGGTGAGTCAGAATCTCAATATATGAAGACATATGGTAATCTAACTTTTACATTCACATCATTTCTCCTAAGTCATAAAATTATAGGCATTGGGGGTGAAAATAATTCACATTTTTGAAAGAAAACAATTCCAAAAAAAATTGTCACAATTTGAATAATTTAACAAAAGTGGTTAAATAATGTCAAAAGTTGATGTTGTTGTCAACATCTATGTATATTTCAAATTTTATTAATATTAAAAAAAAAAAGCTTCTTGAAGGTGCAAAAATCATTTTCAAGACACATGCTTTATGCTATGAAAACAACCAAACCCTACATCATTTGTTATTTTCTTCTTCTCTAATGATGGCAATAAGATGCCTTTACTTGTACAAGTTTTTTCAAAAGATACCAAGAACCTTTTTTTTTTTTTTAAATAAAAAATAAAAAATAAAATAAAATAAAGAATAATACCTACGTTTTTGTTATTAGATGGGTCAGGAATTATTATTTGTAATATTTTTCTTTCATGACCAAGATTGCATTTCTCTAATGATTTTTCTAAATCACTTGTTTGTTTTAACATAATTAAGGATTTATTTGGGAATACTACTTGATGAGTTATTGTAAACATGTTATCAATAAATTTAAAATATTTTAATCTTTGAAAATGTTTTTAATATGATTTTAAACATTCATAACCGGACACTAAATAAAAAACATAAACGGACACTAAATAAAAAACATACATTTTAACTTAACGAGAGTATACGTTTTAACTTTATAAAATAATAATTTCGGATAGAAGATAACAATATAGTCGATTAAGCAAGTGAAGGTCTTACTTGGTTTCGTATACTTTCAAATTCCATCAAGATATCCGACTTTTGTTTGGTTTGGTATACTTTCAAATAGCATGAATAGCACAACTTGGAAAATTCAAGGAAAGTGGTCATGTTGGGCTCTTCCTTAACCTAAAGGTGTCAAATCAAATAAATTAGGCGTCCAGTGGTAGGGGAGAATATGTGTTCGAGTTCCTGCAAAAACAATGACTCAATGACTCGTCTCTCAAATTAGAGTAGATTCCTCTTTGATTATTTGAGTCGGAGTTGATAATTCCGGTATGAAAATTTAATTCGTTTATGTGCTGTAATTATATGTATTTATTGTCCTAATAGATTTCTGTAAGTTGTAATATACATTTTTTTTTAAAAAAAAAGTCCAAAATGTTGAAGTTCAGTACAGTTATCTGATATAGGATTTTATTAGGGGTGGCAAAACGAATCAACGAATCGAATTTGTATCGAATCCTAAACGAATCGAATCAAAATGTGATGGATTCGTATTCGATTCGTTTCTTAAACGAATCCTAATATCAGGATTCGTATTCGATTCGTTTATTAAACGAATCGAATACGAATATTCGTTTAGTCAATAATATTATTTAATAAAATAATTTTCCACAATTGATTTACATTAATTCTTCATAAATATATACATATGAAATATGTAATTAATATATTTACTAAAAATACCTCACCAAATATCGAAAATATTACTTTTTCTATGATAATTAGCTATAATTTCTCGAATCTTAATTGAAAATTAACAAGAACTAGTAAATAAAAATAATTAAACGAATTCTAAACGAATAAACGAATTAATGAGCTTAAATTCGTATTCGATTCGTTTAATAAACGAATCGAATCGAATTGACCCATTTATTAAATGAATCCATTTTTTCAAACCCGTATTCGCTTTAAAGCGAATCGAACCTAACGAATAAACGAATTCTGACCCAAATTGCCACCCCTAGATTTTATGAAGGAAAAAAGATCTTAAAAGGGGGGAAAAATCCTATGAGTTGGTTCTGGTTCATCAAAAGAGACAGAATCAGACTTTTACTGCTGAGTTTTATTCCACATTGTGATGTTAAAGATCAAGAAATGCATCAAATACAATTTTTTCAAAGGAGGAAATGAGATCAATATCTTAAAATAACATCAAAATGTGCTTACATTTGCTCAGAGCTGTACTCAGATAATTGAGATTTCAGCAGATGTAGCCAAAGACAGAAATTCTAGTAAATTAGCAATGAAGATGATTTCTGGGAATAGGATTGGTAAGATTATTTATGCTGTATGAGATTTGAAGTAAAACAATGATGTTAATGACAATGAAAATTCGCAAAATGACATGAAGGATTCCGATTTTAGCCTCTGTTCACATTCTGTTGGACATCGGTTGTAGCAACCGCGACATGATCATTACTATAGAGCCTATACATGCCAAAGCTGCACTATTTAACCAAACCAAGCATCATATATTTAATGGCATCTAACATTCAATTTGATTGGGAAAATAGGTAAAAAGAGAAACAAATTGAAACAAAAGCCCCTAATGAACTCAATGTTTACATTTACACTTCTTATGAGCTCTTAGGTGGCCAAGGAAAAACTACCAAGGATATTCCCCCCTTTTAGCCAGGTTTAGAAGCTTTGAGGATTTTCTCAGCAATAGATTTTCAGCCAATTTTTTTTGGCATATTTTGATTTATACGAGAAATTACCATATACGAAACCACTTGCCTGCCGTAAACACGAGGAGGTGAATAAACAAGGAAAAGGGCCTCCATTTTTGGGAAAAAAGAATAGATCCACATCAATGTTGGCCAAATAAACCCTGACACAAGACAAGAAAGAGAAAATGAATACTATGTAGATAATTCAAAACATTGAAATAATTCTATGATGAGATAGGTCATTAGTACAACACCATAAAAAAATTTCCAACAAATCTCCCATACGACCACCTTACAAAATGCACTCATTTCTCGAGAACTGTAACTTTTGTATATATGAAGTGCTTTTACCCTTTGTTATAAGTATGGTAAGTTAAGGAAAGATAATAGGAGGTAAAATAAAGTAATTTACCTTGTTATGTTGGGGATTATCCGAGCATGTTAGGGTAAAATATTGGTTTAATAACATTATTGTGTTTCGGTTGGAAGGTAAGGTAAAGTTAATAAAAAAAAACATCAAAATCATGGAAACATTCCAATTTGGAGTGTTATGAATAGTATGGTAAAATGAGGTTTTCAATCCATCAAACTACCTTCAATAACCATACCTTCCTTTTACACTTTTTCTCAAACACCATTTTTTATTTTACCATACCTTCTCAATCCAAACAAAGTTTTAGGCGCCAAACTGCACCACACGAGGCTTAAAACTAGAATGAGTTCGAACTATTTACTTACACTCATGCTTGGCATTCAATTATTCTGCAATCTACTATGCATGTTACAAAACATCATCAATGTATGTTATATTTATGAGTTCAAGATCTGGAATTTAACTTCAAAGCTACTATTAAACATATATTCATCTGTACGTTATCCAGAAATTGTACTAGATGAAGGGTTTGTTTGGCAGTGAGGTGTTGTGGCTTGTAAACTGCAACTATGGTGGAATAAAAGTTGTAGCTGTCAATGAAAAGTTAAGTGGTGTTTTGGTAAACACCAGTTGCTGTGAAGGGAAAGTTGATGGAAGTTCAGTAGAAAAAATTATTTATGGATTACATTTTAAGAATTATATTGGTACTTTCATTAATTAATATTATGATAAAAGAGGCATATTATGCAAGGCTTCAAAAAACATTGGGACCTTTTTTAATGCAAGAGGGGTAAGCAAAGCACAAATTAATTTTTAGCCCCTAACTCCCCAGGATTCGACTTGGGATGCCAACCAAAAAACACGCTTGAAAGCTACTCGATTAAGCCTTTGGGGCAAAAATACACTGGGAATTGATTGATGCTGGGGTATAGCTTTTGATAAAAGCGGAATAATCCACCATTTTTTTTGTTGGTTGCTGTCCTTTCCCCCCCTTATTTTTTAACTACATAATTTCATCCACCTTTTTTTTTTCAAAAACTTGTATCTTATTTGCAATTCAGACATGCCCTAGAAAAGTTTCTGTTATTTATTTATTTTTAATTTAAAAAAAAGTGGATAACATTTATATTGTTAAAAAAAAGAAGCCCAGTAGCTGGGTTGACACAGGCCACCTTCCAGGTGTTACCAAATACCTTGGGAGCTCCACCTGCAAGGTGTTATGAAACACCTTAGCAGCTGGCCAGGGGCCTATTTGTTCAAGGCTTTAAGCCGCAAGGCAGCAGGGCTGTGTTCCACAGAGCTTAAAAAAGGGGCCCTTAGGTCAGTAGAAGATACTTTCCCCTCCTCTCTTAACTATGTAGAGAAATGGGCATACATATGCATTGTGAAGTAAATTATGTTTTGTTATATATGGTAAGCATGGAAGGACACCATTACCCACCTGTCTCCTCCTTTGGCTTTGCATGATGTACCACGAGCGGGCCATCACATAGCATGGCAGGAAAAAACCAGCAAACTGAAGGAGTGAAACCTGAAACTGATATCAACAATTCAAATTCAATATTCAACATCCAAACAATAAAATTAAAACATATGCCGTAATAAGTTTAGAAACAATGCATCTACAAGTTATTTTTTCAAGAAAGAAAATTTAAGGAAATTTTGACTAATTAAATTGCACTCATATATGCACACATGTCTGCATGTAAAGGCATGTGTGCTTGCTGTGAAGGTATACATGCATTTACGCTCATGTGATAAGGCAGAAGTAAAAAAGCGAGAGCAACAATTATGTGCCGGCGTAGCTTACATTGAAGAAAGTTGATGATTCCTGCACCATCCCGGAATCTCTAGTGGCCATCAGAACTTGGCGTATAAGCCAAACCATCAGCAACTATAAACATTAACAAGCTCATTTTAGTTTGCATGAGGCATACGAATGTTTAGAAAAAATGTACTGCATTTCACAAGGCTTTTCTTACAATTAAAGCAATAGATCGCAGACAGGCAATGCTACTAGTATTAGCAACAGCATACTCCTCATACTCTGACTGAAGAAACTGACGCTCAGCTGCAGCAAGTGCTAGAAGATGAGAATCACGGATATCAATATGTGGACCCCAAGCTTGCCTGAAACCAAATCGGTAAAAATTCTATGAAATGTGACAAAGTTAATTCCAGATGCATTAATATTCCAAAATGAACTACAAGCAACGGCAAATAACAGAGAATAAGAGCAACAAGAAATTCCAAGCAGCTTTTGGATAAACTATTTATGATGAATTTGAAATCAGAACAATAAAGCGTTACCTGATATCAATAGCCATAACATCAGGATTGGTCCTGGCTGGTGGAAGAGAATAATTTGGTGAAAAGATCTGCAGTTACATATCAAATTGCATATATTAATATTTCTGACAGATATAGATTTCATATCTTAAGAAATAGATATGCTAACAGAAGAATCTACCTGATTGCAGATTTCACACGTGATGTCTCCTTTCTTATTACACCATTTTTGAATGCATTTTCTATGAGCAAACTACATTAAGAGACGGGAAAAATCAGCAGATTATTTTTTAAACCCCAACTGATAACTGCATCCCAAATCATCAGAAATCAAGAAAGCAATATATGTACTCGTATTACAGTGAGTTGCTCCCATAATCAACTCAACTTAAGACCAAAAGATATGCCAGAAAGCTAAAGAACGAGAAATGATAACAGCATAACTGGGCACTGTAGTTGTAACACCCCAAATAAATTTATGGACTAAATTATTAAGTTTGTGGAAGTTGGAAATTAAAATGCGGTTAAGGACAAGTTTAGGGTGGCAAGCGAATTTTGCTATATTAGTATTTATTTATTTATTTTACACACACACACACTGTTAGCTTATACGAAAGAAAGAAAATAAAAGATAAGAAAGAAAGATAAGAGACAGAGAGAGACGTAAGGGTGAGAGAGAGAGAAGAAAGAGGAAGAAAAAAAAGAGGAAATATAGTTTTGGTCCCGATTTGACCAATCCGTAGCTCAAATCCGACCGAGTCCTTAAGGAAAAGTGTAGATCTCGTTGAGAGGATCATTTTGGTAGTGATTTCATCTCAGGAAACTTCCATTTTTCGGAGAAATCTCGGTAAGAAACTTTTTATGGTTTTTCTTGATTTCCCGTTGATCCGGAACTCCGATCGACGAACCGTCAGCGGCATTAGATCCGGGAGAGGGAGAGGAACGCTCGGCCGTCGGGAAATTTCCGATCGGACCGGCGCGTGAAGCTCACGCGCGCCCTTTTTGTGGCGGCGCGTGAGGCCCACGCGCGGCTTGGCCGATCGGCGCGTGGCCACCACGCGCCGGACAGTATCTTCGCGCCGACTTCCTGAGTCTCCTCCGCGAATTTCAGACCATTCCGAGTAGTTACGGACCTCCGAATCTTAAATTTCGTTAGGTTTGCGAGAACGATCGAACCACGTTTCTTGCATATTCTTTCATTTATTCTAGTTAGGATTATGTTCCTAGAGTAAGGTATGCCATAACTTAGAAACCTGTTGAAATTCCTTTGTAAGGTGATCGTAAGCAGGGACGGTCCTGCTGCATAGTTTCCTTTCTCAATAGTCAGTTCACCAGGTGCGTGGATAAGCCTGTAACATTGATTGTTTTCAAAAGTATATAGTATGTATGTTTTCTTAAATGAATTTTAAGGTAATGCATTAAATGAGTTTGTTTTCAGAAAGTTTATATATTTTGTTATTAAGTATGGATCGGATATTGATTATGTTGAAAGCATGATTTGTGATATATGAGAAACTTGCATGATTTGAGATATATGAGCATGGATTTTGGAAATGATTTTTATGTTAGGATGCACCCCGTGTACTTATATGTGCCAGATTATTGCCATGAGATAAGGTCTCATGTTGCCAGTTATTGCCGTGAGATAAGGTCTCACGTTGCCAGTTATTGCCGTGAGATAAGGTCTCACGTTGCCAGTTTGCTCCGGATGCCAGTTTTGCCGTGGGGAAGCCCCATGTTGCCAGCTTTGCCGTATTTGTCATGAGGTTGTGCATATAGATGAATAAACAGATTTATCATTACAGAGTATTTTTGAGCAGTATGAGTTTTATGAGAAATGAGATTTATGATTTGAGTTTTATGAGAAATGAGATTTACGATTTCAAGTAAATGTTTGAGATATCGATTTACAGCTTATGTATTTATTTATATTATGAAAGACTTGTTCGATCCACTTTGTTACTTGATTATCCACGGCACTGAGCTGTGATCCATTGCACTAAGCGTGAGCTTACCCCCCCTTCCTTAACATTTCAGGTTCAACAGTTTAGTAGATTATCATTTCCATCTGCTGTTTCGTCATCATTCCTGCCAGTAGAGAAAAGGTTGTGCCAACAGTAGAGTGTCTTTATTATGTTTTGAGACTGTGTTTCTAGATATGTATTTTCTTGGGAGAATTTGTTATGTGGTTTTAGGCATTGAGCCTTTAATTGATTCTGAAGTTATTGTGTTTCCTTTATGGATATTATGTTGAGTTGGATCATGGAGATCCTAGTTTTATGATGATATTTTATTTTCAGTTTAGATTTTTCCTTGTATTTGGAGGATTAGTCCATATTACAGGGGAAACTCTACCAGTTTCTAGTCTCCGTCTCACCCCTACTCTACCTAAGGGGACGGGTGTGACAGTAGTTGTAAGGTAATATCCAACGCTCAATCTCACTTCAATGGTTTTTGAAGTTAAGTCCACTTAACAGGCCAGAAAGTTAACATCTGGAAGTAAAAGTATATATACATACATTTTAAAACTTCAATTAAAACAGTAAAAATATGAACCAAAATTGCTAGGAAAATAAATTCTATTCATACGCTTTATATATTTTCAGCTGTTTGTATGAGCCAGATAATAGATTCAGGAAAATGACTAATTATCAATCAACTAAAATCCAATAATTTTTTACAATCCAAGAGTAGGAGTAAGAGCAGAACAAAACAAGGCAAATAGAGGATTTCCACTTTTCAAGCTAATCTTTAAACATCCAATTTAAAAAAAAAGGCTGCTACTGTCTTTCTTGTATGATAACCAAAGGCAGCATTTGCACTGCAAGAGAGAAAAATGATAAAGCATCCATCATCCAAAAGACAAAGATACCTTAATTTACGACCAAGCATCTGATATAATCAACCCAATTCAGAAACAATATACATAGATGATTGGGCGCAACGGTACATACATGTCGAAAAAATATGAATCAGTGCCAAAAGATGAAATAAACATTAGGAGAATAAAATTCATCAAAAGAAAATATAAATTTTCAATAGTGTTTGCTTAGTTTCCACAACATTTCTTTGAAGAATACTGTTAGATTAAAATCATGAAGCATATGCTCAGAGAAAATAATATATTTTAAATTGCCAGCAAATAAGTTGATTTGGAACTGAAAATATAGATAAAATTTTACAAAATGAGCTGCAAACTCTTTTTTCCCCACTTGAGAGAAATTAAAACAAGCATATATTAAACAGGTCAATACAGGACACTTTCATTTCTTTTTCCTGGGTTTCTTGGTAACCAAACAGGGGTTTGAAAAATCACAACAAACACATGTGATCCAATCCACACATAAAATAAAATTACAGAAATACGATTTGACCAAGTAAATCCATAATATTATAAGTGAAAAACCCAGTAAAAAATTTATATATTTTTTAAATTAAAAATGAAAAGTAAAAAAGTACACACACAACATGAATCAATAAATGCAAATACCTACCAGTAACCGATTTCCAAATTCAACCAAAACAAATAAATGAATACAAGTACAATCAAATCAATAAACTGAAAAGACATTCAAAATACAAAATTAAAGGGCTTTCCAAATCTGTAAGAAACACAACAATAATAAGATTTTATATTCACCAAATCTATCTAAAACCCACAGATAGATTGATTGATTGATTGATTTATTTATTTATTTTACAGAAACTGAAATAACCCACAAGCAAAAAACGATTTATTTTACCTTGAGAGTGCCATTACAGGCACAAGGAGCTTCCATGTTATGAAGATGATCTTCCTCTTGACAAATCCTACACTCAGCCATCATCATCATCATCATTAAAGCTGAAGCTGATGATGCTGATGAAGATGATGAACACCCTTCACCTCCATTTTTACAATCACTATTATTTCTCTCATCTTGTTCTGCAACATTAACATGATTATTTAATGTTTCATTTTGTGTTTGTGCTTCTTCTAATGGCCTCTCAAAACAAGCTGTTGCAATGATCCTGTCCACACACACCATGAATTCACCCTCCACCATTTTCACTCTCTCTCTCTCTCTGTATATGTATATGTGTATATACACACCTTGTGCTTCTTCTTCTCTCTCTCTCTCTCTCTCTCTCTCTATATGTATATGTGTAGAGTGGAGGAAGTGGGTGCTTAAAAAAGCTGAACACTGTGTTCAAAAGGTTGCGGAATTTACGAAACGAACCCAGCTATTTGCTCTTGCATCATGGACTTTATTGTCCCTCGTCGATGCTTTCATTTACAGTTTTGTTTGAAAATATCTTTTGTCAGGTTGCACTTTGTTGGTGTAATAACATCTAGGTCCTTAATTTCTTACATTTTCTCTATTTAGGACTTTATTTGTTCGTTTTGATCAAGTATGTCTGTTGAAATTTTGAAATGGCATAATATAGTAATATACCCCTTTCTTGATGAGTTACAAGTTCTAGGCTCCACTTGTTTACGAATGTTGGCGAATAAATAACAATTATGTTTGGTATTATGATTTAAAAAGATAACTTTTTGTTTAATCTTGAGATAAAAAAAAAAATACAGCAAAAAAATATATATTTGGAAAATTGTGATATGTAATTTTAATATATTAAAAAAACGATTATATATATATATATATTTAAATAACTATGAATGTGAGGAAAAGTTTAAAATCTTAATTTTTATAAAACTTAATTTTTAAAAGAAATTATGATAATTTGTCATTATTTTATCATTGACCAAACACTTATAATTTTTTTTTATCAAAGTAAAATTTTATAATCTCTATATATCAAAACACAATACCAAATAGGGCCAAAATAAGGTTTAAAAATGTGTGTCGCTATTTTTTTTAAAGAAACTTCGCCGTCGAATCACATGATTCGGCTTAAGCGGAGTGGGTGAAACCTCCGACTGTTTCAGACTCTTACAATAAATGCACTCTCTTAATTCGAATTCAGGATCTGCAATCAAGTCATAAACCATTTGCCACCAATACACACTCTTGTGAACTATGTGTCCCTATTTATTTGTATCTTAATGTATATCACATATACCCATATTTTAATTTTCAAAATTTTAAAAATACCAATAATTTACATTAATATTAAGGAAATTTTAATGTAAGTACATACAATAATACTATTTTATTTACTTATTTTAAAATTGACCATTTCTACTGTTACTAAAAGTAAATATAAAAGGTAAATAATAAAAGTAATTAAAAAAGGTAAATAATAAGACCACACTACCTAGAAAAATCCCCAATTTGAGGAAAAATATAAGAACAAAATAACACATGACTCTTGTTTTTGTTTTAGCAAAAAGAAAGACCAAAGGAAATTGATCCTACTTGACACCTTCATAAGTCATTATCAAATCAAAAAGTATATGCAAGAATTTCACATGGGGTTTTGAAACCATATAACTATTTTAATGCCATGTCTTAAATTTCAAGACTCTCACTTTGGCTTTAACAAAAATGTTACTAAGTATTTATTGGTTTATTATTATTTTGCCTCGTGGTACAATATCTATTACCTAATTTCAGCACCTTACAAAATTAAAAAATTATTTTGTTATAACGTGTCATATTGATAATAAAAATATATTTATTGTATCATATACACAATCGAAGATGTCTTTTTATTCACTTTGAATACCATAGATGGGTTTTTAGTCCATTTTCCAACATGACTATAGTAGTTTGATTATATTTTTGATACATTATAATAACTTATATGGCTTCTAACGTCAGAGTCCAAACTTTAACTTCACAAAAAATGTAGACCTCCGACGTGAATAATTTATACGAGTAAATAAACTCATACTTCTATATAATATCCAAAGTGAGCAAAATAATATTTTCAACAATTAATAAAGTTTTATAAACATTTCAAATTTTCATTTATTACTTCTCAATTAGAACTAGATATTCTAAATTTAAAACATCATTTTAGTTGTTTCTTTATGAACTTCTCACCTTATAAATTTTGTCATATTAAGTACTATGTACAAGTTCAAAAACCTAAAAATTGTGTAAGGTAGTGGCAATTGTTCAATAAGAGAAAACTAGTGGTTATTCTAGTAAATTTATGAAAGGCCAGGCCTGTTTTGAAAGAAACACAAGTTAATCAAATTCTACAAAAGGGTATATTTGGACATCTGCATTAAATAAATAACTTGGATTTTTTTTTTTTTTATTGGATGGTCATGTAAACATTTAATAAAAGAAGATAGAGAGATAAAATTAAAAATAAATAAGAAATGGAAGTGGGTTTGAGTTGGATTTGTTTATGAATTGTTGACTGCAAAGCTTTGTAATGATAGCCATAGAAAATAGTGGAGAATGAAAGACTCATGGCATGCATGCTCTAAGTGGAGGTTGAAGGGACAACAGATTAACCACTTGTCCCTTATCATGATATCTATTTATAAATAAGCTAATAAATACACATATTTTTTGTTTTACCATCTTTGAAAATTATATCATTAAATTATATCATTTAAATTTAAATGAAATAAATAACATCTTCAATTATCACATATTTTTATAAGAAACATATTCTTTATATTCAAATCCAAGACCTGAAAATCATATCATGAATTACATACTACCAAATCATGTCAATTCGAAACACGCACATAAATAAATACAGAGTTGATAGACTGAAAAGAAAATGATTAACCAAGCATAGGAAAAAAATAAAGCTGAAGTAGATAGCAAGAGAATACATGAAGCAAGCAGGACTTATGTGAGATATATGTTGTCACAGTATTTTAAGAATTGAACCGATAATTTAAAAGATTCAATGGATGATTGATTCGATCGGTTAAATTATTTCGAAAAAATCGATAGAGTCGGCTGACATCACAAATAATTTTATTTAATTACAAATTATAAAAATTATTAAATTTTAGTTTTTAATTTAAAAAAAATTGAATCGGTTCGCCGGTTTAACCGATTTTTTTGAAAATTGTTTTTTTATATTTGGCCGAACATAATTAAGGGTTGATTCCCGATTCGATTGGTTAAACAGACTGATTTGGTCCGATTTTAAAAATAATTGTTGTCAGTATCAGTTGAAGGTGAAAGCGGTAGATAGTTGAAGCAGATAGCTTCTAGTGTATTGACACTTAGTAGGAATACATTTAGTTGTATATGTGTATATTATACACATACTAATTGCTAATAATCATTAATTAAATGGGTCATGCCATGATATTGTTCCCATAATATTATTAGGTTGTTTTAAATTATATGAAATATAATACAATATTATTTTACGCAAAGATCAAATTTATTTTTAGTTTCCGATCTTTGTTAATGCTTTTTTTTTTTTTTAAATGAGATCAATTTTTTTTTAAAATCGTTGAAAATCTAAACGCCAAACCACTCATTCCAAACTTAAACAGAGCAGATAAAATATCCGACTAACCCAAACTAATACTTATTGCGGTAAACACACTCTTATCACATTGCTTTTCCTTTTTGGAAAGAACAAACGACTTCGAGGCAAGTGCGGATCTCACTTTGGTCCAATCGATTTGTTTGAAAGAACAACGTAATTTTATTATAAAATCAAAAATGATACAAAAAAAACAAAGGATAAAATGGGAATAATTTTTTTCATTACATTTAATTGTTTAAAATATTATATAAAATGTTGTAAGAATATAATTTTTTATTAGAAAATTACCAGTTGTCCCGATGGTCTAGATATACAACAAAAAACTTTATTTTCATAAATGTTGGTGAAATTTGAAGTATTTTCGTTGTCTGCGTTGCGGTTCAGATCGTGATTTGAGTCAAAATTTACGATTTTGGACGGTTTGGGTCGCGGTTAGGTCAAAACCGTACACTAACCTGAAATTTACGATTTGATTCAGATTAACCCGAAATCATTTTTAATTTTTTTTCAAATCACACGATACAATTCGGGTCGGTACAATTCGATCAGGCTGCGGTTTGACCCGAAACCGTAATCACCCTAGTTGCAATATAAAAGGTTGTAGGCTATTCAAATGTCGATTAAGGCTATTAACTCAATGGCATAGAAGCCCAACATACATTTTTCGGCTCAAAAAGCCTCATGATGGCCCATGAAATCCATGGGGTGCATTCAAAAATTAGTCAAAACAATTGGTGTCAGTCGCTTATACCTCCTACCAAGCCGCCGACGTCGTTTTGTAAGTACGCTTGACTCAAGCTCAATTAATTTTCACCGCCAAAATCTCACTCGCCAGCAGCTAAAACTTTACATCCTCCATTTCCGGTAATTTTCTCTCTCATCCTCTTCTGTTTGGCTATCGAGAAAGTGTGATAAAATAACAAGAATTGGAATTTTTGTGTTTCGTTTCTGCGTTTCGACATGTTTAGGAATTAGGATATTAATTCAATCTACTTAATTAATTGACTAATTATTTTATTTTGTCATTGTACGTTAAATATATGAACTTGTTAAGCGTATAAGCTAAACTTACTATTTATTTTGTCATTGTTTGGGAAACATGTTAAAGACGTGAACTTGTTAAGTGTATAAGCTGTAATTGTTTGATGTTTAACTACCTTGCACATATAAGTTTGATAAATGATTCAACATACAAGCTTGAAATATAATTCAAATACAATATACTTACGTGTGTTCATGTGATCCTTATTGGGATGAATTGATATTAGATTTAACATGGTTTGATTATTTAGTGGACTTGCTCATACTCGTTGGATCTTTTAATTAGTATAAAATGGAATGTATTTGCTCATGTGTAGGTTAATTTGAAATCTGGCTTGATTACTTAACATACTTAAACATGGATTTGTATCTAGATGTTGTTTACTTCTGCATTTATTTTTGTTTTCAGTACTCGTGATAGCTGGCCTTTGGAATTTTTTCTAGTTGAAGTTAATAAATGTATGTACTAAGTACTAACCATTAAATTTGCAGTTGTACCATCCACAATTGAGTAGCCTCTCCTTTGCATATACTTGTGTTCGCCTCCAATGGCGACAAAAAATGCTTCACCGCCTTTGGAGATTTTAGGAGCTTGATCAAACTTCTGTGTAGAATCGTCGGTGCTTTTTTTTTTTCCCCTCTTCTCTTATTATATTTTACCCCCTTTTATCAGTTCGAGAACTCGAGGGTTTCCTTGTCTGGAATGGTCCTCCATTCGGCAATGGACAACCCAGTATCAAGCTTGAAAGAGTTCCATGCACTGATGTGAAATTCAGCAGATGATGGGTCCAGGCTCATGGTCATGAAATCTGACACTGTTATTAGCATATATGATTGTGGAAGCTTTAAATAGATAAGGTAGTTTCAAGTCCTCAATGTTGCTTCTGCCGACTTGTCTCCCTTGTGGGACTCATCCTCAGACATTTCAGAAATCCACAACACCACAGGAAAAGAATGTGATCCTTTGGAAGACTGAAACTGGTGACGCTGTTTATCATCTATTCCAGAAGAACATGAGAAAAGCCACATGGTCATTAAAATTATTGTGGAGGTATTATAATGAAGAAATTGAGGAAACCCTCTTTTTATTTTCTTGTTTTAAACTATACAATAATTGGCCATATATAGTCTTCAGTCTTCTCTATAAAAGGAAGATAAATCTACCCATAATTACATACAATCAATTACCATATCTCTAGCAATCTTAAAGATATTTTCCTATTTTAACACTCCCCCTCAAGCTGGAGCATATAGATCATATGCACCAAGCTTGTTACAAATAAAATCAATACGAGGACCACGAAGAGACTTAGTAAGGATGTCCGCTAATTGTCCTTCAGAGTTGACGAAGCTAGTGACCATGCATCCAGATAAAATTTTCTCCCTGATAAAGTGACAATCGACTTCTATGTGTTTGGTCCTTTCATGAAATACAGGGTTAGATGCTATATGTAGTGCTGCCTGGTTGTCACAAATTAGCTTCATTTGTGTCCCACCTCCAAACTTTAATTCCTGTAACAACTGTTTTAACCATACTAACTCACATGTTGCCAAGGCCATAGCTCGATATTCTGCTTCTGCACTAGACCTGGCAACAACTGTTTGTTTCTTACTTTTCCAGGATACTAGGTTGCCTCCAATTAAAACACAATATCCTGTAGTAGAACGCCTGTCGGACGGAGAGCCTGCATAATCTGCATCAGAATATCCAACTATCTCAGTATTGCCTTTATCTTCATACAATAATCCTTGTCCTGGCGCTTTCTTGATATACTTAAGAATACGTATGACAGCATCCCAATGACTTTCACATGGAGTTTGCAGGAATTGGCTAAGCACACTGACTGCGAATGAGATATCTGGGCGAGTAATTGTAAGATAGTTCAACTTTCCAACTAACCGCCTATATCGTCCAGGATCTTTTAGCGGCTCTCCAACTAGTTTCATGTACTCCTCAGGGTTTTCCAATGGCTCCCCCTCTTTTGGCAGAAGTTTAACATTTGGATCCATGGGCGTGTCAACAGGTTTACAATCTAACATGCCTGTTTCTTGAAGAATGTCTATAGCATATTTTCTCTGAGAGATGACTATACCAGTATGAGATTGAGCTACTTCTATGCCAAGGAAGTACTTTAGTAGTCCCAAATCTTTAGTCTGAAAATGATTAAATAAATGTGTTTTCAGCTGTCGAATTCCCTCTTGGTCACTTCCAGTAATGACTATATCATCCACATATACAACCAAGTAAATGCATTGGCCATTGGAATGGCGATAGAAAACCGAGTGGTCTGCCTCGCTACGAGTCATACCAAATTTCTGAATGACAGTACTGAATCTCCCAAACCAAGCACGAGGAGACTGTTTGAGACCATACAGAGAGCGACGAAGCCGACAAACCAGACCATACTCCCCCTGAGCAACAAAACCAGGTGGTTGCTCCATATAGACTTCCTCTTGGAGGTCTCCATGAAGGAATGCATTCTTGATGTCCAACTGATAGAGTGGCCAGTGACGCATAGCAGCCATGGAGAGAAACAAGCGGACGGAAGCAATTTTGGCTACAGGAGAAAAAGTGTCACCATAGTCCAAACCAAATATCTGGGTATAACCTTTAGCAACAAGGCGAGCCTTGAGTCGATCAATCTGCCCATCAGGACCAACTTTCACCGCATAAACCCATCGACAACCAACTGTAGATTTCCCAGGGGGTAACGGAACCAAATCCCAAGTGCCACTTGAGTGTAAAGCAGCCATTTCATCTATCATTGCTTGTTTCCATCCTGGATCAGACAAAGCCTCATGGACATTTCTAGGAAGAGGAACAGAAGACAAGGTGGAGACAAAAGCAAAATATGGAGCAGATAAACGATGATAACTGAGAAATGTATAAATAGGATGTGGATTACGAGTGGAACGAATACCTTTACTGGTGGCAATTGGGCCAGGAAGGTCCAATGTACGGGCAGGAGCTGGAGCAGGTTGTGAGTCAGTGGCTGCAGTGTCAGTGCCAGCGGAAGATAGAGATCGAGGACGACGGTGATATACCTGAAGAGGACGTGATGGTGACATAGTCTCAAGTGTAGGATGAAAGAATGGAACAGGTAGTACCGGAGAAGGGGCGGGAAGAGTCGGGGTATGAGGAGAGAAGTAAGGTGATGACTCGAAGAATGTGACGTCGGCAGAGATAAAGTAGCGGTTATTAGCTGGAGAATAACATCGGTACCCTTTTTGAAGTCGGGAATATCCTAAGAAGATGCATTTAGTAGATTTAACAGAAAGTTTATCCTGTCCCGGGGTTAGATTATGGACAAAACACACACAACCAAATATGCGAAGAGGGACCGAATAGAGAGGTTGGTTGGGAAATAAGATAGAGTGGGGAATTTGGTCTTGTAAAACAGAAGAAGGCATACGATTAATGAGATAGCAAGCAGTAAGAACTGCATCCCCCCAGAAACGAAATGGTATATGGTTATGGATTAATAAGGTACGAGCCGTCTCAATGAGATGTCGGTTTTTACGTTCAGCTAGACCATTTTGTTGGGGTGTATAGACACAAGATGACTCATGTAGAATACCTTGAGATGAAATAAAGGTGGTAAAAGGAGCAGAAAAATACTCCCGAGCATTATCACTACGAAATACACGAATGGGAACATCAAATTGAGTTTTGATTTCAGCACAAAATTTTCGAAAAATAGGAAATAACTCAGAGCGATCTTTCATTAAAAATAGCCAAGTATTTCGAGAGTAATCATCAATAAATGTCACAAAATACCGAAATCCCATAACAGAATTGACACGACACGGACCCCAAACATCGGAATGAACTAACGCAAAAGGGGACGCAGCCCGATTATTGACTCGATTGGGAAATCGTACACGAGTATGTTTCCCAAGTTGACACGACTCACATGGAAGTGAAGATAATGAAGAAAGTTGCGGAACTAGCTTCTGAAGCTTAGAGAGACTGGGGTGACCCAAACGGTTGTGGAGAACATCAGCAGAATCAGTGGAGGTGCAAGCGACCGCAGGCAATGACTGCGTGAGATGATAAAGGCCTTGTGACTCACGTCCTGTACCAATCGTCCGTCCCGTACCCTGGTCCTGTACAATAACAGAATGATTAAGAAAGGTGACAGAACAATTCAGATCATGAGTGAGTTACTAACAGAAATAAGATTGAAAGGACAACCCGGTACATAAAGCACAGATTTCAGAGGTAAGGAAGGAACAGGAGAGGCTTGTCCAATTCCTTTAGCGATAGTTTTAGAACCATTAGCAAGAGTAACCATAGGAAGAGAATGAGAACTAGTTAAAGAATACAAAAGTTTTGGATTACCAGAAATATGATCAGAGGCGCCAGAGTCCAAGACCCATGGGCCCAATGGGGAGGACTGAGTGATGCAGGCAACAGAATTACCAGTATGAGCAACGGAAGCAGATGACGAGGACTGAGAGGCCTGATACTGGAGGAAAGCTGCATATTCGGCTTCAGACAGAGTAACATTTTGAGAGGGCTGGTCGAAGTAGTCCGAGGACGGGGAAAGATCAACTTGAGCAACCTTAGCCTTAGGAGGATGTGGTGGTTTTCCAATGGATGGGCGGGGAGAGGATGATTACTGCTCGGGTCGGCCATGGCAGGGAACAGTGGCGCCGGAGAGTGAACAGTGACGATGAACAGTGCGCGTGAACAGTACCCGTGAACAGTGACAATGAACAGTGCGCGTGAACAGTGCGTGCGTGAACAGTACCGTGAAAAGTGATGCCGGAATAGTGTCGCCGGAAAAAGTAAAAAAGAAACCCTAGGATCAACCTACTGATACCATGAAGAAATTGAGGAAACCCTCTTTTTATTTTCTTGTTTTAAACTATACAATAATTGGCCATATATAGTCTTCAGTCTTCTCTATAAAAGGAAGATAAATCTACCCATAATTACATACAATCAATTACCATATCTCTAGCAATCTTAAAGATATTTTCCTATTTTTACATATAATTTGCTGGAAAATTAAATTTTGGAACCATTTTCTTTAATCTTGAAAATTCTTATGTATCAGTGAAGTATAAAGTTCTTCTGTATGCAATTTTGATTATCTCACTGTAAAACTGAGGTTTTCAAATCATAATGGAGGATTAAAAATCTGACATTGCATTTTTATCTATGCTTTGCTACTGGGTATGTACATATGTGCTATTTGGTTTGGTATTATGTTTTCCATATTTTAGCAATTGCTTATACAATGATTCTCCTTCATGCCGTCAATTAGATTTAGTTCAGATGAAGCTGTTGCATGTCGTATGGCCACCAATGAAATACAATTTTTTGATGCTATGGATTTTCCTAAAGGAATTTTTATATCAGCTATGAGTTCCTGGGGTGGCTGCTTTTGAGGTTTCTAATTCACCTGGTTCTCATGTGGCAGTGTTTGTTCCAGAATCTAAGGTTTTTCCTCCCTGGTTTTGGCTTAGTCTAGGAGCTCCTTTATTTACGTTAATAGATGGGACAACTAATGCAGTAGTGGCTGGATGTACAAACCTAGCATGCAAGTTGCTGACTTGAAGTTTCCTATTTGACTTCATTATTTTGGTGAAAATGTGCAGCAACTTTGTCTGTTTGAATTATCAACCATGTCATAGATCTGAAGGTTTACTTAAGTATCTAGTTCAACTGATGGGACCATGAAGGCCTTGTGCCTCTTCGTATGTTCTAGCTTATTCTGTGAACATTTGATACTTCTTGGACATTACTTATTGTTGGGTATATTTGGCAGGTAAAGAGGGGCCTGTTCATGATGTTCAGTGGTCTTATTCAGGCTTAGAGTTTACTGTTGTTTATGGATGTATCCTTGTAACAGTGAAAAAAATTTGAGAGAAAAATCAGAAAGTGTTCAATGCATCCCATTCTTATGAGGATCATCTATCATCTGAAGGGCATTGGGTATCGAGAGTACTTGAACATCACCAAACGTCTGTTCACTGGAACTAAAGTTGGGTTGTTTTTTAATGGCTGTAATGAGAGATGTGGAATCTTTGTTTAATACGAGATAGAGACTGACAAATAGAAAAGCATTATGTCTAACGACTAATGGAACAAAATCATTTAGTAATGGCGATTACTTTTTCACTCAAGATTGTGGCTTCTCCAGTTTTGGTCTCAACGATCAAATTGTTATCGAGGTTGAGATAAAATTTTACCCTTTTCTTTGGGTTTGGGGGAGGACTTTTTTGATTGGGGGTGGGGGTGATTTTTTCCTGTTGATTCTTTGACAAACTATTGGGTCATTAGTTTCCCTCGACAATAACACATCTGTAAATATTCTGATTTCCCTTGACCTCTTATAGTTATGCCTGCAAGTGCGACATTTTTTAACAATAAGTGCAGGCCAATACTTGAGCTCGGAAGTGGCCCTTACAATACTGTCCAATGGAACCCAAAAGGAAAGTGTATCCTTTTTAAAGATTCTGCTGTATTTTTGTGGTGAATATTGTTTGAAAAATTTGAACCAGCTCCATTTATGTTCTCTCGCCTATATATATTTGTGGCCTTGATTCTTTGGTCTGCAGTTTTATGCTTGGCTGGTTTTGGGAACTTACCTGGTGATATGGTATGTCTATATAGATTCCTTGACTTTGGTTTTCGATATTTATTGTTTTTAAGATTGTCTGGATTGATGTGCTTCTTCATTTAAAAGATGATGTGTTGGCCAGAAATTTGGTAGGCATAAAGTTTATGGAGTTGCCTATTGTTTTTTAGTAGCCTTTGGGGGGAACCGAACCAAGCCAAAAAAAACAAAGATTTTTCCCACTAGATAGAGTCGGCTACATGGATCTTTTGAAACAAATCTACATGGATCTTTCAGATAAAGATTGTGCTTTATCTGAAATCATTGTTTCATATGCTAATTTGTTTGGGAAATTTTCTGAATTCCCTTTCATGTATCAAATATCTGATGCTGTTAGCTGCCATTTACTGGCTTTAGTAAACTGTTATGTTTTACCATTATCTTTTAGGCATTCTGGGACTATGTAGATGGAAAACAGCTTGGATCTACTAGGGCTGAATGCTCTGTAACTAGTGAATGGTCCCCGGATGGATGCTATTTCATGACTGCCACAGCAGCTCCAAGACTACAAGTTCACAATGGGTAAGTTGAATTTAGGCCATATTGATTTGTGGATTTAAAGAGTCGGGTAGATGGGTTCATAGATAAACTTCATTACATATTAACTTGGATGGATGTTTATTTTTAAATATTTATCTTAGATGGCCTTTTCTTAAATAAAATCAGTTATAACTAGTATGCCTAATCTGTGGCTAGGACCTCTGCAGTAGTGTCCAATCTGCAGATTAAAGGTACAGCTTGTGTCCGCTATAAGGCATAAATTCAAGGGTCCACAATTCTTGAAGTTTGTATATTCACTATACAGTAGGGAAGTCTGTTCTGTCAGCTGGATCAAAGTAGCTTTACCAAGCCCTGTACACTCTTTCCTTTTATAAGAGATTCTCACTTCTAACTTGATATTTTCATGTAATATATATAAAAGTACGTACTTTCGAATTAGATCTGTATTTTAAAATAAATGTAATTGTAATATATATAATGACTAGGCAATCTCACCCAACACGTATCCATAATGACTTTCTCCAACACCCAGTATGCGGTATGCTATCCTACATATATGGCCGTTTGAAGAAAAGTTGTCCTGATGATTTTTGTCTTTTTTTGAATGCCAAGCATTTTATCAGTTGGACCAATCAGTAAATGATGATTAAATTATAAAATGATTAGGAGCCTGTGCTTTTGTTTAGCATTAAAGATGGTCTCAGCATGTAGACAACTGTTTCCATAATGACAGCCATTTGCATTTGCAGTTTTTTTTTTTTATTTTTTAATCAGTGGTGAGATTATCTGAGGATTTGTTGACAGATCAATTTTTGAATTCATTTTATTTCATTGTTGAAGGATTAAAATTTTCCACCACAATGGGTTATTGTTCTTCAAGAAGAAGTTTGACAAGTTATTCCAGGTTAGTACCGTTACAAATGAAACTTTCTTGAAACAATATTTTACCAGTTCCCGTTAATCAGCTCCTCAGTATTTTTGATCATTTATTTTCCCAGGCCGAGTGGAAACCGGTTTCACCAAATAGGTTTGGTGACATTTCTGAACTCATCAAATCAGTTGGCTCATTAAAGGTTGAAGAAACCAAACAATTATGTGTATATCCATCAAACTTTTAAGTTCTGGTAGACTAAAAAAGAAATAGAACCACACATACTAAGGTTCAGGATCAGCTTCTAGAAAAGCTGTCCCTAGTAATCCTACTTCAACAAAACCTGCCGCCTATCGCCCACCCCATGCCAAGCAGGCAGAGGTATATGCAATCTCTTGCCTCTCCATGGCCAAAAGCTATTTGTTATTAATTTAGTCAGTTAAGTTGAGTTTTCATTGTTTTACATTTATTGCTTTATGTAATACTAATAATTTCTAATGATATTATAATTGCAGTTGTTAGGAGAGAGCCCCACACCGCAAGTACACTCGTATTTTCTATTTTCATTTAATTAGCTTGTGTTACCGCAATTTTAAATTGCTCATCATATGTTTACATGATGATTCAGAGAAATGAGCAAAAACGCTCTTAGAAACAAGAAGAAAAGGGAGAAACAAAAGGAGAAAAAGGCTGCCGAGGCCGCTGCTGGAGGTACATGATTGATGATTTAGTGCAGGATTGCTGCATAATGGCACCTTGTTATATGATCATGTACGTTGTACTCTAAGAGGAAGCCGAAATTAACCCTTGGCAAATTCGTATGATTTAATGCATTTTTCATTGTTCTCGATTTCAAAGAAAATTTTTGAGGTGATAATTTATTTATCGACGAATGATTTTGATTTTTGAATGAGTGTTTCCCCTTTTGCATTGCTAGTTATAGTCAGAGATTTACCAAGCAAAGATTTAATCTGAGATGTTGTAACATTTTCACATAATATGAAATTTTGCTGATGAATCTCAGACATTTGTACTTCAGAGAATCATTTTGAAACAAGTGGTCGAATTTTATTGACTTTTTCTTTTGCACTCAAAATATTATCCTTTTTTCAACAGAGAGGCCTTGTTCCAAGATGATTTTTAGTAAATCCACAAAATATGTGAAGAAAAGAAAAGAAAAGAAAATTGATGCGTTGGAAAAGTGCCACTTTAAAAATATGGGAATTTAGCTCTTCAAATAAATAGTTTGAAAATTCATCAGATGGTGAAATGTTTATTGTGTTTTTCAGATGGATAAAAAGGAGCAAACCTTCAAATCCCTACAAGAAGCGCATCCAATTGAATATCCAAGTTACGACCCAAAGGATGCAAAACTTTGATAGCTTCATAATTGCAAGATAAAAACTACAAAGAAACAAACCAAAAAGGAGGCTATTATGGAGTTTCTTCTTGTCCCTCAGAATTTCACAGCAGTAGTCCATGTACCTTGGACGCTTGGGTGTTTGGTTACATGTCTTGTCCTCAGTTTTACTACCTTTCTTCCCAATGCGTTCCTTAGCCTGGTTGCACACAGGTGTATCTCTTCTGGTGTCAAATTCTTCACACATACAACCCGCTCGTTTTTGTTCTCTGACCATGTGGCAATATAAACCATTAGAAACTAATAACAATTCTCGACATATGAAGCAGACGTAAAACAAACAAACACGTATACATGAAAAACATATGCAGGAAGAAGGGAAGGAAGATCAAACTTACTATACAAGCCCTTCAAATGTGGATGCTGACCACGAATATGTTCAGTAACCACTTCCAGCTGAGGGTTGCTCTCTTTGAATGCTGGCAAATGTGACTCCATAAATGCCCTGCCCCATTAACGAAGTGAAACCATAAGATTTAAAAGATTTCAGTATCCATACATCAATATAACAAGCTGATGCACTAGAAGCACATTCATTACCACTAGCATGCAAAACAAGTTCAACAACTTCTGGTTTTAATATGATTCATGAACACTTCAAGAACCAAGGTCCTATAATCCATCATTAACAAGCTCGTCAGATGAAATGAGAAATTGAATGTTGATACTCAGCTTGTACGACTAATCATTTATAAGCTGCAAGCTGTTTAGTAGGTGGTATAAATGTGTAATCAAGATCAGCTAAAGTCATAGAACACCATGGATATAGAGTTCACATTCATCTCAGTCTCTCTAAAGCTTCTTCTCCTGTCATTTTCAAATAAATCACCAAGAAGGATCTACTCGGATTCAAAATACTAGAAATGTATGATCAAGCTATGCAACACACACTTCATTAGTTCATTTACTAGTTAACTTGATCTTTTATTCTCAGCCAATTACACTAACAATAAAGCCAACACACTAAGGATAAAATTCAACAGGACGTACCACCCAGTTACTCATTACACAAGAAGAATGAGCAGAGTATCTTTCTACTAGAAGCAAAAGAGAAATGGAAACACTACCAAGAGCTAAAATGGGGCGGGGAAACAATAATAAAGGTGTATTATAACAAGTTTAAATCATGCGTTGCATAAGGTAGATGCTGATCAAGCAGAAACTACTACATCAGTTGCTAATCTTCATTTCACTTCTTTCAAAAATAATTATGCGCATCAGCGAATATTCATCAATTTAAGAATACATCAGCACAATGGTTTCAGATCATACCTGATGCCCCTACTGGTTCCTCCCCAATCACTATAGCTCACAATCAGCTTCTGAAGTTGCCCCACACCTCATAGTGCCATATTTGCTACAGAAACACACTAATGAGATATCCATTTTAACTCCAATTTAAACACAGTAAAAATGAACTAGAGCATAATAGTTTTGATTAAGAAGTTATTTTAAATATTATAGGTTCACGAGTTAAATCCTCGTCAACAATAACGCAAATAAATAAATAAATAAAGTTTATATCGATAAATAAAGAAACAAAACCCAGATTGAGGATTTGATTGTAGCGAACAAAAGAGAAGTTTGTAAAGACAACTCACCCAAGGACGCTGTTCTTCTTTGTGTTAAAGGACGACTAGAGGAAAATCCCTAACTTAAAGAATTTGGAATTTTGGGTTTTGGGAAGGATAGGGTTAAATGGGTAAATTTATTAAGTTTATATTTTCGAAATTTCTCTAATGGAGCAATAAGGAGAAATCATAAACTTAATTACGCAACAACAAAATATCTGTAAAATTAAGGATCCCAGGATGGGGAGTTTTAATATAGAAATTATAATTGTAGTATGATATAACAAAATTGAAAATAAATGAGGGGCAAGTGGAAAATTTGCATGACGGAGGTAAAATTTCAATTCAGACCTCAGAAATTAAAATCATTCAAAAGCCAGCTTCATTCTCTTTCTAATTAGTAATTAATCATAATAATAAACGTGTTGGGTTTAGAGATGATAATCGGTCAGAATGAATGTCTTAATTATTGAATTGGAATGACCATGATTTAATTATTTTTTTCCATTCTTAATTATCGAACCTCAAATATAATAGATATTAATTTAAGATTTTTAATTACATAATGATAAATGATAATAGTTGAATATTGAAGATTACAATTTGGTCATGGCTACTGAGAAGCCAAGGGCTACAAGGCCAGCGAGTCCAATAGTCGTCACAAGTTTGAGCTCAATGAGAGTTCCCATAATCGTGAAGAATCCAAACACAGCAGCAGTGGCACCAATACTTCCCAAAATGTTGGCAGCCTTGGGGTTGCCATGGTGACGTAGCAAAATATCAGCTAAGCATCCGATGTATCCCACCATATTGCTGACAGCAACTACATGCAAAACCTGTTTGGCTTGGAACACTGGAGTGAAAACAGAAAGAGCTGTTTGTACAATCAATGGCAAGAATATCTTTCCCAGGTTCATAGCTTTGGCTGCTCGGCCATGAATCTCATCACTCACGTTTTCAGTTTCAGGCTGCGGCAGCTCATGATTACCCAAAGCTGCAGCTGCAGCTGCAGCCGGGCCTTGGACTGCAAGGATGTTAATTACAACAAAATTATTGTAATTGACATATGACATCTCTAGTCTTCTTGTGATCGCCACCTATTACATTAATCAGATCAGCAGCATCAACCGATGAGTGATCTCTTATATAGAGTACATTTTTGTGAAGTATGAATTTGCGACCCATCATAAAATTCTATTAAAAAGACGTACAGATACAAAGAGTAGATTACATCATAAACTTTCATACCTTTGGCTTTTTTGGTTGGCGCAGTGACAAGTTGGGATATTTTTCTTGGCCTCACTTACAGGTCCATTACTCAATCCAAAAATTCCCCTTTCAACATCCATATAGGCATATAGCATCGCACCATCAAAATCGACAAAATAAAGAAACAATATATAATTAAAGCAAAAAAAATTAATTTATTTAAAGGCGTAGGGGTGTGATTATTATTTAAAAATAAAAAATAAGAAAATAAAAAAAAAATCATTTATCTAAATCAAATAATTAAAATTTAAAAAATAATTGTATAAATAATTTAGGGTATTATTATAAATTGAGAAAAAAGAATGGGAGTGGATATCCGGTTCGGAACCGGAACCAAATGATTCCTGTTCCAACAGGTTCCGGTTTTAGTTCTAGAACCTAACCGGTTCGGTTAGGGTTCCTACCCTAATCGTACCGGTTGGAACTGTTTGAATTTATATAATAATAAATTTTTTTATTTTTTAGATAAAAATTTTATTTGAAATTTAATGTAATTATGTAATGTAAGTGTATTATATAAATTCAAATTCATAATTTTAAATTATATTGATTTATCAATCTCAAATTTTTATTTTCAATAAAGCAAAAAAAAAAAAAAACGAATGGAATCAGAACTGGACAATTCGGTTCCCTGCTTCCGGTTTCACACAAAGTGTCTGGATAAAAAGTAACATCAAGATTCGTCGGTTCACGCTTGCGTGGAGACTTTTGTTTTGTTTTGTTTTCAATTGATTATTGTGGTAAGAATTTATATATCAAATAGTGATAGTAATCCCACATTAGAAATGTAAATGAAATATGGAAAGTTTATAAGTGGACTTTGCACACTTATATTAAATTGAATGATAAGGCTTGGGCTTTGATGTATGACTTGGATGTGTGTAGATGGGTTGTTGATGTGGCATTTGATTAATAAATATTAATATATTTATTTGGTCAAAAGATGGGTCTTGGGCTCAAATAATTAATTAAATGCCTTATTTAATAAAATGTTTTTTATTTTTGAATTTGGTCTTAATATTACCAACTATCACGGGCCAAACTTTGGTATCACTAAGTTGAGTCCGTGCGGCACTTGTTAACGTTATGTCTAACAAGTCAGCCTATAATTGACCCTGCAATGTCGTGCCCATGGTTAGCCATCTATATAATGGGAGCATTATTAAGCAACAAAATATAACATACAACGATAAGCACACATCCACAAGACATAAGATAATGAAACACGTATGAGGCATATTGCATACACGTTCAAGCATCACATTCGGACAAAGCAATTGGAAATCAAAAGGGGAACATGTTTCATTAAGAAAGCCAACTAAGGGCGAGGGAGTACACCGCTTAAGCCTCTAGTATGCTAGTGGCCAATGCCCTTCTAAGGTGCCCGGGTCACCCCCCTAAAGAGGTTTTAAAGACATTACACAAGTGACACTAGGGAACACACATGATGCTCTTGTGTCTGATCAACACACCTCTTCAGACTTATTGAAAAACTAAAAACGTTTTAATTACAACCACCATTTTTTGATTCCATATAAAAGAAATAGGAGGCCAGAGGAAGATTGCATGAAAAAAAATACATAATATATTCCAAAGTTTTTTCTATCTGATTGATCTTGAAAACAAAAATAAAACATCAAGTAGATTCGCCAGGGGTCGAATTTCAATGCAGAGATTCGACTTGCAGATTGTAAAATCCTGGTGGCAGACGTTCGAAAAACTACAAGCACAAAAGTATGGACGAAATTCTGCTATAGGACATAGCATTTACGCTATCCTCAATCTTCAAGTCAGTGAGTTTATTGATTTCGTTTACTTACACTGTAAGTTTCAATTCTGTATTGCATTGTTATTATTTATACAAAAATCTTCAACATTCACTGATTGTTCTTTAATAATTGTTTGGTTTCGGATTTTGAAATCCGGATATCCGGATACCCACATGTTTGGATATCCATATGTATTTTTTTTTTTTTATATATTAAGATTGCTGAAAAGTCTTCCATGGCTGCCCCCACGCGGAAACTTTGTTTTTTTTTAGTTTTTTAACTGATTATTGAATTGGATTTCGTGGCTAAATTGATGGTATACTTTTGGAAGGGTCAAGGCTCGCCTTTTTTCTTAACTAATTAATTACCATCAAGTAATTTAAGTAATTTTGTAAAGTTCCATGCGGATTCCGTCCGGATCAGTACGTATATAATATGATAAAAATTATTAAAAATTATTTTTTATTTATGATTATATTAAAAATTTATACTTCGATTTATATTATTTTTAATACATTTTGAATTATAAATATTATTTCAAATGTTAAATTATTATTTCATATGAAAATTGAATGGTGATGTATTGATTTCCTACCAAAATTTCTCGAGATTCCACTGGACAAGCGACACTGACAACCCATTGCCATTGGCACGTGTATACAAAATCTACAAATTTTATATATGAGAGTGGGGGAAGCATCTCTCTTTTTAAAAGTGTGTACGTAAGTAGATATTCAAGTTATAATTATAATGCCTTTAAATGTTATATTTGTCGATTCTTTAATAAAGAACATTATAAAGTGTTTGTAGGAGTTTGTATAGAAATATTGGGAGAGTCCCACATCAAAATATATAAGGAAGATGAAAGATTTATAAGTGCATTCTAAACACTTCTATTAAATTGGAAAAAGTAAGTGGGTTTGGGTTGAGCTTGATTGATATGTGTGGTTGTCGTAACAATTAATATATTTAATATATATTAATTATTCAAAAATGGGCCTTATGACATTGAATAAATGTATTCTTTTTAGAAAAACGTTTTTGGAGTTTAATTTCATTTAAAATAGAAGGGTTATGTCTAGTCTACATACCTCTTCATATTTTAACTGAAAATTAGAAAAAACGTTTGGAAATAAACCACCTTATCTTTTTTCATTCTTCATATATAAAAGAGAGAAGGCAGACTCGGAAAAAAAGAGACAGAACTCATATTTGATAAAAAAAAGTCTCTATATATAAATTTGTTGATCCTGAAAACGAACATCAAGTAGATTTGTCAGGGGTCGAATTATCAAGTGCAGATATCCGACTCACAGATTGTTGAATCCTGATGGCAGACGTCCAACGAACTACAAGCACAAGAGTAGGGGCAAAATTCTGCTATAGGACATAGCCTCATACGCTAACCTCAATCTAGTCAGTGTGTTTATTGTTTTTGTTTATTGCTTTGTAAGTTATTGTTTCTGATTTGCATTTTATTTACAAGTTACTGCTTCAATAATAATAATTGAATTCGTTGATTGTTCACAAAACATATAATATTTTAGAAATTTCACCGTCAAATAATTTATTATAGATTTAAGTGAAATAGATAAAATTTATGATTATCTAAAATTTTTATAAAAAATATATTTCATAAATTAGAATGTTGACAGTGAATCTTCAATAAAGTCTAAGGAGGGCTTCATCAAATAAGATGGAAAGCGTTCAATAAAAAAAGAAGTCTTGCCTCAAATAAAAAGTTTTTTTCGTCCATGTGGAATTTGGAGTTCCTGGAGGTAAAATACGAAAATTGGACCGGATCAAATTAGGTTAGTTAAACCTAAAATTAACAGTGAATACAATCAAATTTAACATTTAAAAAAAAAAAATCAAAATCTTAAAAATCAGTCAAATTCAATGAACTGGACTGATATATATATATTTTTTTTACCACAAGTTTTTTAAAATAATTTTTTAATATTTTTATTTAATTGAAATCATTTATGACGTAGTTATCATTGCTCATGATGTTGCGGTAGTATATAAGTTTAAAGATTCAAAACATACTTTTTGAATTTGCTATTTATGCTTATATTTTATATTTAGTTCAACATATATATCATTGAGAAGGATTCATGATTGATAGCGGTGGCTTCTCCACCGTTGAAATGAAGCACTATCAACTGAAAAACACCAGATAACTTGCAAAAACTCACAGTTTCAACTTAAAAAAATCCAAAGGTATGAAACTGTGAGTCAAAGGTATGAAACTATAAACATTGTTTTGTCTGTTTAGTAGATCATGCATTACAAAGTCAGAAGCTACAACATAATAAACCCTTCCTTTTTTTATAATGTTTATAATGTCATTGCAATATTGTAACAAGGTTGAATACAGAACAGCTACATCAAAATCTTGGATACAAGTAATATCGCCTCATTGTTACAATATTCAACCTCACCTCAGCAATTATCAAGTGGGAACGTTGTCCCAAAAGGGCGTAGTGATGATTTGACTAGCGTAAGAATTATTTAAGTTGAACTTGTCATTACCGCTGATGCATATTTTGTATTAGCTGACACATAAGATAAGTTGTGATGATTTTCCGCAACCGAATCAGATACCATTATAGCATTCCAGTTAACCAATTTTGTTTCAGTTGGATGATCTTTCTTCAAAATCTCATCTAACTCACATGGAAGTTTCTCATCAAGTTGTTTTGTCTGTTTAGTAGATCATGCATTACAAAGTCAGAAGCTACAACATAATAAACCCTTCCTTTTTTTATGACAAACAACCAAACTATTTCGCATAAGCCAACAAAATGACAAAAAAAACAGATACTTGACAATAAAAAGAATAAAGCATAAATTACAAAAAAGAACAGCAAAAAGGATAACAAAATATTACTACAATGAATAAAAAGTTATCTTTCGTTGATTGCCAGCCTTCTATATTGATATAGGCTTTCTGATTGTCTATAGATATTAACTTAAAAGTTGTAAGTTTTTCCTAGTAGACAGATTCAAAATGCAGTGATTGATTGACCAGCCTAAGTCTTTGTATCATATGTGACATTCTATGGCTTTCTAAGAGGAACATCAAGTATGACACGATTTGCAAATACAAAAAACAGAGAAGAACAGTACCTTGCTTAATAGCGCGTTAACTTTGTTTTCTAGCCGTTCAAGCGCATTTAAAAAATTTGAATAAAAAAGTGCATGTTAAGGTGATAAATGGTAAATACTTGAAAAAATATGTGCTCTCATTATGGGAGCACGAGAACGTAATGTCATTGCAATAAGGACAAAGCAAAATAAATAAAAATTTATTGATTTCATTAATGTTTCGAAATACAAACAAAAAGACGAATATAACGTCCTAACAGTATACATAATTATTGGCTAGCCGAAGATCGCTGAAGCTCATCAGACGAATCATTCAGAAGTGAGAATTTCTCCCCCAGGTTCTGCCATTCTCTCTGCATCTCAACATCGGCCCTTATTAGATCGGCCAGGCCCCTCTCAAAATCAACTTGGGCCAAATCCCTGAACTCGGCCATAGTAGAAGTGGCCTCAGCTACTAGTGAGGCAACCCCTTTCTTCTTGGCATCCCTCCTCATGCGGCTTTCCTCTATCTGGCGCTGGATCTCATGCAATTGTCATTTTAAATCCAGCAGCAGAGACTCCTCGATAACCATTTCGTCCGTAGACTCTCTTATGGTTTGCCGAAGGTTATCAATTGTGTCTCGAAGCCTGTCCTTCTTAGTTATAGAGGCATGCAGCCCGACCTTCTGGTTGTGTACGGTCCGATAACGGAGAATGAGGGCCGGGACCTTTCTTTGCAAGTCTTGAAGAGAAAGACGGCCTTCCGCTGAAATGGGCAAAACAGGAAGACCCAGCAATCGGTCTAGCTCAGAAGAAGCCCTTTCCATTTTAAGCATATTTTCTGGCAGGACAGTCTGACCGATCTCTATTGTCATGTGCGAGGCATATTGACCGAGAACGTCCCGAAAAGCCTCAAAGTCCGTTATATCTTGGGCCAGAGATGGGGGAGGCAAAGGCTAAGCAGAGGCTAATTGGTCCAGATCGCTCAAAATATCCTGGACCGATTGCAAGAATTGATCCGACGTCTGGTTACAAAAAAGCCAAAGTTAGTAAATCAAACCAGAATAGACGAATAAGAGAGAGCATAAGAAAAAAACCACTTATAATTTCGGGCCTACGAGCAGAACTGGATGGCTCAACAACATATATTATAGGGGCTTCCAGTGGCAATACATGTTCTTCCTTAGAAGATTAGACTGGGAGAACAG
This sequence comes from Zanthoxylum bungeanum, assembly GCA_019454045.1. NCBI lineage: Eukaryota > Viridiplantae > Streptophyta > Magnoliopsida > Sapindales > Rutaceae > Zanthoxylum > Zanthoxylum bungeanum. The sequence continues at coordinate 135,023 of SKCR01045058.1, read as the reverse complement.
GAGATGGCGCCCGAATAGGAGAAGCAATAGGGGCCGAAGATGACGGCTGGTCGGAAGTAGCTACTTGTTGAATGGCAGGATCAGGAGATGCAAGCCGAGGGAAGGCAGACGAAGGAGCCGAGAAAGACGGTCGATCACAAGCAGAGGTTTCTTCTACCAAAGGGACCGGGGAGGTCGCCCGAAAAGGAGATGGCGAAGGGGCCGAAAACGACGGCCGTTCAGAAACCGAGACCTACATTGAAGGGGCCAGAGATGCTGCCCGTGAAGGCGATGACTGTTGCGGCACGGCTGCTGACTGAACCTCTGCAGAAGAATCAGAATCGGAAGAGTCAGAAATATGAATAACCTCATCATCTTCATAAATACGACGAAGTACATCGTCTTTGTACATAGACCGAGCCTCTTCTAATAAATCCACTTCTGCCAAACTAAAAAGGCCGTCTACATCCATATAACTTCCCCTAAGCCTCGTGGTGGCCATTCTGCGTACCAAGGGGTAAAGTCATTTGAGATGACGCCAAAGAGGCACGTCATCCGACCAAATAGGCTCTGGCAGAATAGGCTTGTCATCCAGGTTCTGTACAGTTGGGACATGATCATCCAAATAGGGCATTCAAATAAAGGATGGTCTCTTGAGGGTCGGCTCCGGGCGAAGGATCAGTAGCAGCTGTTTCGCCCTGTTGTTATGTGATTGGAGCATCAGCCGCTTCGTCGTCGTTTGATGGAAGTTGAACGACCGGGACTATGGTGGGTTCGACTTCCCCATTTGGATACGCAGCCATGGGAGCTTCGGGCTCTAGAGTTTGAGTCGCTTTAGGCATGGCAGAAGATGACTCCGTCCTAAGCACCTGCACAAGATACAAAACTTATAAAATTTCAGGTTGTATCTTAACCCGATTTACAAAAGGGGCGAAATTTTCAGATCATACCTTAGCACGACGTATGACCGGCACGTCTGAATCGGAACTATGACTAAGGGAAGGTTGTTTCTGCTTAACCTGTTTAATTTTCTTCGATTTGGCTGCCTCAATTGATTTTTTTGCCCCTGCCGATTCCGATGACTTGGAGGAAAAAAAGATGGTGGAAAATACCCTTGCAGAGGGCAAAGAAAAGAATCTCTCACGACCAGACGGTCAAAAACGGTCGAAGAGAGAATGGACAAATTGACAAGGTGAGAATGATACTGCAGTAAATGAGGATAACAAAGAACGAGTCTCTGAAAAACATTGGTCTATGTCCGAGAGCGAAAGAACTTTAAAACGGTCCGATGAAGCGGAGCGTGTGTGGAAGAATGGAAGAGGCCATCCTTGAACGAGACCAAACTGACGGGCAGTGAAGTTGGGCGAATAGACCTCCACTCCGGCCTTGCCATTGGTCTCGGTCAGGATGTCATGAATCAAATCATGTATGCATAAAAACTTACGTCATATGCAATGGATTGATTCGTGGCTGTCGACCAGGGAGAAGGGAAAGAAAGAAGAGACCCGCAAAATGGTGTAGAAGTATTCAAAAGCAGTGCAAGAAAAGAGAGAGGTTGGCCAAAGTTGGGCAAACAAAAGACCAGCACAAGAATAAGAATGAGTTGACTCAATTGAGCCGAAGACTGGGAAATAGGCTCTAAGCCAAAGCTGGACGAGCCATAGAGGGCCAGAGGTGATCGATGAAGCCCCCGACCGAAGTTGTTTTTGAAGAACGGCCAACCTACGATAAATGGCAGCCAACAAAAAGAATGTCAGGTCCAAACGACGATCGTTGGCAAGGTCTGAATAGATGGAGAGGTAGCCCGCCACGAGTTTCTGACTTGGTGCGCAAATGATGTATTTGTAAAGCCAAAAATGAAGGAAAGTCGTACGTTCCAGTACTGAGATCGGACCAGTCGATTTGGAAAACACACGGAAGAAAGCAGAGTAAGATGAGAAGGACGAATAGTCCATTGAATGAGGGGGAACGAAAGGTTGTACAGGCAGAAATGGTCGCACCTAGAGTAAGGGTGGCAATTTGGGTCAGGATTCGTTTATTCGTTCGATTCGATTCGCTTTAAAGCAAATACGGGTTTGGAAAAATGGATTCGTTTAATAAATGGGTCAATTCGATTCGATTCGTTTATTAAACGAATCGAATACGAATTTAAACTCATTGATTCGTTTTATTATTTTTATTTACTAGTTTTTGTTAATTTTCAATTAAGATTCAAGAAATTATAGTTAATTATCATAGAAAAAGTAATATTTTCGATATTTGGTGAGATATTTTTAGTAAATATATTAATTACATATTTCATATGTATATATTTATGGAGAATTAATGTAAATCAAGTGTGGTAAATTATTTTATTGAATAATATCATTGACTAAACGAATAAACGAATATTCGTATTCGATTCATTTAATAAACGAATCGAATACGAATCCTGATATTAGGATTCGTTTAATAAACGAATCGAATACGAATCCGTCACATTTTGATTTGATTCGTTTATGATTCGATACAAATTTGATTCGTTGATTCGTTTTGACACCCCTAACCTAGAGGGGCCAACCCGGTCAGAACGCTGATGTCGCGAAGAGTGATGGTGAAGGGACCAGCAGGGAAGAGGAAAACATTATAATCTGAGGACCAAAAGAGTAGTGAGGTGGGAAACAAGTTTCGGTCAAAATGGGGCAAAGCCAATGAGAGCTCAATAAGCGAAAGAAAGCCATGTTCTTCAAGAAAAGTGTGGGTATCCGCATGCAGTAGCATGCGTTCGAACTAGGTCTCAAATGAGGAATCATGTTTAGGCCATGTGCGGATAGGGTTAGACTAAGCCAATGGAGAAACATTCAATGGCTCTGAAAAAGGAAGACCATAAGTGGAAGGAAATAACTGAGCCAAAAGGGCCGAAGCGATGGCATTATCATCGACAAAAATGGGGCCTATAGTGCATTGACCATAGTTCTCGTTAAGGACATGAAAGCCGAAGACACTCACATAGGAGTCACCCAATGCCATCTGGTAATCGTCGAAAGTAGAAAAACTGTTTTTGGGTGCAGAAGAAGAAGACGCCATTAATGTCGAAGGTTAAGAGTAAGAAAGAATGGAGTTTTGCGAAGAGAATGGAAAGTAAAGTGAAAAAAAGAGCAGGCTAAACCCTTATATACGAAAACGAAAAAGTTTATCCTGAGACAGGTGTCGCAACCCAAATCATCGAAGGAAGGAAAGGGCGGAGAATGAAAAGAATGAAGAGTCGTCCTAGACAAGTGCTGGAACATGATTCGATTTAAAGGAATAAAAGTGACGTGTGACGTGGAGGGACATTGAAATACCGTGAAAAACGGCTCATTAATGAGCTTCATGATGAAAATTGTTAGGGAATCTCGCATGCCATTGAGATATACCCTTGTCAATCAACAAGATTTTGAATCTCTAATGATTGGTGAAGCGGTTCATGTTGATGACCCAAGAAACTATGAAGAAGTCATGTTAGACATTGACTATTCTAGATGGCTTGAAGCTATGAATTCTGAAATGGAATCCATGTATTCCAATCAAGTATGGACACTAGTTGATCCTCCTGAAGGAATTTGTCCTATTGGGTGTAAATGGGCCTTCAAGGGAAAGATTGGAAAGGATGGAAAAGTAAGACTTATAAAGCTAGACTAGTGGCAAAATGATATACTCAGAAACAATGAGTTGATTATGAGGAGACCTTTTCGCCAGTAGCTATGCTAAAATCCATTCGAATTCTCTTAGCTATAGTAGCTTACTTTGACTATGAGATTTGGTAAATGGATGTAAAAACAACTTTTCTAAATGGATTTCTTGAGGAAGAAATTTATATGAAACAGCCAGAAGGTTCTACATCTAAATGTGATAGTAATAAAGTATGTAAGTTGAAAAGATCTATTTATGGTTTAAAGCAAGCATCTAGGAGTTGGAATCTACGATTTGATAATGTGATCAAAACGTTTGATTTCATCAAAAATGTGGATGAGCCATGTTTTACAAAAAGGTCAGGGGAGCAACATAACGTTCTTAATATTATATGTGGATGACATATTACTATTGGGAAATGATATCGCTATGATGACTTCAGTCAAAGTATGGTTATCCAAAACATTCTCAAGGAAAGACTTGGGAGAAGCAACCTACATTCTTGGCATAAGAATCTATAGAGATAGATCAAGAAGAATGATTGGTTTGTCCCAAAGTCTGTACATAGATAAGGTGCTCAAGAGATTCAATATGTTGGACTCTAAAAGAGGTTTGTTGCCTTGTAAGTATGGAATTCATCTATCTAGATCGATGAGTCCCAAGACACCTCAAGAAAGAGCACGCATGAGTCCAGTACCATATGCTTCTGCCATAGGTAGTCTCATGTATGCCATGCTATGTACAAGACCGGATATCGCATTTGCTGTTAGTATAACAAGCAGATTCTAGTCCGATCCAGGAGAAAATCATTGGATAGCAATCAAGGCAATCCTCAAGTACTTAAGAATAACTAAGGATATGATACTGACTTACGGATCACCAGAACTGAAAGTGGAAGGATTTACGGACTCAGATTTTCAGACAGACACTGATGATTATAAGTCAACCTCTGGATTCGTGTTCTTATGTAATGGAGGAGCAGTCAGTTGGAAAAGCGCCAAGCAATTCACTATTGCAGACTCCACTACTGAGGCAGAATACATAGCAGTTTCAGAAGCAGCGAAAAAAGCAGTTTGGATAAAAAAGTTCGTTATAGAACTAGGTGTGGTTCCAACTATTGAAGGAGCGTTCCCTTTGAACCGCGACAACAATGGGGCTATAGCACAGGCCAAGAAACCAAGGTCGCACCAGAAATCCAAACACATTCAAAGAAAGTATCACATACTAAGAGAATATGTTGGAGATGGGCAGATAGCCATTCAGAAAACACCTTCAACTGATAATGTGGCTGATGCACTCATAAAGCCAATGAGCCAAGAACAAATGGAGCGTCATCTTGAGAAGATGGACATTGGGTATCATAACAACTGGCTTTAGTGCAAGTGGGAGTTTGTTGGAGAGTATGCCCTAAAACCAGTTATGGATGTAATGGTTTAAGGCATATTGTTTGTAATATAGTTTATTATTTATTAATAAAAGGCATTTGTTAACTACGCATTATTACATCCATATTTTATGTGTATGTCTTGAGACATTATGTCAGATAAATATCGTTAATCCAAAAGACGTTTGCGATTATGAGAGTCAACGATATTTGTATATGTCTCAAATTAAGTTCTTGGTAAAATGTGATTGTTATACATGACAATAATATATCACTTGACCAATATTGTTGTGTGTCGCCTAGATTGACATATGATGTTAATAGAATGGATGATGAGTCTTATAACATAAAGACATAGACAATAGATGTTTCATTAGTAGAATGAAATATCGAACACGACCACAGAAGCGTAAGATCACATGGTAATATTATCTAAGGTCATTGATCTTCGTAATAATACATTAGTGTCATCATATCCTCTAACCTGAGATCATATGATGACTTGTGCGATAATACTATTGGTTCACTAGTATATCCTCATTCGACTATCCACGTCCTTTGAATAAATACTAGATGGCCTTAAGCGATTAACGTACGAAGTCACGTATGCTTCAAGATGAGATCCGATAACTTTGATAATTAAAGTTATAGATGTTTCAAGGAAACTTAAAGTTGTGGATATAAGTCTTTGGCCAAAACAGTCGATATTTTAGAGATATCAAATCCACAAGATAAAGTTTAAAGATATGTCGAGTATAAGGATTTGACCTTACCAAGATCCAGACTCGAAAAGAAACATAAATATCAGAAGGAATGAGATGACATGTTCGAAGTGTATTCTAACAAGTTCATATGTTTTCCCACTTCATTCATCGACTGGGGGCCATGGCTTGCTGCTAGGCGATTACCCATGGTCTGTGGAATATCATAGAGATGAAATATTAAACAGTTAATATTATTCCTTTGCTAATTGATAATGAACTTAGGACGGTCGCACAATATAGTTCTCGTCTATGTTACAAATTCGAGGATGTTATTAAAAGTTAATAAATGATTATTTTGGCATTTCCTAATTGGATTAGGATATTCGGGATATTTCGAAAATATTAATTTGATTAATAAAATTCGAAATATAAAATAAGATTTAATTGTTTAATTAAATATTTGATATTTATATTAAATAAATTAAATGTAGTTTAAATTAATTGTTAATTAAAATTAAATAAGTTAAATTAATTAATTAATATGCCAAAATAATATTTAATCTATTAAGCTTTAATTAAGGGGGCTAGCACCCAAATTAATTAGAGTCATATTTAAGATTAAATAGGGAAGTCTTTATTTAATTAGGATTCCTAATTTGATTAAGTATCTTAATTTTATTTTGGAAAGAATCTTTACGAGACCAAATTTGATTTGGAGAGATATTCGATTGACATTATTGTATTGAGATACAATTAAAACTTCTTGTACAAGTTGAAAGGTAAAATTTATTGTACAAGTTGAAAGGCAATACTTCTTGTACAAGTTGAAAGGCAAAACTTCATTTTGAAGTTGAGGCAAAACTTCTTGTTCAAGTTGAAGGCAAAATTTCTATATATATAGATTAAGCGAAAATAGTTTTTCAAGAATTTTTATCTCTCTATTTGAATAGTTCCAATTTATTCCTAAAGACTTCAAACATCATAGAAAAGAAAATGGTTTATTTTCTTCTCAAGAGTGGGAGCGATTTGTTCGTAGAGGAGCACTAGTGTGCCAACTAGAGGTGCAACGCTTGGTGCACTACTACAAGGGAAAAATCAAGGAAGATATTCAAAATGCTCGAGAAAGATAATAAGCACATAAGGTATGTCTTATTATCAGTAAATTTTATTTATGTTAATAAATAAAAATATTTATTACATGCATATTAAATTAATATAGATTAATTTAAATATTATATTGTTTACATCAATAATAACATAATCACGATCCTTAAAGTGATTTTGGAAGAAAATTTTAAATTCCAGTTACATGAATGCTTCCGCGCTAACCCCAAAACCTTACAATATTCACATAATTGTTTGGTGTAGGATTAATTAACTTAGGATCAGTTTCTAGAAAAGCTGTCCCTAGTAAGCCTACTTCAACAAAACCTGCCGCCTATCGCCCACCCCATGCCAAGCAGGCAGCCGCTATTCAGGCAGAGGTATATGCAATCTGTGGCTTGGTATTGATGGAATTTATTTTACAAGTCATGTTCTTGCCTCTCCATGGCCAAAAGCTATTTGTTATTGATTTAGCCAGTTAAGTTGAGTTTTAACTGTTTTACATTTATTGCTTTATGTAATACTAATAATTTCTAATGATATTGGAGAGAGCCCCACACCGCAAGTACACTTGTATTTTCTCTTTTCATTTAATTAGCTTGTGTTACCGCAATGTTAAATTGCTCATCATATGTTTACATGTTGATTCAGAGAAATAAGCAAGAACGCTCTTAGAAACAAGAAGAAATGGGAGAAACTAAAGGAGAAAAAGGCTGCCGAGGCCGCTGCTGGAGGTACATGATTGATGATTTAGTGCAGGATTACTGCATAATGGCACCTTGTTATATTTTCATGTACTAAGAGGAAGCCGAAATTAACCCTTGGCAAATTCGTATGATTTAATTCATTTTTCATTGTTCTCGGTTTCAAAGAAAATTTTTGAGGTGATATAATTTATTTATAGACGAATGATTTTGAGTTTTGAATGAGTGTTTCCCCTTTTGTATTGCTAGTTATAGTCAGAGATTTATCAAGCAAAGATTTAATCTGAGATGTTGTAACATTTTCACATAATATGAAATTTTACTTAAGAATCTCAGACATTTGTACTTCAGAGAATCATTTTGAAACAAGAGGTCCAATTTTATTGACTTTTTCTTTTGCACTCACAATATTGTCCTTTTTCCAACAGAGGGCCTTATTCCAAGATGATTTTTAGTAAACCCACAAAAATATGTGAAGGAAGGAAAGAAAATTGATGCGTTGGAAAAGTGTTACTTTAAAAATGTGGAAATTTAGCACTTCAAATAAATAGTTTGAAAATTTATCAGATGGTGAAAAGAACAATTCCGAAATATTTATTGTCTTTCAGATGGATAAAAAGGAGCAAACCTTCAAATCCCAACAAGAAGTACGACCCATGCAAAACTTTGATAGTGTCATAATTGCAAGATAAAAACCACAACGGAACAAACTAAAATGGAGGCTTTTATCGAGTTTCTTCTTGTCCCTCAGAATTTCACAGCAGTAGTCCATGTACCTTGGACGCTTGGGTGTTTGGTTACATGTCTCGTCCTCAGTTTTACTACCTTTCTTCCCAATGCGTTCCTTAGCCTGGTTGCACACAGGTGTATCTCTTCTGGTGTCAAATTCTTCACACATACAACCCGCTCGTTTTTGTTCTCTGAGCATGTGGCAATATAAACCATTAGAAACTAATAACAATTCTCGAGGTATGAAGCAGACGTAAAACAAACAAGCACGTATACATGCAAAACATAGGCAGGAAGAGGGGGAGGAAGATCAAACTTACTATACAAGCCCTTCAAATGTGGATGTTGACCGCGAATATGTTCAGTAACCACTTCCAGCTGAGGGTTGCTCTCTTTGAATGCTGGTAAATGTGACTCCATAAATGCCCTGCCCCATTAATGAAGTGAAACCATAAGATTTAAAAGATTTCAGTAGCCATACATCACTATAACAAGCTGATGCACTAGAAGCACATTCATTACTACTAGCATGCAAAACAAGTTCAACAACTTCTGGTTTTAATATGATTCATGAATAATGACACTTCAAGAACTAAGGACCTATAATCCATCATTAACAATACTCGTCAGATGAAATGGGAAATTGAATGTTGATACTCAGCTTGTACGACTAATCATTTATAAGCTGCAGACTGTTTAGTAGGTGGTATAAATGTGTAATCAAGATCAGCTAAAGTCATAGAACACCATGGATATAGAGTTCACATTCATCTCTGTCTCTCTAAAGCTTCTTCTCCTGTCATTTTCAAATAAATCACCAAGAAGGATCTGCTCGGATTCAAAATACTGGAAATGTATGATCAAGCTATGCAACACACACTTCATTAGTTCATTTACTAGTTAACTTGATCTTTTATTCTCAGCCAATTACACTAACAATAAAGCCAACACACTAAGGATAAAATTCAACAGGATGTACCACCCAGTTACTCATTATACAAGAAGAATGAGCAGAGTAACTTTCTACTAGAAGCAAAAGAGAAATGGAAACACTACCCAGAGCTAAAATGGGGCGGGGAAACAATAATAAAGGCGTACTATAACAAGTTTAAAACATGCGTTGCATAAGGTACATGCTGATCAATCAGAAACTACTACGTCAGTTGCTGATCTTCATTTCACTTCTTTCAAAAATAATTATGCGCATCAGCGAATATTCATCAATTTAAGAATACATCAGCACAATGGTTTCAGATCATACCTGATGCCCCTACTGCTTCCTCCCCAATCACTATAGCTCACAATCAGCTTCTGAAGTTGCCACACACCTCTTAGTGCCATATTTGCTACAGAAACACACTAATGAGAAATTTCGGCAATACAACAGTACAAACTATTTCCTTAACCAATTGGATATCCTTTCACCTTTCAACATGAATATGAACTGGACCTCATACGCTGTCTTAAATAACATATTTATAAGTTAGGCCAAAATTCCATCCAGATTTTTTTTTTAAAAATTGTTGGAAATCCTGCCAAAGCACCCATTTCGGGCTTAAGCGGATCCTAAGCACCAAAAGTAAAAATAAGGACAAACTCTAATACTCTATAATTACAAACACCACTAAAGTTTCATATTTTTGGGAAAATACAGAGATATTATCCAAAACAAGCACATGGGTTAGACCAAAACTACGAATTAAGCTTAACGGTAGATCAAAACACACACAGAACATCCATTTTAATTCCAATTTAAACACAGTAAAAATGAACTAGAGCATAATAGTTTTGATTAAGAAGTTATTATAAATATAATAACTCGTCAACAATAACGCAAAAAAAAAAAAAAATTATATAGGTAAATGAAGAAACAAAACCCAGATGGAGGATTTGATTGTAACGAACAAAAGAGAAGTTTGTAAGGAGAACTCACCTGAGGGCGGGCGCTGTTCTTCTTTGTGTTAAAAGGACCGCAAGAGGAAATCCCTAAGTTAAGAATTTGGAATTTTGGGTTTTGGGAAGGATAGGGTTAAATGGGTAAATTTCACTAAGTTTATTATTCAAAATTTCTGTAATGGAGCAATTAAGGATAAATCATAAACTTAATTAGGCAATAACATAATATCTGTAAAATTAAGGAGCTCCGCGATGGGGGGTTTTAATATAGAAATTATAATTGTAGTAGGATATAACAAAATTGAAAGTAAAGGAGGGGCAAATGTAAAATTTGCACGACGGAGGTAAGATTTCAATTCGGATCTCAGAAATTAAAATCATTCAAAAGCCAGCTTCATTCTTTTTTCTAATTAACCATAATAAATATGTTGGATTTAGATATGACAATCGATTGGAATGTATTAATTTTTAAATCGGAATGTAATAATTAAAAAAAAAACATAATTGATAGTATTAATTTAAGATTTTTAATCACATAATGATATAATAGTTAGAATATTGATTATTACTTTAATTAATCTCTTTGGGGCGGACATTTATTAATTTATAATGGCTGCCTGCACAAGCAATGCAAAATACAAAAGTATACTTTATATGTTCTTGTGCATTTAACTGAGAGGGGATGGTCCAAAATACAAAGTATACTTTATATGTTCCCATTTCAACTTTAATTTTGTATACTTTGTAAAGTATACAAATTTAAGAGCATCTGAACAACTAACATATGGATAAATTTGTTTAATTTGTCAAAAAAGATATATAAAGTATAACGGTAAAATTCTCCCTGTGCTATTAAATTGAAGAATCGACAAAGTATAACATTTAACTGTGCTTTATATCTTCTTTTATTGAAGAATCGACAAAATTTCTTAAACTTTATGAATAAAATATGTGGAAGGTGATTTTTAGTAAATCAAAAAGTATGTTTTGAATTGGAGTCAAGTCTCTTATATTTTGAATGGTAGCAAAAGATATATGTATTCTTTGAATACTCTTTTTTTTTTTTTTTTGGAAACGAAAGAAACTCCGCCACCAAACCACCCATTCTGGGCCGCGGCGCAGGTAAAATCACCGGCTGTCCCAGGCTCTTACAAGAAGTGCACCCCCTGGATTCGAACCCAGAACCTCAAGGTGAGATCCTGGACCCTACACCACCAAGCCACAATTTATAACTTTTGCATTCTTAAATATTAAAGTTATAAATTATAATGCCTTTCAATGTTATATTTTGTCGATTCTTCAATAAAAGAACATATAAAGCAAAGTTAAATGTTACACTTTGTCGATTCTTCAATAAAATTACACTGAGAGAATTTTTTTAGCCACAAGTTTTTTAAAATATATTTTTAATACTTTTTATTTAATTGAAATTATTTATCACGTAGTTATCATTGCTCTTGATGATGTTGCGGTAGTATAATAAGTTAAAAGATTCAAAACATACTTTTTGATTTTGCTTTTTAAGCTTATATTTTATATTTAGTTCAACGTATATATCATCGAGAAGAATTCTTGATTGATACCAGTGGCTTCTCCACCGTTGAAATGAAGCACTATAAACTGAAAAACACCAGATAACTTGCAAAAACTCACCGTTTCAACTTAAAAAAACTCGTATACAAAACAGCTACGTCAAAATTTTGGATATAAGTAATATCGCCTCATAGTTACAATATTCAACCTCACCTCTGCAATTATCAAGTGGGAACGTCGTCCCAAAAAGGCGTAGAATTTAGGATCTGACCTTCAGGTCTTGGATTTGAATTCAGGGAGTACGTTTTCTGTAAAAAAACCTGGGATAATTAAGAGTTTTAACAGTTCCGCTTAAGCTCGTAAAAGATGATTTTGCGGCAGGATTTCCAACGATTTAAAAAAAAAACGCTGAATAAAAAAACAACGATATCTAACTTCTGAATCTTGTGCTTCGGCTGATCCCTGGATTGATACCCGTGGCTTCTCCACCGTAAGGACCAGTGGGTTTCCTGATATCGCGAACTTGTCCTTTACGACGCACAACTGCCTTCTCATGCTTCGACTGCACATTGCAATCAGAGAAGAAAGTGATATTACCATTTCAGAAAATCAAGCATAAAGTAAAATTTTACAGAGTTTCTAATACATACCCTGTATTTCTTTCTTGGATTCTTAGTTAGCTTCTTGCGTGCACGTGTCAAACCTCTGTTCTTCTCCATCTGATGTAAATTGGAAGCAAAAATTAATTTAAAGTTAGGAAGCATAAAAAGGAAAGATCAAATAAGCTGATAAAATGAGGTACACTCACCTGATAACTGATGTGCCTTTTTCCATCTATTGTTCCGGGCAAAGATGGAGCCGCTGGGGTCCTGCAAAAAAGAACATGTTTTGAGATGCAAATTACCACACACTATCACGTGCTAATCAGGAGGAAAGGCAAATAACTAATTTTGAAGGCGACTGATTTCGAATAGTAGGATAGCATTGCATAGAAATATGTGCACGTAGTGATGTAGAAAGTATTCTCCCTTGAGGGGGTGAGCAAACCAAAAGGGATTTGTACAAGTAAAAACGAAAAACATGTCAATGAAAATTTTAAAGCTATCTGTCAAAATGCAGCAGGAAATACATTGCACAAACAAACCTTGTATAAATCTCAGCTTTAGCCGCTAGTTTTTCAGCTCGTTGACATTTTACTTGTTCGTAAAATTCATCTTCAGACTCCCCAGTATCCTCATTATCCCCACCCTCCATGTCGTCATCTTCATCAGTCATAAATGTGCCGAGTTCATCCCCAGCATCATCCTCAGACTTAATTCCAGCTCCTGCCAGCACTCTGAGCTCATGTTTCCTCCGCCTTTCTCCAATATCATCCCTCATAGGAAGATCATCATCGCCAGAAACAACCTTCCAAAGGAAAAGAATAATAGGTGGTGTGCTTACTAGAAACATCTCAATGGAACGGAAAGGTATATAATCATGATGTTTAATTAATATCATCACAAATGGTAGCTACTTTCGATAAGAATTCCAACTCAAGCCTCCACAAAAAGGACATCCATATATTAAGTGCATAAACATCAAACTCCAGCACTGGATCAATGGGATAATAGGTGGGTGGTTGGTGGTTGTCTTGTGGTAGGCATTAAGTTGATGTTGTTCCAGTTGAAAACAAATATTAATTCACAAAATAATATTCATATCTAATCAAACAGTCCATTTAATGTCAGAAAAATAAATAGAATCTGCTTGTTGTTTGAAAAGCAAAGGCAGCAATGACTCGACGATATAATACGAGCATATTTTAATATAAAAGCATTTTCCTAAATTTTATTTAAAACATTAACTTCAGCCCTGTTCAGATAAGGAAATGAAAACTAAGCACAATATGCATACCCGTGTCAAATACTGAAATTTTAGAGATGACGTAAATTGTTAAAAACTTTGAAATTGGAAAATCAACCCAGCATGCCATTATCCATCAGAGCAGTGATATGGAGACTAAATAAGGACTGAAACATGTAATCCCCATTTAGTCCTCATTTAGGCTTCAAATCATTTTTGTATCTAGCACCAAAGGAAAATTCTTAGCGGCAACCTGATTTTAACAGTACTATCATGCTTTCCAGTACTTAAAGATCCGGTCCTAGAAGATTATAGTCACTCTCCATCAATCAGATCAGCAGCATCAACCACGTTATGCCGATGATTGATCTCTTATGCAGAGTACATTTTTGTCAAGGGTGAATTTGTGACCCATCATAAAATTCTATTAAAAAGACCATACCTTTGGCATATTTGGTTGAGCAGTGACAAGTTGGGAAATTTTACTTGACCGCAATGAGCTTACATGCCCATTACTCATTCCAAAAATTCCCCTTTCAACATCCATAGCATCATCATCAAAATCATCATATGTTTCAAGCAGTCTGCTCCATTCCAAATCAGAATAATGAGTCTTCAAATTGTCAAAAAGCAGCATAATTTGATAAATTTAAAAGTGAAGCAGTACCCATTCACTGGTTTCAAACATTTCTTAGCTTTATCAGGTTTTGGAGCAATAGAGCTAAAGACTCCCTTTTGCTTCAATTTTTCCTCAAGGGCAGCTCTTACTTTTAACATTTCCATGCTCTGTACACCTACTTGATCATTCTGCAATTTTTGAGTAGTAGATTAGCAAATAGCAGAAGCACAACAATGAAAACGCAATGCCAATTGCAAAAAGAAAGGACTGGGAACATATCAAACTGTCTATTCTAAAACATGACATAAATCACCTGATTCTTGCATTTCCCTCCTTTATTATCATGATCCCTCAAAGGGTCCTTCATTTCCAATTCATTTACATCGAAAGTCTGCAGAATTGAAAGGAAAACAAAAACATCAAAAATTTGACTAGCGTAAGACATTATTTAAGCAACACAAAAGTTGAACTTGTCATTACCGCTGATGCATATTTTGTATCAGCTGACACATAAGATAAGTTGTGATGATTTTCCGCAACCGAATCAGATTCCATTATAGCATTCCAGCTAACCGATTTTGTTTCAGCTGGATGATCTTTCTTCAAAATCTCATCTAACTCAGATGGAAGTTTCTCATCAAGTTGTTTTGTCTGTTTAGTAGATCATGCATTACAAAGTCAGAAGCTACAACATAATTAACCCTTCCCTTTTTGATGACAAACAAGCAAACTATTTCGCATAAGCCAACAAAACGACAAAAAAAGCAGATACTTGACAATAAGAAGAATGATAGATTACACACTGAGCTAATTGCTGGACAATAAAGCATAAATTACAAAAAAGAACAGCAAAAAGGATAACAAAATATTACTACAATGAATAAAAAGTTATCTTTCGTTGATTACCAGCCTTCTAGATTGATATAGGCTTTCTGATTGTCTATAGATATTAACTTAAACTTTCTGGACAATCTGAACCTCATCTTATATAAGAAGCATGTAAAAAAGTTAAAATAAACACTTTAGGCCTTCTTATTGTGTCTTAAGACCCACTAATTGCCAATCGTATATAATTTTACTGCATGGGTCTCATTATGTTGTGGGACTACTGTATTCCAAGGTTTAAAAGGCAGAACCTAACCAATAGTGCTCACTACTGTCATTTTACAACAGAATTTATTTCTTTAGCCAATAAAAAATATATGTGCGCTATGCAAGCTAAAAAAAAGTAACATGTGACTATAGAGAGCAGGGTAGCCTCTTCAAAGAGAGCAGAAGACCTTATCCAGCAACCCCTTGAGCTCTACAAGGCGAGCTATGACAGGATGATCACGAACTGGCTCCCCTTCGGACTTGAGAAGAAGATAAAAGGTAATGGCTTGGCAATAGGCCAGCAATAAAAGTTGTTTCACTTCCAAATAGCGCATCCCAACTTCCAGCGTGATCTCCCGCTCTTTCACCTACACAAATCAGCTAAACACTTCAAATGCTGAATATAAAGGCATCAATCAAATGTAACCTACTTGAAACTTGTTGAATGAAGAAACTTATAAATGGAAGTGTCAGCATACGCATTGATGGGGCTCAAAGTTTTACAGGTACAGCAAATTATTGGGACGGTTGTAATTATACTTAGATTCAAATACCACATCTTTGCATATAGAAATCTCTTGTAGCATAAAAACATATGACCATTATTATCCTTTCAAGACATACAAAATCTGTTCCGATGTATTATAGGGACAGACAACCAAAATAAAAAGAGATCAATTGTAAGTTTTTCCTAGTAGACAGATTCAAAATGCAGTGATTGATTGACCAGCCCAAGTCTTTGTATCATATGTGACATTCTATGGCTTTCTAAGTGGAACATCAAGTATGACACGATTTGCAAGCACAAAAATCAGAGAACAGTACCTTGCTTAATAGCGGGTTAACTTTGTTTTCTAGCCGTTCAAGCGCATCATTCAGCTCTGACAGTAAACCAACTAATTCTGGAGCAGAACTGAAGGGGCAATATATTAGCTAGGAAGCATATTCACAAGACTCGTTATCGTAACAATGAATTGTAATTTACTAATCACTAGGCTATAAAATAAGCTAAAAATCGAACGTCTAAAGATACGGATCTCTTCATATAATTTTTCATTCAGCCTCTACATCATCAACTGGAAATATATATTAAGAAGAAGCCATTCTTGAATAAAAGGGTGCCAAATATACCACACAGAATCGACTCATTAAATTGGGAAAAAAAGCATATTTTTAAGCTTAATAAACAGTAACACAGGGGGCAGATGAACATGTTGATAAGCTGATATTCAAGATAATGACAGAAACCAAAGCCCTGAAATATCTTATTAAATCAAGAAATTGACTACAATTAAAAATAAGAATTAGCACAACTGCCTTCCCACTTCCATTCAGATTCGAAAATCTCTTCGTAAGAAAAGCATAAAAAGAGAGCAGCTAAATTTTACCTGTATACTACATCCATTTGCTCATCCTTTGACAAAGCATTCAAATCTTTCTTGACCTCCTCATAACTTGTACCAGTGTCATCAGCAGCTTCTTTGCATGCCTGAGGCTTTGTCATATTTTTCTCTTTGACCGATATTTCTTGTAAACATTTTTGTAGCATGTCAGTCAACAACTTTGAGCTACTGAATTTGTAGTATCAAAATCCTTCCTATTATCAAGGAAAATGAGAATAATGTCAAACCAACCATCTTGAAGGCCAAAGTCTTCCATTGCTAATGATTTTGCTCTCTCCTTCAGCATCCGTACCACTTCAGCTTCCTCTTCAGCTGGGGAATCATCATCACTTGATTGCAGCTACATGATTACATTAAAATAATTTTTAAGTTAAAGACAACCTTGAGCGTAAGAAAATAAAAAACTATGAGAAAGATAATGTTTTATAATTGCCACAAAAACATAAAGTTGCAAACAAGGTTCTACTTGGATGCATAAAAAGAGGAGACAGATAAAGAGAGGGCAATCACTCTATAGATTGCTAATTCAATTTTACCTCAAAATCATGATTGTCACCATAATAGTACTGCTTCTTTATCCCACCCCATAAATCGTTTTTCTCTTCCTTATCATCTTCTTCATCATCATGCATCTCATCCTCAACACCACCATACTTTGCCTGCAAATATTTTTGCTGCCTTTTAACTGCAGAAAACAGAGGTGCAATAAGTATTCAATAAAACATATCTTCAACTCTCTTGTGCACTCCAATCAGTTGTATGAACCTCCCAGAATAAAAAAAAAAAAAGAAGTTAATTCTCATGGAGGTAGAGATATCAATGGATGTGCAGAAACCAAACCATTACCACCACAAGGTAAAAAAATTCCGGGGCTTTATTTAACTAGAAATTGATTTTGTAATCTGGGTGAGATTAGAGAAACATAATATAAACTATTTATTATAAAGGATGTTAATTTTAAGTGATCAAACAGAGACTACTGCAAATATGTATTGTTTAACAGCAATGGTATATATACCACTGGAACCAACCCAACAACTAGTCCTAAATTTTCATGATTTATATGAAACAATAATATATTTTATTAATCATAAATTTTGGATACAGGCAGGTACCTAAAGAAAACCAACAATCAACCAAATGCTTATAAACTAAAGATGCTTCAATTTTACTATAGCATTCAAGGAAGTCTTAAATGTAACACAATTCAAATTCCACATTTCTTACTCTTTGCAGCCATTCCAGTATCTCGACCATCATCTTCTTCATCTTCATCGTCTTCAGCATTCTGTATGTGGTATATGGAACAACAAGACATTGAGAAGCTATTTCCATATTTTATATAAAAGAAATTATGTCATGAAATTCGTTTGGAAGAAAATACACATGAAAGTTTGTGGTATTCAAAATATGTCAACTTATGTCGTCACGGTAATGTTTAGTAAACTAGCCCATTAATAATTTTGATTTGGGAAAAAAAAAATTAATCAACTCCATGATGAAAGAAAGTAGGGGGAAAAAACAGAAAAGAAAAGAGACATTTGTTTCACTAGTGGATTGATACTTATCACCGATTACTTGAGATTCTCCAACGATTTTTGTACAATAGCTGATTGACCCAAACAACATTAATTCTTTTGACAAATGAAAACTTTTATAGTTCTTTAGTATTCAAGGATGCTCCCAAACAAACATTCATAAAACATAAAGAATTTTAAATTGCATTCAATAATAAATTATCATTTTGCAACTTAAACCAATACCAAAGCTAGAAACCAACAGTAGTAAACGATACAAATGAGAACCTCAAAATCAAACACTGGATGCTCATTATCTTCATCTGAGCCCCCAACATCACCATTTACATACAAAGGAATGACATCTCTCTGCTTGAGAACTGCAAAAACAATATTAATCAAATCCCATCTCTTTTCCTCAAACAAGAATCTCGCAAATCATAAAAAGTGAAAAAAAGGCAAATATGGCAAATTATATGACCAAGAAAATGAACACGTCAACAGCATCATAACTGGAAATTGCAACCAAAAATTACATAAAGATTTTTTTTTTTAAATTAATAAATTCTCACAAGCATCAATTTCATCATCCATATCTTCAGGAACATCTTCGTCTCGCAATCTTCTCTTAGAGTTCTTGTTGCCTTGCTTTTGACCCTTTCCTCTCTTACCCATGACTCTAAATTAACTTAATTAAATTACGAAAAAAAATTAGCTAATTTTCAATAATTCATTACATAAACAAACAATACAATACTTAAATTTAAACATTTAGAATGCAATCGGCTCGAAAATAAAAACAAGTTTAAATGACCAACAAATTTATTTCTTTTACCTTTGATGTTGCAGTCCGTTTGATTTCTCTGAACTTTTTAAACCCTAATGTTTATTATCTTGTTTGAACCAAGAATCAATCTTTGCAACTGGGGTTTAAGGCCTGGCAAAACACCCGAACTGGGCTCGAAAAGCCCGGTTTGTCTTGGGCCAGGCCCATTTTTGTTTTGAACCCAGTTTTAAAGTAAAAAAAAAAAAAAAGACCAATCACAGTAAACGGAGCAACCGAAATGACGGCAAAGGCGCACCGGCACTGGTCCGTCGTCAGTCAGCAGAAGTAAAGTCAACTCTCTATTCAATTATTCAAACCTCTTTCACTCTTGGAAGGTCATCTTCTCAACCACTCGACGCTCTACGTTGCCGTTTCAGTTGCGGTTGATGTCTGAGTCGACTCAGTGTCCATTCCATCACATTTGATGAGATCGAAACCAATTGTTTAGGAGGTAAAGTATAATTTTCTTTTGTTAAATCCAACTCTGTTCATTTCCTTCGATTACAGAAGTTAATTTTCTGTTACTCCGTCACTTGGCGAACAATTAAAAGAGTAAAAAATGGGGAAAGGAAGACAATTTGGTTATTTATGTAGCTACAAGAGCAACTTTGACCATCTGAAGAATGAAATTGAAAAGCTGTGGGAAAAGAGAGAGAGTGTGCGGCATAGGGTTGATGTTGCCAAAGATAATGGGGAAGAGATTGAACAGAGTGTTGATAATTGGCTGATTAGTGTGGATAAGATCTTTAATGAGGCAGTGAGTTTTGTTGGAGATGAGGCGGTAGCAAACAAGCAATGTTTCAAGGGGTTGTGTCCGAATTTGAGGAATCGGTACCAGCTTAGCAAGAAAGCAGCGAGGGAGGTGAAAGCTGTTGTTCAACTCCAAGATGAAGGGATGTTCGAACGAGTTTCAATTTGTAGCATTCCAAGGGACAGATTGGTTATGTATGGTGAAGGTTATTCTGAAGGTTACCAGTTTATTGAGTCTAGAAAGGACATTTTGAATGATATACTAGATGCATTAAGGGGTCCTTATGCCAACATGATTGGGGTGTATGGAATGGGTGGTGTTGGCAAAACGACACTGGCGAAGGAAGTTTCTCGGCTGGCTAAGCAAGACAGGATCTTTGATGAGGTTGTTTTTGCAGTGGTATCGCAGACTCCAGATGTGAAAAGGATTCAAGGAGAAATTGCAAATCAGCTAGGTTTGATTTTCTGTGAGGAGAGCGAATCTGAAAGAACAATGATGTTATGTGATCGATTGAAAAAAAAGAGGAAGATCCTTGTTATATTGGATGATATTTGGACAAGACTTGATTTCGAGAAAATAGGAATTCCTTTTGGAGATGTTCATAGGGGGTGTAAAATATTGGTGACATCAAGATTTCGAGATGTTTTGGTGAGTGAGGTCCATTCCCAAAACAATTACTGTGTTTCTACTTTAAATAAGGAAGAAGCTTGGAGCCTTTTTTCAAAAGTGGTAGGTGATTGTGTTGAAGACTCTGATTTGCAAACTATTGCAATTCAGGTAGCTAATGAATGTGGAGGTTTGCCAATTGCCATTTTAACAATTTCTAGAGCTTTAAGAAATAAGCCGTTGTATGCATGGAAGAAAGCTCTGCAAGAATTGAGGTTTCCTGAAAGAAATTTTAAAGGATTGGATGCACTGCTGGATTCAACTATAGAGTTGTGTTATAATTATTTGGAAGGTGAGGAACTCAAATTAACCCTTTTGCTTTGTAGTCTAATGAAACATCCCTGTGATGCTTCCATTATGGATTTGTTGAAATATGGAAAGGGTTTGGGTTTATTTGAAGGCACATATACACTGCAAGAAAGACGAGATAGAGTATATGCATTGGTCTGTAGACTCAAAGACTCTGGTTTGTTACTTGATGGCGATACCACAGACTGGTTTTCTATGCATGATATTGTTCGTAATGTTGCCACATCCATTGCATCCAGAAATCATGTATTTACGGTGAGAAATGATGTTTTGATTGAATGGCCGAATACGGATATACTTAAGAACTGCATTGCAATCTTCCTTCATGATATTAATACCAGGGATCTTCCTGAAGGGTTGGAATATCCACACCTTACATCTTTCTGTATGAATCCAAATGATCCTTTTATTGATATTCCTGACAACTTTTTTGCTGGGATGCCAAAGCTAAGAGTATTAGTATTGACTAGGTTGAAGTTATTGACAATGCCATCATCCTTTCGTCACCTACTAAACCTTGAAACATTGTGTCTAGATCAATGCGTATTAGGAGACATAGCTATTATTCAAAACCTGAAGAAACTAGAAATCCTTAGCTTACGCTGTTCTAATATTGAGCAGTTTCCCAGAGAAATAAGTCAGTTGACTCATCTGAAGTTGTTAGATTTGAGCAATAGTTCAAAACTAAAAGTCATTCCTCCAAATGTTATATCCAGCCTATCCCAATTAGAAGAACTTTATATGGGTAATACATCTGTTGAATGGGAGTTTGAAGGACTGAACTTTGAAAGAAATAATGCCAGCCTTCAGGAGTTGGAGAATTTGTCTCACCTGACAACTTTGGAAATTCATATTCAAGATGCCGCGATCATACCAAAGGGATTGTTCTCACGGAAGCTTGTAAGGTACCAAATATTCATAGGAGGTGAGTGGGAATGGTCCGGTAAGTATGAGAATACAAGAACATTAAAACTCAAGCTTCCTACCAACATTTACTTGGATGAGATTGTATATCAGTTAAAGGGAATTGAAGACCTGTATTTGGATGAAGTTCCAGGTATAGAGAATGTTCTTTATGAATTAGACACAGAGGGTTTTCCAGCATTGAAGCATCTCCATGCCCAAAACAATCCCTTCATTTTATGTATTGTTGACTCAATGGCGTGGGTAAGATGCAATGCATTCCCTATTTTGGAGTCAATGTTTCTTCGTAACTTGATTCACTTGGAGAAAATATGTCATGGTCAACTTACAGCAGAGTCTTTTTGTAAATTGAGAATCATAAAAGTGAGAAACTGTGATAAATTGAAAAATATCTTCTCATTCTCCATTTCTACTGCCAGAGGCCTTCTACAACTTCAGACACTTAGGGTGAGTCAATGCAAGAACATGGAAGAGATTTTCTCTTTTGGAAGTGAAGATGATGTTGGCTACAGTGAAGTGGATAAGATTGAATTTGGTCAATTACGCTCCTTGACTCTAAAACTTCTTCCGCAGCTCACAAACTTCTACTCTCAACCGAAGTCGTCTGCTATGCCACAGAAAAGACATAAGAAATTGACAACTCATACATGGTCTGGTGAGGTCATTTTGGAGGATGAGCTTGATACTCCCATACCACTTTTTAACGAAAAGGTACCTTTCCCTCTATCATTTTATTCTTTCTTATTATCTCGACTGTTAAACAAATTTTGTAACATGGACTCCTCAGGTAAGGAAAAAGGAATATTACCTCATTAAGCTCTTAATATAAGGATTGGTACTAGTTAGCATTGTTTCTTTCCTTGGATTAAACATTTTTATCTTCGATAGTTCTTGAATGATATTGGATCCATTGATGTGTTTCTATGTGCATATTTACCATGTTATTGTTTTTTTCCCTTAAAACCTAGGCTTGGTTCTACTACTTTTCGGATAAGAAAAAATAGTTAACTTTCGTGCATGGAATCAGTGATTAATTTACATGAAAGAAATTGACATGAGAACTATTTCTGCAGGTTGTGTTTCCTAACTTGGAGACCTTGGAACTTTATGCAATTAATATTGAAAAGATTTGGCACAACCAACTTGCAGCAGTATCTCCTTGTATTCGAAATTTAACCCGCTTGATTGTGCATGGCTGTGAGAAATTAAAATATTGTTTTACATCTTCTATCATTGGAAACTTTGTCCAGCTCCAACACCTTGAGATATGCTACTGCACAGTTTTGGAGGCGATTGTTGGCAAGGAAAGAGGAGAAGAAGCAACTGGTACATTTGACTTTCCAAAAGTGACCTTCCTAAAACTTTGGAACTTATCAGAACTTAGAACATTCTACCCTGGTATACATACTTCGGAATGGCCATCGTTGAAAAAGTTGGAGGTATATGGTTGTGACAAAGTAGATATATTCACCTCAGAATATCTCAGCTTCCAGGAAACTAGTGAGGAGGGCCAAATCAATATTCCAACACAGCAAGCCCTCTTCTTGGTAGAAAAGGTACAAGACCTTTTTCTTCTAAAATATAGGGAGTGGTTTGAAAAGTGTTTTTGTAGTTGCACTTAAGTTAACTAAATTAGTAACATAACAATGTCGGTCTAGTATGATCTTGATCATGTTATATATAAGTTTCTAAAAATATTCAAGGTTTTTTTTGCTTTCTTGTGGCAGCTTCAAGTTAAGAATATGAGTTAATCTTTCTTGGCGATAGTACTTCGCATTTGTTTTGGAAGTCATCACTGGGTGTATTTGATGTTTTAAGACTTATGAATTTTGCTAAATGTTGATCCGATTTTTGTAGGAAAGAATCTGAACTAGCTTTATGTTGGCTTAATTTAAACAATTGCATGTCAACATGCAAATTCATATGTCACCTGACCTATCTGTTTTTTAAAATAATTTTATTTTCACTTTTATTTATTTTTTTAAAATAAGAATTGATCATTGCAGTGTTGTTTATGTTATCTTTTCGAAATCTTCTAATTTAACCGATAAATCAGATTTGGAAAATATTGGAATCAGCTAAATTTAAAACCTCTTACCTTACATTGATGATTGATCACTAATCTACTCAACGTATTATTTGACGAGGAAAAAAGAGAAAAGGAAAAAAAAGTATTATTTTTGTTTTCCTTTTGTCCAAAGTAGAGGACAGTAAATAAAAAATATGAAAAATTAGGGAAATCTTATACTGAATTGCCTTAGGGTGACCCGGACCCTGTTTACAAATTACTATTTTTTTTCCTAATTTCAAGCTGGTTCTGAATTAAAAAAGTCTGCATTAGTTGGTCTACGGAAGACCATCTATTCTATATTTTCCCCCTTTTCCAGTTAAGAATATATTATAATTAGTATATATTGTGTAATGGTTGAATGGAACTCGTCCCATTGTTGTTCAGGTTAGCTCCCATATGGAAGAACTGAAATTGAGTGGAAAGGACATCGCGGTGATTAGTCATGGCCAGTTGCCAAAACACCTTTTCCGAAACCTTAAAATTCTTGAGGTTCTGAATAATAAATCAGAAAGTTGTTCAATTGATTTCCTTCAACGATTTAACAATCTGGAAAAACTTGAACTGAGATGCAGCTCATACAAAGAGGTTTTCTCATATAAAGAGGTTGAGAAACATGCTGGGACACGGACTCAGATTAAAAGTTTAAAGCTGTGGAAACTTTCGGATCTGATGCACTTGTGGAAACAAGACTCCAAACTAGACTCAGTTGTTGAAAATCTTGAAATTTTAGAAGTATGGTGGTGTGACAATTTGGTAAATCTAGTGCCATCATCAGCATCTTTTGGGAATCTAACAACTTTGAGAGTATGGTATTGCAAAGGTTTGAAAAACTTAGTGACTTTGTTCACAGCCAAGAGTTTGGTGCGTCTTGTGGAACTGAGGATAGATGGATGTAAAATGTTGACAGAAATAATATCAAATGAGGGAGATGTGGCAGAAGATGAGATTATCTTCAGCAAATTGAAGTTGTTGTCACTTGAACATTTAGAAAGTCTCACAAGCTTCCACTCCGGCAACTATACCTTTAAATTCCCATCTCTGGAACATTTATTTGTGATAGACTGTCCCAATATGAAGATTTTCTCTTCCAGTGACTTGACCACACCAATGTTACGAGAGGTACAACAAAATTGGGGACTAGAAAACGGATGCTGGGAGTCTGACCTTAATGCAACCATACAGCAGTTACATAAGAAAAAGGTATGAATTTCTCTTTTTCATGGATGGCTGTAGATTATTTGTCACTCTTGGTAATATAATTTTAAAGATAAATTGTAAAAGTGTCAGTTGCTAGATTTTTAGAAAATCTTCTATCGCCCATTACTCCCAAAAGTAACAGTGATGGAGAACCTCTAACAATGTGGCTGCAGATAGTAAATGAGTTTACTGGTATTTTAAAACTAGTGCCTTCACTCTGGAAGCATGTTCAAAACTTAATCTCTCTGATAACCTCTTAAAGAATAAAGATAACTCTAAAATCATATTGATCTTATCTCAGTCTCTCTTGTTGCAGTCACCATCTCAACTGATGTCAACAGATCCTTCATTCTCTCTTGCTGAAGCTACTAACATTGACATGCTCTCCTCAAATCTTTCAGGAAGTCACAAAACCCAGGTATGATTCATCATTTATCTATATATGTCTTTTCTGTAAAAGATGGTTTATTTTCTTCATCTTTATTTAATTCTTTTATATGCATAAATAAAGAATTGGGTATGAGATGCATCAGCTGCATCCTTCAGTACAAGCATCCTGGTTAGATTCATTCTTCAATATTCATAAATACCAACAATAGAATTACAATAAGATAAATTTTAGCAGTTCTGATCCAGTGGTGATGTAGCTCGCCTCATAATGTGCCACACTGCTATGTGATGCTACAGAGTCCATAGCCATACAATGTTTCAACTCCATTCACAAGGTGTTACATGGCTGTGCGTGGTGCAGAATCTATGTTTATTGATGTTGGTTAATTGGACTTTTGAATTGGATCAATTTTATCAAAGTTTTGTTTGGTGGCACCTGTGGTGGTTTTAATTTTATATTAATAACTCAAACTAGTATTAATTTAATATAAAGGGTTATTATCATTTCACTATTTCAGAAAATGTGAAATAAAAAATGGGTACAAGAAATTTTTCTATCATTTGACTACTATCTCTTTACAAAATTTTACATTTTACTACAAAACCTTACATTTTTCTATTATATTTTTACAAAACCTTACATTTTACTATATTTTGTAAAAAACTTATATTTTACTACATGCAAAATGTAGTAAAATGCAAGGTTTTTGCTGAAATATAAGATTTTATAAAGATACAGTAGTAAAACTTTACACCTCAATATTTCTGAAATAGTGAAATGATAATAATCCTAATATATATAATAATACAAAATTTTAAAATATATAATATAGTCCATACTACACCAAACATAATATTGTATCAAGTTCAATGCACCCTTAATACAATATTATACAGTTCAGTCTAGTGCAGCACACCAAACTCACCCTTACGCCTTCATATAAATACATTTTCAAATCTTTGTATGACCAAAAAAGTGATAAAGTTTTTACACTAAATCAAGAAAAGAGAAAAAAAATTGTAAATGTTAATCTGCATTCCAGTGCATATTTGTTATAAAGCCTCTGCTCTTGGGTTCCTGTAGATGATTCAGAGGCTATCAACCAGAGAACCAGATCTGGAGAACAGAATAAAAGTGCTCAAGGAGATTGCTGCTGAGAATGCCATTGTTTCTCAACTGGAGGAAGGCTCTTCTGTTTCCAATGAGGTATGAAAGTTTATCAAACAGAAATCACTACAATACTAGTGTTATATTGGGCCCCCAAACATTGAAAATTATTAATTATCTTGTGGTTTTATATATGAAAATGCAGGAGAACTTAACTAGTATAGCTCACAGTAAATCAGATGATACCTCACAAACTTCACCTGAACAGATGAGAAAAGAGGATGTGTTATCTGATTCAATCAAGGCAAGGAGGAAGTGTAGGAATATAGCTGATGCAGCTTTCGAGGCAGCTGCCTACGCAGCAGAAGCTGTACGAGCACCTGTGGAACTCGCTCAACTTGGATCTCATGATCCTGATGATCAAAATAGTCCCAGAAATCGACAAAGAAAGGTAACTGGCAGACAGAAACCTGTGAACCTTGAAAATCTGAATCTAAAAATCAGGAAATTCATGGTGAAATTCAAGCTGAATCAAAACTAAGCAAGAATGCAGCTCCCATAATGGAATAAACCTAATTGAAACCTTATATCCATGTCGATTAAGAATGGAGATTAACAATGCAGAATCGAATATTGATTAATGGATATGTTTTCAGGCTCTTGGTGGCTTGAGCCTTGCAGTGGCTTGAGTAGCCACATGCTTTGGCCCATTTGCTGTAAATTCAATTGTGAAAAAAACTTCTAAAAGTTCAATAATGAAAAAAATGACCAAGTACTTTTGCAATCAGATTATTCACCTCTGCTGCCCTAACTCATTGCTGATTTACAAGTTACAACTACTTGTGTTATTCTTCACGTAAGGTCTGATACTTTTGTGAATCTCTCTCTACCTGAAAATCAATTTGCTTTTTGTCCATTTCAGGCATCTAGTCCGTTGCAAGTGAAATATGCCGATGGTGAACTGGAAAGGCTAGGTATAATATATTTACTGTAATCAGTTTCTTACATGTTTAGACAATTTCTCTATCTTGTTGCAGTTCACAGTTATCTGGTGCTGATTGTTTGTATAAAGTTTCAAACTCTGAATTGGATTTCATGTAATGGATCGCTTTTTCCTGTATTTGCAATTTAGAACATAAACTCTTCATTGGTATGCTGCCAAAGAATGTATCTGAAGCTGAAGTCTCTGCTCTATTCTCTAAATATGGAACAATAAATGATTTACAAATATTAAGAGGTTCTCAACAAACAAGCAAAGGTACTTCTTCTAAGGTCCTGAGTTTATCTTTTCCTTTCCTGTTTTTTCCCCGCCTGATTACTTCCAAACCAAAGAAATCTAAAACTTGTGCAATGTGATACATTGTTTTTCTTTTTCTTTCCCCTCTTACGGCAGGTTGTGCTTTTCTGAAATATGAGACCAAACAAGCAGCCCTGGCTGCCCTGGAGGCTATCAATGGAAAGCATAAAATGGAGGTTTGTCTCTGTTTAGGTGCTTTTTTGGTTGAGAAATTATCTTCAAAATAGTACCCTGGATTTTTGGTGTTTGGTTCTAAGATTCTCTCTTATTCTCTATGGTTAGCTTTTGGGTTGAGTTAGCCCCATGAATTTCAACATGTTATCAGAGCCACACCCATGCAAAAGTGGGCCCACACTATCTATCCACGTGCACGGACTAGACAAAACACCGGTCTGCATGTGAGAGGGAGTGTTGAGGAAAATATCTCACATCGGCTGAGATAAAGCAATTAAACTCAAAATATAAAAATTGGACAAACCTCAACTCTCAAGCTAGCTTTTGGGTTGAGTTAAGCCCATGAATAGATTGACCATAATATAACACTATAATGGCAATAACAAATGGAAATTATTTGCTTTTTGTCAAATCACTAAGCCATCAACAATTAGCTTTAATTTGTTGAGTTTTGAGTATTATGTTGCCTTATTCTACTGTATTATTAAGTTTTTGAGTTGAGTTTATGGTTACCATTTGCCAATGTGGAAGCTTCAGATTTGTATGACTAAATGATTCAACAACTTTATCTTATTACCATCTTTGGTTGATTAGGGTTCAAGTGTTCCGTTGGTTGTCAAATGGGCCGATACGGAAAAGGAAAGACAGGCTCGGAGGGCACAAAAAGCTCAATCACGGGCCTCTAATATACCAAATTATGTTTCACAACATCCCTCATTGTTCGGAGCTTTAACAATGGGGTATGCTCCCCCATATAATGGTTATGGATATCAAGTAAGTTTTTTATTTTTTTCTTTTGTTTGGATTTCATATAATTTTTTTTGCCTTGCATCTAAGTTGAATTTTTGAAATTTCGTCTATAATTTTATTTCCTCATATGTAATGAACAACTTTAAACTTATGTCTTAATTGCCTATTTGTCTTTGTAAAGAAATAATAAGATTTTATATTTCTTAATACTTAGAATTACAAGAGATATGGCTTTATATAGGCATTACATTAAGTTAAGTATAAAAATTAAATATACTAATAATCATTAATATTATATAATCATATCTTAATGATCATGTAACAATATCTTAAAGATATGTAGAATCATAATCATATCTTTGGATGATTATGATTATGATATTAACAACATCTTAGGGATTCTAATACTCCCCCTTAAGCTGGAGCATACTTATCATATCATCAAACTTGTTACAAATGAAACTAGCACAAGAACCACATAGAGATTAGGGTGTTTAAACATTGCTGGAGAATGCACAGTAGCCAATGCTACCGGCCTACCGCAATGCCAAGCGAGGGCCGTGAGGGCCTCGTGGGCCATGTGGTGGCCTCTTGCAGCTATGTTAGGCCACACTAAGGCTGCCTGTAAGTTAGTTAGGGAAGAGGAGGATGAAAAAATGGGTTTGAGGAAGAAAATAGTGAGGAAAAAAAAGAA
This sequence comes from Zanthoxylum bungeanum, assembly GCA_019454045.1. NCBI lineage: Eukaryota > Viridiplantae > Streptophyta > Magnoliopsida > Sapindales > Rutaceae > Zanthoxylum > Zanthoxylum bungeanum. Next base: position 105,706 of record SKCR01045058.1, on the reverse strand, counting down.
TTAATTTTCTTAATTTTCCATCTAATTTCTTCTGGTTCTCAATCATTCATTTTATTTATTTATTTATCTGTGTTGTGTTTTTTAATGTTTTTCTATTTTTATCTTTTACGTCTTACCATGATTTTGTTTTTCACTGTCCTAATCGGTTTTTCTTAATTTGGAAAAGAAAGAGTAAGGCATAGCCAAAGATGTTTTCCCTATCGAAATGTAATTTATAACCCCAGTGTTTTAACTGCAAGGGGGTGTAGGCTATCAGCCAAAAATCAAGGGGTGAGGGTAGTTGGGCCAAAAACTGTAGGGAAACAATGATTCTCCCCTTATTAGAAAATAAAAATTCAAAGATTTTTAATTATTTTCTGTTTTATAATTATAGGTGAGCATTTTGTTAATTCATTCATCCAGTGTATAAATTTTCAGTTTAAAAAAAAAAATGATAAACATAAATCTTTGATCTGAAGAGTTGATGATAACGTAAGCAATCATATTCTTGTAGGGTGTGTTTCTGCTTATAATCGATTCATTTTTTAAAAAATTCATGTTTCCCCATGATAATTATTTTTTTTCTTTTTTATGCAAAAGTCACTGTAGACAAATGAACACTAAACTCTTAAACATTCTGTGCCTGGTCTTCAGTATCCCATGGCATATCCTGAAGGAATGTTTGGTCACCCGCCTTTGAGTAGCTCACCTGAAGTTGCCAACCGTAACTCATCAATCTCATCCGGTGGTGGCACAGATTCTGGTGGTCTGGTTGAAGGTTCGTTGTCTATTTATTCATTTCAATATTTGTTTTCTAATGGTATATTCTTGGTGGCTTGTTCTTCTGTTAACTATGATGTCTTCTGTCTTAGGTCCACCCGGTGCTAATTTATTCATTTACCACTTGCCTCAAGAATTTGGTGACCAAGAGCTTGGCAATGCTTTTCAGCCATTTGGTAGGGTCTTGAGTGCCAAGGTTTTTGTTGATAAAGCAACTGGTGTAAGCAAATGTTTTGGTACGTACATGTTGATTTAACTTTGGATCAGCTGCAATTGATGCATGGATGTCTCTCTCAATAAGCCTCTATTTGCAGGATTTGTCTGTTATGACTCACCAGCTTCTGCTCAGATCGCTATTTCTATAATGAATGGATATCAATTAGGAGGTAAGAAATTGAAAGTTCAGCTTAAAAGAGAACAACAGTTGAATCTAAAGAACAAACAGAAGGAATCTTATTGATGGGAACTTGGGAAGGTGAGTCATTGAAGGAAGCAGAATTCTCTGTCACCTGTGCTCGCTTTCAACCTTGATACTTGGGAGTGACTTTAGTCAACACATTGGGATGTCGAGATAATCTGTGCTTACATGCACGACTTCATCCCACTTGTACTTGCATCTTGTGATCGAATCCCAGAACTCGCAATTCATCATTCACTCAGTGCCAATACTCTTTGTAAGTTTTGTATCATCGAAGTTCATTTAGACATAAGTTATTATTGATTATTGATCTTTCCCACATAAGATATCTGTTGGTGTGATCAATTCTATCCTTGCTCCTATTCATCCCAAAGTTGTCCTTTGTTTCAAAATTTGTTTACCTTTTGTTCAATCTCTCTTCATTAGTATGTGCCTATGGAAATATTTCATCCTTTTTTCCTGGTGAAAGCATATTTGCATTGTGCTTTATTCTCTCTCTCTTTGTTACCTGGAGTCAGTATTTCCAACATGTGAGATGCCTGTAAAGTTAAGGTCAAGAAATGTCTCTGATGGTTGTGTTAAAATTGGAGCTATACTGTATGTTTATGCTTGTTTGTGGAGACAACCAAGATGTTCATTTATTATTCTTGTACTTTACAAATTTAATTCTATGTTTTTTTTATTGTATTGTTTAATTAAATATTAGATATGGATAGATCCGTAAGTTGTTGTGGTTTTTATTTTTGAAAAAGGAAACAAAAGATAGGTAGCACCGATCAAATCTAGCTATTTCTATAATAAATGGATATCAATTAGGAGGTAAGAAATTGAAAGTTAAGGAACAAAAGTTAAGGTGACCGTACCATTAAAGAAAATCGTCTAGTAATATTTTAATTTTATCGTGTATTTTCAATATCTCTTTATATAAACATAAGATCATAATGAGATATATGAAATATAAAAAATATATATGAATCTTATAGAAATTATGATACATTATTGATATTGAGAGATGTAGAAATTTAATGTATTATGAATACTAATTAAAATGAGTTATAGATTTCCATATGTACGGAAGGAAATTCAATATATCATATTATAAATATCGAGACATGTGGAAATATAGTGTATTATAGATATTGATTAAAGTGAATTATATATATGGAGAGAAATGTGAAAAATTAATGTATTATAGGCCGGAAGGGGTTGTGTTTATAGTTTGAAATTTATTTTCCATACAGAACCAGCCCCATTTTTTAAATGAACCTTTATTATAATATATATATTTCCTCCACAATAATCTTTACGAGTTCCTGTCTGAATAATGCATTTTCCAACCCAAAAAAAAAAAACATTAATTAATTTGAATAATGCAGCAATTAGCAATGTATGAATGGTGTGTTTACGTATTCGTAATCAAAATGAAATGGAATCAGAATGAGATGAAATGAAAATGGTATATCAGAATCATTAAAATTTGTTTACTTAACTGTAGGAATCGAAATCATAATGAAGTAGTATTACCATTGATGTGTTTACTTTATCTAGTAATCGGAATGAATTGTTAAAAGTTACAAAAATACCCTCAGTTATAATCATATATTAATTTATTATTTATTATTTATTATTAATATTTGATGTATTCAATTACTAAATATTAACTTATTCTTATTTAAAAATATTAAATATTATTTTATTATTAATTATTGATTAATTTTATTGATTGTTGATTATTTAAGTATTAATTAATTATTAGTTTACTAATTAATTATTAATGAATTAAATTACTAATTAATTTTTTATTAAAATGTTAAATATATTTTATTATTTATAAATTAAGTATTAAGTAAATATTACTTTATTAATTAAATATTGATATTGTATGGGCCAAATTTGGTCCAAGGTAATTTCGACCTTTGGCTTCAGACCCAACACTGAACGCACCTCAGACTCCCCAGCATAAGACCCAGGCCCGAAGATTCACGGGCCCACTCCCAGTAAAATACCCCACATCCAAACCATAACCAAAGCCCATCATACGCCAGCCCACGAAATGCTCAGACTCATAAATACCCCTCACAACCCAACTGTTTTCAGTCTTCATGACTGCCCATAATACTCCTTAATGACACGACTGTTACCAACACACAAAACGTATGTCAATTAAACGCATTCATGAATCTCACCTCAAATAGCCTATAAAAGGAACCGAAATCCAGAAGAGAATGGGGATCACAACTCTCATAGTTCAATAATCTTCTCTCCAGAACTCTCATAGCTCAATAATCTTCTCTCCAGAGCTCTCATTATATCATATCGACCGCCCTCACGGCAATCCACAAGGATCAAGGTAGTCTCTAGCCTTGCTCTTCCATTACTTACAGCTCGTCTTCATCAATGACTTGAGCGTCGGAGTGCCTACGGCACCCACCACACCGGTGGGCAGTAACCTTCATGCTCACTCTACCTTTGTTTTGCAGGATCGCTAGTGCCCCTAATCTATAAATTCTAGATTATGGACCTCGGGCGAAAACCAGCGTCCACAATTCGGCGCCCACTGTGGGGCCTTAGCGATTCATAGCAGATGAAGATCTCTCAGTCTACGATCCCTTCAACACAGCTGCACATGGCTTCTAGCAGCGATCATACATTAGATCCTATGGCCTCTCAATTGGCCATTCTACAAGAACGATTACGAGTCTTAGATGAGGAAAATTCAGTCATGCGAATCTCCAATATAACCCTCCAGAAGCAACTGGAGCAAATCTCTTCAACCTCCCGACAACCTGATACTACAGACCTTCCCGGCAATCCCACAATCCCCACCAATCTCTTCGGGGCATTCAACAATGTGACAAGTGACAATCTGCCATCAGACATCCATCCACCAAATCAAGAAAGAAGTCAACATATTTCCTCAACCGACCAAGCACAGCAAGTTGCCTCCACCATGCGCAAGGAAATACAGAAGTTCAAAGATGCAATTCTTTCCAGCCTACCTGGTGTCAGACTACCAGTGAGAAAAAGCCGAGCCGGCACGATCTCAGATACCCCATTTTTGGACACCATCACTTCCACCGAACTACCAAGGAAGTTCAGTCCTCCAGATATGAAGCTGTATGACGGATCCACAGACCCGAACGATCATGTGATCCATTACAAATACAAGATGATGTCGACTGATCTGGCTCCTCATCAATGGGTAGCTGAAATGTGTAGAGGGGTCGGAGAAACATTGGCGGGCCCAGCCCTCACTTGGTTCCTCAATCTATCTTACATGACTATTGGGTCATATCATGAACTAGCTGATAAATTTGTGGAGCATTTTGCAAGTTCTTGCAAGCTTGAGAAGACCACTAATGACCTTAATGCAATCCAACAACAGAGAGGGGAGTCCTTGCGAAGCTACGTGAATCGCTTTAATAAAGAAATGATAACAATCTCAGATCTCTATCAGCCTACTGCAGTGGAAGCATTCAGAAATGGATTACTTTCAGAAAGTGGACTCTATAAAAAGCTTACTAAATTTCGATGCTACACTATGGATCATGCAATGGCCCAGGCTCAAATTGAGATTAGATGAGAGGAGGATAAAAGAAATAAGAAAATAGATAATTCCATCAGCCATCACAATGAGAGAACCTCAAATCCGCCCAAGCGACCCTACAACTGATATGCTAGCAATGTACTACTTGATGTAATTAGTCAATCAAAAAAAAAGGCTAGATGACCACCAATTGTCGCCTTGTGGACATCATAGCTTCCCAAATAAGTATTCATTGGTTACTTTAGAAAGAAAATTATCATTCACAAAACTCCAATTTAGGGAGAAACTCATTTGCTCCAATCGACCTACATTTACCAACATATGGCCCAATCGACATGCTTCTCCCAATCGACATGAGAATACCCTCAAAATCCTCCAACATACCCAATCGGCCAAGAAGTAAACTCTAGGATTGTCATCTCCTCCATACTACGTGAAAAAAAATTATCATATCTTTCAGACGATGAAGGATTGCCATCTCCTCCAAACTACATGGAAGGATTTTCATCTCCTCATTCGACCATGAAAGAACAAGGCGCATCCTTCAAATTTAACCAATTTTCCTACCATTCACCACATACGACGAAGCAATGTGTCTTGTATTGGAATATCCAGCAACCCCACTATACCTGTATAAAGACTTGCCATGAGAATGATGTCCCATACGACAATACACAAATAAATACTTGGCATGGACATCCCAGTCGACATTACCAGATGGAATCGGGCCCAGTCAACCGACCTTCATCCAATCTAGTAGGATGATGACCCTCATGGACCTTCATCAGGTTCATTCGACTGTAGTCTCATGGTCTTCAGACGACATGGTCTCAGACTACAAGTCCTGTAGAATGAGGAATTATACCCCCATTGACCATAGTCAGGTCTTGTAGAATGAGGAATTATACCTTCATTGACCTTTGTCAGGTCTTGTAGAATGAGGAATGAGAACCTTCATTGACCTTTGTCAGGTTTGAGAACCCTCATTAACATTCTTCAGGTGTAGTAGAGTGAGAAAAGATGACCTTCTTGAACCATTATCAAGTCCATTCGACATGTTTATACGACCGTAGTCTCATGGACCCTCATCAGGAGAATGAGTGATAACCTTCATAGACTTTCATCGGGTATAGTAGTATGATAAGGAAAGACTCTTGGACCTTCGTCAGGTTTGTAGAGTGAAGACTTTCATAGACCTTCATCTGGTCCAAACGACATTGAAGACTCCCATGGTCATTTGACCCGTAGTATGGGGATTATCCTAACCTTCATATGGTTCAGTCGACCGGGGACTCCCCCCATGGACTCATGTCGAGTCAAATTGTAGACATGGACTACACATATCGTATGACTTATATCCTGAACCTTCATCTGGTTCAGTCGACGGGGATATTGCCCATGGACTCATGTAGAGTCGAAGTTGTAGACATGGACTACACATGTCGTATGACTTATATCCTGAACCTTCATCTGGCTCAGTCGACCAGGGACATCCCTCATGGACTCATGTAGAGTCGAAATTGTAGACATGGACTACACATCGTATGACTTAGATCATGAACCTTCATCTGGCTCAGTCGACCGAGGACATCCCCCATGGACTCATGTATAGTCGAAATTGTAGACATGGACTACACATGTCGTATGACTTATATCATGAACCTTCATCTGGCTCAATCGACCAGGGACATTCCTCACGGGCTCATGTAGAGTCAAGTTCAAGACTTGACTTTCATCTGGTCGACAATGAAATTCCCACAAACTCATAACGATCTCTTAGATCAACATCCATAACTGGTCGACTGAGGTTCATTATTGGTATTTACTTAGCTTTATCAAAATGGTGTGATCTTTGACAGGTCCAAACGACATCAACGTCCAGGTACGCTTACATGCTTTATACATACCTCATACAACACACGCGACAAATACTCTCCAAGACAATGACTACTTAACTTAGAGAGTATGAGACAAACTGTATGGGCCAAATTTGGTCCAAAGGCAATTTCGACCTTTTGCTTCAGACCCAACATTGAACGCACCCCAGACTCCCCAACATAAGACCCAGGCAAAAAATTCACGGGCCCACTCCCAGTAAAATACCCCACATCCAAACCATAACCAAAACCCATCATACGCCAGCCCACGAAACGCTCAGACTCATAAATACCCCTCACAACCCAGCCGTTTTCAGTCTTCATGACTGCCCATAATACTCCTTCATGACACGACCGTTACCAACACACAAAACATATGTCAATTAAACGCATTCATGAATCTCACCTCAAATAGCCTATAAAAGGAACCGAGATCCAGAAGAGAAGGGGGATCACAACTCTCATAGTTCAATAATCTTCTCTCCATAACTCTCATAGCTCAATAATCTTCTCCAGAGCTCTCATCATATCATCTGATCGCCCTCACGGCAATCCACGAGGATCAAGGTAGTCTCTAGCCTTGCTCTTCCATTACTTACAGCTCGTCTTCATCACTGACTTGAGCGTCGGAGTGCCTATGGCACCCACCACACCGGTGGGCAGTAACCTCCACGCTCACTCTACCTTTGTTTTGCAGGATCGCTAGTGCCCCTAATCTATAAATTCTCGATTGTGGACCTCGGGCGAAAACCAGCGTCCATAATTTGGCGCCCACCGTGGGGCCTTAGCGATTCATAGCAGATGAAGATTTCTCAGTCTACGATCCATTCAACACAGCTGCACATTGCTTCTAGCAGCGATCATACATTATATCATATGGCCTCTCAATTGGCCATTCTACAAGAACGATTAAGAGTCTTAGAGGAGGAAAATTCAGCCATGCGAATCTCCAATATAACCTTCCAGAAGCAACTGGAGCAAATCTCTTCAACCTCCCGACAACCTGATACTACAGACCTTTCCGGCAATCCCACAATCCCCACCAATCTCTTGGGGGCATTCAACAATGTGACAAGTGACAATCTGCCATCAGACAACCATCCACCAAATCAAGAAAGAAGTCAACATATTTCCTCAACCGACCAAGCACGGCAAGTTGCCTCCACCATGCGCAAGGAAATGCAGGAGTTCAAAGATGCAATTCTCTCCAGCCTACCTGGTGTCAGACTACCAGTGAGAAAAAGCCGAGCCGACACGATCTCAGATACCCCATTTTTGGACACCATCACTTCCACCGAACTACCAAGGAAGTTCAGTCCTCCAGATATGAAGCTGTATGACGGATCCACAGACCCGAACGATCATGTGATCCATTACAAATACAAGATGATGTCGACTGATCTGGCTCCTCATCAATGGGTAGCTGGAATGTGTAGAGGATTCGGAGAAACATTGGCGGGCCCAGCCCTCACTTGGTTCCTCAATCTATCTTACATGACTATTGGGTCATATCAGGAACTAGCTGATAAATTTGTGGAGCATTTTGCAAGTTCTTGCAAGCTTGAGAAGACCACCAATGACCTTAATGTAATCCAACAACGGAGAGGGGAGTCCTTGCGAAGCTACGTGAATCGCTTTAATAAAGAAAGTATAACAATCTCAGATCTCTATCAGCCTACTGCAGTGGAAGCATTCAGAAATGGATTACTTTCAGAAAGTGGACTCTATAAAAAACTACTAAATTTCGATGCTACACTATGGATCATGCCATGGCCCAGGCTCAAATTGAGATTAGATGAGAGGAGGATAAAAGAAACAAGAAAATAGATAATTCCATCAGCCATCACAATGAGAGAACCTCAAATCCGCTCAAGCGACCCTACAACTGATATGCTAGTAATGTACTACTTGATGTAATTAGTCAATAAAAAAAAGGGCTAGATGACCACCCATTGTCGCCTTGGGGACATCATAACTTCCCAAATAAGTATTCATTGGTTACTTTAGAAAGAAAATTATCATTCACAAAACTCCAACTTAGGGAGAAACACATTTGCTCCAATCGACCTACATTTACCAACACCTGGCCCAATCGACATGCTTCTCCCAATCGACATGAGAATACCCTCAAAATCCTCCAACATACCCAATCGGCCAAGAAGTAAACTCTAGGATTGTCATCTCCTCCATACTACGTGAAAAAAATTATCATATCTTTCAGACGATGAAGGATTGCCATCTCCTCCAAACTACATGGAAGGATTTTCATCCCTCATTCGACCATGAAAGAACAAGGCGCATCCTTCCAATTTAACCAATTTTCCTACCATTCACCACATACGACGAAGCAATGTGTCTTGCATTGGAATATCCAGCAACCCCACTCTACCTATATAAAGACTTGCCATGAGAATGATGTCTCATACGACAATACACAAATGAATACTTGGCATGGACATCCCAGTCGACATTACCAGATGGAAGAAGGCTTAGTATCTGACAGAGGGTCCACTCGACACGACAAGGAAAAAGTCTTGGCTAGGAGCTGAGGTACCACTCCACACGACAAGGAAGAACTCATAGCCAGGGGCTGAAGCACCACTCGACACGACAAGGAACATGTCTTAGTTAGGGGCTAAGGTTCCAGTCGACACGACATGGAGGAATGATCAGTTATTGGCTGAAGTTTCATTCGACACGACAGATAAGTAGGGTGAGTTGCCTAAAGTTCCAATCAACATTACATGGATACACATCATGAGGATGCTATCCCACTCGACAATACAAAGATGTAGTCTCGGCTCAAGGAAGATGCTTCAAATGAAGATTCATCATAAGGTGAATGTCCCACTGGACACTACACTCAGCATGAGGTGAATGTCTCACTCGACATGACACGTATGAGGCTTACACTTATTTAAGATCCCATTCGACAAGACATGGATATCACCTTCCTCAGAAGACATGAAAGGTTAGTCATCATATCCATACGACATTGATTTAATACCGCAAACTCCAGACTACATAGGGAATCTTTTATCATGCCTAATAGTATGAAAAATCCTTTGGACCTCTATCAGGTCCACTCGACCGATCTTCATCAGGTTAGGTAGTATGAAAAATCATTTGGACCTCCATCAGGTCCACTCGACCGACCTTCATCAGGTTAGGTAGTATGAAAAATCCTTTGGACCTCCATCAGGTCCACTCGACCGATCTTCATCAGGTTAGGTAGTATGAAAAATCATTGGACCTCCATCAGGTCCACTCGACCGACCTTCATCAGGTTAGGTAGTATGAAAAATCATTTGGACCTCCATCAGGTCCACTCGACCGACCTTCATCAGGTTAGGTAGTATGAAAATCTTTGGACCTCCATCAGGTCCACTCGACCGACCTTCATCACGTTAGGTAGTATGAAAATCCCATTGGACCTCCATCAGGTCCAATCGACCGGCCTTCATCAGATTAGGTAGTATGAAGAATCCATTGGACCTCCATCAGGTCCAATCTACTGGCCTTCATCAGATTAGGTAGTATGAAGAATCCATTGGACCTCAATCGGGCCCAGTCAACCGACCTTCATCCAATTTAGTAGGATGATGACCCTCATGGACCTTCATCAGGTTCATTCGACTGTAGTCTCATGGTCTTCAGACGACATGGTCTCAGACTACAAGTCCTGTAGAATGAGGAATTATACCCTCATTGACAGGTCTTGTAGAATGAGGAATTTACCTTCATTGACCTTTGTCAGGTCTTGTAGAATGAGGAATGAGAACCTTCATTAACCTATGTCAGGTTTGAGAACCCTCATACATTCTTCAGGTGTAGAGTGAGAAGGATGACCTTCTTGAACCATTATCAAGTCCATTCGACATTGTTATACGACCGTAGTCTCATGGACCCTCATCAGGAGAATGAGTGATAACTTCATGGACCTTCATCGGGTATAGTAGTATGATAAGGAAAGACTCTTGGACCTTCGTCAGGTCTGTAGAGTGAAGACTTTCATAGACCTTCATCTGGTCCAACGACATTGAAGACTCTCATGGTCATTGACCCGTAGTATGGGGATTATCCTAACCTTCATATGGTTCAGTCGACCGGGGACTTCCCCCATTGACTCATGTCGAGTCAAATTGTAGACATGGACTACACATGTGTATGACTTATATCCTGAACCTTCATCTGGTTTAGTCGACCGGGGAAATCCCCCATGGACTCTGTAAAGTCAAGTTATAGACATGGACTACACATGTCGTATGACTTATATCCTGAACCTTCATCTAGTTCAGTCGACCGGGGACATTCCCCATGGACTCATGTAGAGTCGAAATGTGTAGACATGGACTACACATGTCGTATGACTTATATCCTGAACCTCATCATCTGGTCAGTCGACCGGGACATCCCCCATGGACTCATGTAGAGTCAAATTGTAGACATGGACTACACATCGTATGACTTAGATCCTGAACCTTCATTTGGTTCAGTCGACCAGGGACATCCCCCATGGACTCATGTATAGTCGAAATTGTAGACATGGACTACACATGTCGTATGACTTATATCATGAACCTTCATCTGGCTCAGTCGACCAGGGACATTCCTCACGGGCTCATGTAGAGTCAAGTTCAAGACTTGACCTTCATCTGGTCGACAGGACATTCCCACAAACTCATAACGATCTTTTAGATCAACATCCATAACTGGTCGACTGAGGTTCATTATTGGTATTTACTTAGCTTTATCAAAATGGTGTGATCTTTGACAGGTCCAAACGACATCAACGTCCAGGTACGCTTACATGCTTTATACATACCTCATACGACACACGCGACAAATACTCTCCAAGACAATGACTACTTAACTTAGAGAGTATGTGGCAAACTGTATGGGCCAAATTTGGTCCAAGGGTAATTTGGACCTTTTGTTTCAGACCCAACACTGAACGCACCCCAGACTCCCCAACATAAGACCCAGGCAAAAAATTCACGGGCCCACTCCCAGTAAAATACCCCACATCCAAACCATAACCAAGGCCCATCATACGCCAGCCCACGAAACGCTCAGACTCATAAATACCCCTCATAACCCAACCGTTTTCAGTCTTCATGACTGCACATAATACTCCTTCATGACACGACCGTTACCACACACACACAAAACATATGTCAATTAAATGCATTCATGAATCTCACCTCAAATATCCTATAAAAGGAACCGAGATCCAGAAGAGAAGGGGGATCACAACTCTCATAGTTCAATAATCTTCTCTCCATAACTCTCATAGCTCAATAATCTTCTCTCCAGAGCTCTCATCATATCATATTGATCGCCCTCACGGCAATCCACGAGGATCAAGGTAGTCTCTAGCCTTGCTCTTCCATTACTTACAGCTCGTCTTCATCACTGACTTGAGCGTCGGAGTACCTACGGCACCCACCACACCGGTGGGCAATAACCTCCACGCTCACTCTACCTTTGTTTTGCAGGATCGCTAGTGCCCCTAATCTATAAATTCTCGATTGTGGACCGGGCGAAAACCAGCGTCCACAAATATAATAAGTTACTAAATATTAAATTATTCTTTATTAAATTATTATTTTCTTAAAATGTTAAATATTTTTGTTTATTAATTATTAATAATTTTATTTATATTAAATTAAGTATTAAGTAAAATATTATTTTATTAATTAATTATTAATGTATTAAATTACTAAATATTAATTTATTACATTATTATTTTATTAAAATAGTAAACATTATTTTTTATTAATTATTGATTAATTATTAATTATTAATATATTTTATTTATTATTTATAAATTAATATTAATTAATTATTGCATGGACAATTGTAATTTCTCATCAATAATGTGAATGAGAATCTTATTCCCATGGGGTGGTGGGAATGAGATTCTCATTCCTCATTCCCAAATATGTGGGTCATACTTTCATTCTCATTCTCATTTTTATTCAATTTTAGAAACTAAAGAACCTATAAATGATTCACATTGCTCCATTCTCATTACCCTCAAATAAACACACCAGAAAAGAGTTTGTTGTGTGGTTCCATCGTGGGATTACATTGCCTTGATGGAGAATATATATATATATATATATATATTAAACATTTTTAAGTTTTCATATCGCACCATCTGATGGTTCATTATTAAATTTTATTAAATAAGAAATTTATTATAATAAGAATACATTAAATTATAAAATTGAAAAATTTCTAAAATCAGTTTTATTATTAAAAATTAAAATAAGAAACATATAATAATAATAAAATAGAAACATAATATCATATGAAAATAAAAAAACCTATTAATTTAATATGTGTCACCTAATTTATACAATAATTTTTTATTTTTAAATTATAAAATTAAAATATCTCTAAAATTAAGTTTTATTTTTAAATTATAAAATTAAAAATCTCTAAAATTATTTTTTTATTTTAAAATTATAAAATAAAATAAAAAACATTATTGTGATTAAATATTAAAATATGTTTATAATTTGTTATTATTAAATATATAATTAAAATAATAAATCCATTAAAATATAAAAATATAATTTCCGATTAAAATAAATGAGACATGATAATATGAAGTAACATGAAGAAAAACTTATATTCAATCAATAAATGATTATCATTATCATCAAACCAAGAGATTGTGAAAAGTTAATTGAAAAAAAAAAAAAAGAGAGAGAGAGAGTTGAAAATTGGTCGATCATTCATTCATTTTGGCATAATCATCACCAAAACCTCATGGATTCAGATCCAAATGCAGGCAAGGGTTCATCATCAGCTGCAGCTTCACAACCACGAAGATTATCACAATTTTTACAAGTTATGCCGAGTAGTTACGAGTCACAAAAACGCAGAGACTGGAACACGTTCTTGCAGTATATTAAAAACCAGAGGCCCCCATTAACGTTAGAACGCTGCAGTGGCGCACATGTCATTGAATTCTTGCGTTACCTGGACCAATTCGGCAAAACTAAAGTCCACGTCACCGGCTGCCTCTTTTTTGGCATCCCAGATCCCCCAGCTCCTTGCTATTGCCCCTTAAGGCAAGCGTGGGGGTCTCTTGATGCTTTGATCGGACGGCTCAGGGCTGCTTATGAAGAGAACGGTGGACTGCCGGAATCGAATCCGTTTGGGTCTAGGGATGTCAGGATTTTTTTGAATGAAGTTAGAAAACATCAGGCTAAAGCTAGAGGGATTCCTTATGATAAGAAAAAATCCTCCGCTGCTGAAAGAAAAGAGCAAAATAGGCAGGATAAAGCTGTACCGATTCCTTATTATGAGAAGGAAAAAGCCTCCACTGCTATGTCGGTCGGAGAAGGAAGTGGAACCGGTCCCGCCGCTGGCTCCGGCTCCCGCGAGGCTAGTGAAAATGCTGCTGCTGCAACAACTACAACAGTATAGTCTCTCTCTCTCTTTTTTATTTTCTTATTATTATATGTTAATTTCTAATGGGATGATGATGCTAGCTGTGTCTAAGCGATTTTTTTAAAATTGGAACAAGAATTAGATAGAATTAATTCTAGCTCTTTGACATTACAATTGCCTGTAACTTTTGCACTTTGATACTATTATGATTATGGGGGTTTTGTTTATTTGTTTATTTATTTTGGCTTGGTAAGCACTTCCAATAAGAGGTAAATTTTAAAGAAAATTCCACCTTTAGAGATCACTACATATTGCAATAGATATCAAACTGACCCTTAATATTAAATTTTGAATTTTGTGTCTAAGGGAACTCATTGAAGTGAGGGTATATTCTTCGATTTGTCAAAAGTAAGAGACATCCATTTTCATTATGGATTATCTGGAGTCTTTGCGAATACGTGTTATCTTAGAATGCTTAAATTCCATATGCCTAAGCTTTATATTGTTACACCGTCCTCAAGGCGTAAAATATCTTTCTGCTGAATTGTCAATGATATTTTGCAGAAATTGGAACATGTATCATTCTCAAAGGAGGATAAACTGGCGTCAGTCTTCGACGAGGTGTGTGATAGACTGGATTCTGATGCCAGTGTCTTCTGGAACCACAAAGACCTGAAACAGCTCCGTCTCAAGTTAGCACAGGTATATGACTTCCTTGGGCACTCTAAACGCTGTCCATTCGACCAAAATGTGCTCAACTTGTGGTTGTCGGATCTGAAAAGTCTTCCTTGTGATGTCGACGATTTACTAGATGATTGGGAACAATTAGAGATATCAAGATTAAAATTCAACCAAGAGGTGAGGAGAATTCATGAATGGTTGGTTCGATTCTTGAATTTGTTTCAAAAACTTGTTACTGGTCATTATGAAGACAGGAGTGCCATTTCTGAGCTGAGTTCTGCAAGATCTGATGAATACACTGTTTTTGAAAGAGATCTTGAGAGATCTATTGATTCTGTAAAACATGTATTGCTACTCGATGTGAACGTGGTACGAATTATAACCATCTTGGGTGTGAGTGGAATCGGGAAGACTGTACTTGCTCAGAGAATTTACTCCAACGGGAAGGTGAAATCGCATTTTCCACTCAGGTTTTGGTTTAAAGTCGATATGAATCTTGATTTTTCAACAGTTGTAAAGGCAATAGAAATCCGGTGTTACGAAATCCGTGGCGCTGAGAAAATGTTATCCAAGAGATTGTTGATTGTGCTGGATAATGTGTGCGACTTAGATGATGAAAAGTTGGACAAATTCAGATTATTAATTTCAGATATCCGCGATTCAGGATCTTGTGTTTTGGTGACTACTCGTACAGATCATGTGGCAACTACAATGCGCACTGTTCCAGCACAACACTTCTCATATTTTCCTGAGTCGGATTCACTGTCTAATTTCAATTTGGAAATTCTGCCAGCACTACAAGCTCGCAACCATGGGCTTGGACATGAGGAGGATCTCAGACTTGAGGCTCCAGAATATGCGGTGATGGCTGAATTGCAAAGTAATTCTGAGTCAGCTACAGATGAGGATCCTGAATTAAGCCCAGAAGATGAGATTTCTTGTCCTCCACCAAAGGGGATGCTAGCTGTGCACGAATCTAAAATTCAGCTTACACCTTTTGAAACAGGGGAGTTAGCAGTGCAAGTTCCAGGAATGATGGCGACTCTTGAGAGAAATGTGCAGAGGATTTTTAGATGTGTGACTGATGTTACAGCCTTGAAGATTGGTGTTCATGGTGTTGGTGGGATTGGCAAGACTGCTGCACTGAGAGCCTTGATCTGTTTCCCTGAAATAAAAGGCTTGTTTGACATGGTTATTTTGGTGACTGTCTCAAGATATTGGAACACAAGAAAGATCCAAAATGAAGTTTTAAAACAGTTATCATTGCGTCCTGAAGATTATGAAACTGATTCTGAAGTTGCTGAAAGGTTATTGCAAATTTTAAATGGGAAGAAGTTTTTACTGCTGCTGGATGATGTTTGGGAGCAGATTAATTTAAAGTCAATGGGAATTCCTGTTCCCAGTGCAGAGAATGGATGCAAGATACTAATGGCATCTAGAAAATTGGATGTTTGTCACAACATGAATGTGAGTAAAGTGATTGAATTGGAAAGTCTCTCTTGGAAGGAAGCTTGGCAATTGTTTTACGAACAAGTGGGCGGAATTGTTCAGTCACCAGCTATCCAGCCTTTTGCCCGAGCTGTAGTGAAGGGCTGCAATGGTTTGCCACTATTGATTATTGTTACTGGAAAGGCACTAGTGGAGGAAAATAATGATTGCACGTGGGAGCATGCATCCAAGAAATTTTCTCCTCCTGGTACTGCTAGAGTATATCAGACAGAAGATGTAATCCATCTACTGAAATTCAGCTTTGACCAATTGAAGGATGATGACATCAAGAGTTGTTTCCTTTATTGTGGGCTGTTTTCGGAAGATCAAGAAGTTAATATTTATGGATTAATCGAATATTGCTTCCAGGAAGGTATTATCAATGGGACTCATGCTGATGCACATAAAAGGGGATGTGATATAATTGATGTTTTAGTAAAAGCTTCTCTGGTGAAAGTTACCAAAGACAATGATAGCATCAAAATGCATGGTTTAATTAGAGATTTAGCATTGGGGATCATATCATCATCAGCAGAACATGATGCTCAATCTTTGTTGAGAGCGGAAGGTAGTCAATTTCTGTTGAGAGCTTACTCAAGATTAGTGGAACCACCAAACACAAACAATTCCTCATCCAGTTCACTAGAAAGCCCTGAAAGGAGCAAAATGTTTATTCCCGAAGCTCATCAATTCTTACTGGGAGCTCATGCAGGTCTAACAGAACCACCTTCAGAGGAGGAGTGGAAATGTGCAAAGATGATTTTTTTGATGGATAATGAACTTTACACTTTGCCCAAGAGACCAAGTTGTCCTAACCTTTTGACGTTGTTCCTACAAAGAAATTGTCGACTGAGAGTGATACCTCCTTCCTTTTTTGAATTAATGACTTCCCTTAAAGTGTTGAACCTATTGAAGACCAGCATCAAGTCCTTGCCAAAGACACTTGTTTATCTTAAGCGCCTCCAAATTCTCATTCTTCGTGATTGTGAACTTCTACTTGTGCTCCCTTCAGAAGTTGGGTCTCTTGAGTGTCTTGAAGTTCTTGATCTTGGAGGCACTGAAATTAACAAGTTACCCGATGAAATCGTCAAATTGGCATCTCTGAGATATTTGAATGTGTTCTTTTACGGATGTATCGACAAAAGTGAGAACATTAAATTGCCATGCCATTTGATTTCAGGTGGAACTCTATCAGGGCTCCAAGCATTGGAAACTCTAAGTATTGTTGTGTACCCGGGGGATAAAAGGTGGGACAACGATGTGAAACATGTCATAGCTGAGGTTAGCAAGTTGACAAACTTGAGTTCTCTCTATTTCTATTTTCCAAAAATAGAGTATGTTGCAGAGTTCCTGAAAGAAAGTGTGGCATGGAAGGATCAACAGTTAACTGAATTCAAATTTGTGGTTGGCCATGACGTCAAGAGCATTGTCTCTCGAGTTGCAGACTATGTGCAGTTTGATTATAATCAACAGGATAGATGCTTGCGATTTGTGAATGGTAAGAGCATATCTACTGAAGTTCTTCAAATATTAGGTCGCTGCACGGCTTTCTATGTAGACCATCACCTTGTTATCGATAGTCTTTCCAACTTTGGTGATAGTAATATGGACGGGTTGAAGTTGTGTATAATAAGTGAATGCCCCGGGATTAAAACAGTTGTTGATATCAAGGAACATACTTCCACTGCTGTATTTCCGAGCCTTGAGAACTTAACAGTTAATTATTTGTGGAATTTGACGTGTATTTGGGAGGGAATTGTACCAGAAGGGAGTTTTGCAGAGCTAAGAATTCTGTCAGTTCATGCATGTCAGCAGTTGGAATACGTCTTTACAAGCTCAATGGTTCGATTTCTCTCAAAACTAGAGGAGTTGACTGTCGAACATTGCCCGGCCATTAAAAGTATCATTCTTGATGGTGAGATTATTGATTCTAGTTGCATCATGTTGCCCAGTCTGAAGAAGTTAAGGCTCCATTATTTGCCTGAATTAGTTTACATTTGGAGCAATGATTGGCCGTCATTGGAATATATCAGCTTTTACGGTTGTCCCAAGCTGAAGAAGATTGGCATGGATCCCAAGCTGAAAGATACACTAACATGGATTAAAGCAGAGAAAAAATGGTGGGCTGAATTGGATTGGGAAGATACAGAATTGCCGATTCATCTTGAAGATCGCTTGAGCACATTTTCTTGCTCATTTTCAGAAGATAACGAGGATCAAGAACCCTAATTCTGTATGTAAGTCGTACACCATTAAATTGTTGTACTTAAAATGATTGAGATTTAATTACATGTGTTAGATTTAAAATTAACCATTCACAAATACATTTGCATGGTTCCAATTGCCTAAAATCAGTGTATAATAATGTGTAAATGTATGATGTCAATGTCCTGTATGAAAGTTGCTTTGTGATATTTTGGAAGATATTGTATTATCCATTTGTGAATATTGTCTGTCTAATTACTTTTCTGTTCAATTCCTATATCCTAAGAATCAAAATTTTGGTTGGGATATGTTGAAAATGTCTCTTCATCTGAAATTTTTTCAGATTTTTCAGGATTTCAAAACCTGTATGTGAAAACATCATTATTCATCAGTCTTTTGGTGCCAACTCAGTTGGTATGACTTTGTGGTATAACATTTAGGATTAGTTTGTTCAAATCATAAGTTCAAATTCAGAGGTGTATATTTTATGAGAGTCCGGGATAGTCGGAATTTTACTTATTCCGTTTAAGTGCGAATAAGGTGATTTGGCGGCGGAATTTTCAACGTTAAAAAAAATTAAAAAAAAAAAAAATAGCTCGCTGTAGAGGTTATCTGTTAAAAATAAAAATAAAAATAAAAATCATCATTATTGATCAAAACTTTCATGCTCAACATCGAAAGATACTTATATAAATGAAAAAAAGCAACAGACGCTCCATTAAGCTAGGCATAGGAAATCAAACTTCACAAATGAAATTGAAGCAAAGAGAAAGTAGGGTGGGCAAAATAGTCCAATCCGGACTTGTTCGACTTTAATCTTAAAATTTTGTTAAAAAAACCTGGATTTGAATTTTGAAAAAACCCACACTACAACAAGTACCCTTTTGCGGATCAAGCTTTTTTATATAAAATTCGTGTAAATGAAAAATGAATTAACCTTAGGGATGAGGGTATTTTCGTCTTTAAGATGAAAAGAGTATTTTTACTAGTGAGAAATTCATTACCGGGCGAAGACGAAGGCTCGCAAGAATTAGAGTAGATTTTATTTCTGGTAAAATTATAGGTTATGAAATTTTATTTTTATTAATTTTGTAATATTTTTATTATTTTAAATATTGAAAGTGTAATAGTTGAATGATGAAAAAATAGGTATATCAAATTTCAAAATTTAACATTACTGTATTGTTAAATTTTATTCAAAATTCAAAATTCAAAACTGAAATTGGTAACAGGAAAATAAAGAGATTCTCTCTATTTATTGATGTAAAGAAACCTTGGATATCACCTATCTCCACATTGATATGATATTGTTCACTTGAGGCTTAAGCCTTCGTGGATTTATTCTTGGGCTATACCCAAAAGATTTTATACCAATGAAGATATATGTTCATCATTATATACCCGCTTAAGCCCTCGTGGATTTACTCTTGAGTTATACCCAAAAGATTTTATACCAATAAAGATATATGTTCATCATTATATACCCATGATCTTCCCGTTCTTAATCAATGTGAGATTTTGTTTACTCAAGACAATCTTGGGGTTATGATTGTTGATTCTTGTATTCAGCATTGTTCTAACAATTGAAGGCGAATTCAGTACTATTTGAATTTAATATCTGAGATTTTCAAACGACTCAAAACAATATGTTTATAATTTGATTCATGGCTGTCATAAATACATATTCTTCATGATAAATAACAACAAATCAACACTGATAAAAATTTAGAAACTGAACAATCATCATATCATTTGTTTGAGCATATGAAAAAGATTCTCCAGAGAGGTATTACCAACCACATAGAATCTGCAAAATAGGAAGTTCTGCAAATTCAGTAAACTCCTGCTGACTGGTATCAAGTAAAACTCGGCAAACAAAAGCGAAGAGAATCTGCAAAAAACCGCAGATTTGAAATTCAGTCACCAGCATAAAATACTTACAAGTACACTGAAAGTAACCAGGTACCCTAAGAGCTTACCTGATAGAGAAGAAATACATTTAACACTTGAGTATTCAAGTTTTCTCATATTGATTGAAGGATTCCTTGAAAACGGACTTTAAGATCACTGCAATTTTGCCATTCTAAATCGTCAAACCAAGTCAGCGAGCACTCAATCACTTTTAACTTGCTCGCATTTTTGAAGTTAGATGGGAAACTTTTCAGCTCCTCGCATGTTTTAATCATTATAGTCTCCAAAGAGGGCCATACCAATGATGTACTGTTGCAGATGGTAGACAATTTTGGCAAGGCAGCCAGTTCCAAAGTCTTCAATTTAGGAAACGTCCCAGAATCGAGTGCAATTCCAGCCACGACAATCTCTTCAATCACTTGACAGTCCTCAACATGCAAATACTGTAGCTGGTTGAGTTGTAGGACCATATTCCTTGAGAAGAGTGTTTTAATACTGTGACATTTCTTCAATGTCAAAACTGTGAGGCAGTTTAAGCTAGCAGATCCTATAGAACCTTCCCATATGTGCATCAATTTTGGAAGATTATTTATGTGCAATCTATTCAATCTTTGAAGCGGAACGCCTCCTGTGTGGTTACCATCAATGATGCTTGTCATTTCACTGCAGTCTTCAATTATGCAAGCTTCCAGCCCTTCTAGGTTATCAGCACCAAAGTTGGACAAGTTGACAGCATATTGATGACCAATCAGTTCGAAAGAAAATGCTTGCTTCAGTATTGTTAAGACTTCGCCAGGAATATCTCCTACACCTGCAGAAAATCTCAAATGCTTTTCGGCTGAGCATTCAGAGACATCAAATCCAGAAAGAGGACCGTTTCTTTGCTGACAGCCAATAAGGATGTTGAATGATCTGAAGTTGTTGCCTCCCTGCCATATGGTGTTTCCATTTACTGATTTTCTTCTGCTGATAAAGGTCTGGAAGCACTTGATTGTAGGAAAGTAGAAACGGAGGGTCGTCAGTTGTTCCAGGGCAGCAACTTCCCCAGCAATACTTTCCACATTTTGCATCCATCTCCCATCAGTTGGATCCGGTACCTCAATTATCAGCTCCTCTAATAACTGAAGCTTAGAAATTATGTTTGAAGAAATCATCTCCCCTGGCCGAGAAACAACATGGTTATGATTCCCGACATTTTCTGCCCATGAAACTCTGAGACACTTGAGTTTAATCAATTGTCCAATTTCGGAAGGCAGACAATGAATTTTAGTATCACTAAGATCAAGGATTTCAAGCTTCTGGAGACATCCTATCTCACGGGGCAGCTGCACTAATAGACTACAAGAATTTAAGAAGAGTGCATTGAGATTAACCAACCTGGAGATAGATGGTGGAAGGCAACTGATATTTGTGTTGTGCAAGTCAAGAAGTTGAAGGTGGCACATATACTCAAAGAATGATATTGGAAGTTTTTCCAATCTTCTTTCTTGAAGTATCAAGGTTAAGATTCTACAGCAATTGGGCGTGTCTGGCAGAGTAGATAAGGGGAAACCAATCAGTGAGAGCCTTTTTGTGTCTTCCCATTCTTCTTCAGTAATATGTTCTTGCTCTTTTACCAAAATTCCTTCACCACTCTCATTGGCAATTCTTACTGCCACTCTTTGGAAAAATTCGAACATCCTATAATGTGTGGCTTTGCTTCCCTTTTGCAGCAAAGATTTCTTGTCAAATTTATCTAATATATCATGTCCTCTGTCACGTGCATCTGCCATATTTTTGAAGCGTGCCAAAAACTTTTGTGCTCTCCAACAATCAATGATATAGTCTTGATGAAGTTCACAACCAGTAGGAAAAATTGCCCAACCTAATAAGCAGGTTTCAATTCTGAAGGTAGCTTGTCGTATACAAGTCTAAAGAACCTGTAAACTTCTTCCAGTTCTTCCTTTTCTTCCATACTTGGTGATCTTAATTGATTCAATGTAGCCCGCCATAGTGATGCTCTGCTCACATTTGCCAGGTGATTTCCTATCAACTTCAGAATGTATGGCATACCACCACACTCATTGACAATAGATTCTGCTACTAGCTTGATGTCTGGATTCTTCTTCAAATGTACACCAACAACCTCCCAGAATAACATTTTAGCTTCCTTTTGAGACAATTGCTGCACACGGATGACATCATCTGCCTGTCCACGGAATTCTCTAGACCTACATGCAAAGACCACCTTTCCATGTCTATGGTCATCGTGAATGCCAATTTCTTTATAATTAATCTCTGAAGAAACTCCATCAAGAAATAATACATAATGTTTATCGTTCAACTCTTTAGATATAACCTCCGATCTTTGGTTATTGTTGAGTTCTTTTGGATTTATGTTCAATCGCTCTAGAATTATTTCTTGTATATCTCTTATGTTTCCATCCGTGTTCACATTTACCCAGAAAATAATGTCAAATCGACCAGATTCACCAACTGCATCATGTGAATTCTCCATTATTGTAGTTTTCCCAACACCTAAAGGCCCCCATATGCAGATCTTTTTCAATCCGACAGCACTTAGATGCTCCTCCAGTATTTCCACATACTTTTTATGTGATGGGAATTTACTTGCATGCCTGCTTATGAAAGGATCTGGTGGCTTCGGAACCATTTTTAGTATTTGACCAATTTGAGTCCTCAGAGAACTCGTCTTCACAATCATTTCTGCAATTTGTTTGCCAAGCTTAAGTTGACTACGAATTGGAAGATTTCTGCATAAGCATCCGCCGGTCTGCTGAAACTTATTCCTCAAGCTTTCAATTTCATCCCTCACCTCTTTGACATTATCAAGCCAGAGTTTACATCCAGGAGTCATCTTTTTTTTCGTTTTATTACTATTCACTTCTTCTTTTACTGAAGTCTCAAGGTCACATAGAAATGTTACTTCCTTTTCAAGCTCGACAAAATTCCTCCTCAAATGTTTTACATAACCATAATTAAGCTTCAGATAGTGGAAAATTCCTGAGCCACCTTCAATGGCTGGTGTAAGCACTGAACCAATTGCTTGTACAATTGCTGCTTCCGCCATTCTGAGAACTGTTTAATGACAAATTTCTTAGTAGGAAAAAAAAATCACAATCAACCTAATAGAAATTATTGTACAACAAATCAAAAACACAAAATAGCTAATGTGTAGTTTTATTGGTAGGAAACAATCACGCAATTCATAAATTTTTACCTTGTTATTAAAGTTAGTAGTCTTTTGACACCACTGATAGAATGAGTGTTCTAATGTTTACATTCATTGACAATCAAATGATGCGGCATTGATGTATTATCTTCAATGAAAACGGGAAAAAAAAAAATATCAACAGTCTAAATATTAATTACATGTTCTGATATTTACTTTCAAATCTACAATATATTCAAATTTTCATTTTAAGATGACAATTCTACATTATCAAGTTGAATTCATTTCATATTTTCACACGTCTTTTCAGCTTAATTCATAAGGAGGTTCCATCTACTCCTCAGCTCTTTGAATTTCTGTTATATCAGAAGTTATATGTTTTAGATTCAAAGAACCAAAAAATAAAAAAAAAATCCCTTAATTAGTTTAGTATGTATCGCATAAACACGTTCCCAAGAGACGTGGCTTGATTGTGTAGGGCTCAGGATCTGACTTTCAGGTCCTGCGTTCGAATCCATTGAGTACGTTTTTTTGTAAGAATCTGAGACAGTCGGAGGTTTTACTTGCTCCGCTTAAGCCCGGAATGGGTGGTTTGGCGGCGGGATTTCCAAAAAAAAAAAAAAAATGTATAGCATAAACACAAATATGAACACTAATGTTTTTCATTTTGTCGTGAGTATCAATTTTCCGTAACTAGCTAGACAAAAACAAAATAATTTTTTTAATGATGATCTAAAGTATCCCAACCTCTGATCAACAACTCAGCTCTTAGATTTTAGTTAAACTAAATCAACCCCTTTGAAATCAAATGCAAATCTCAATCCATTTGAAACAAATCTCAGCAATATCAGCATGCAATAGCTAATGTTTCAAACAGCAAGTGCTTTTGTTTCCAAACCCACAAAACTGCTTTTGCTTTTACCATAATAGACTCTAGTGTAGCTTTCTATCAAAGTTTAGCCTTTTAATTAAGGAGAAAAAACATCACATTTTTTAAGATGCATTATCATTACTCAACTAATAATTCATAGCTTTTGAAAGCAAAAAAAAAGGGTCAAATGAATCTGACAAAGTGACAATCAAACTAATATTTTCTTACAATCCAAAGCGGTAAAGGGGAAAAACAAGCTGAGAACAAACCTGGGAAATTAGCTTTTGTTGGCTAAAAATGGGCTATCAGTGATTTTCAAGAGCAGCTCTAAATGTTAAAGATGATGTTTTTGCACGGAGTAAAGATGGGTTTACTTGAACAAAAATGATAGTCAACGGCAAATAAGTAAAAAAATAATAATAATATCAAAAATTTGAATAACATTGGAATGGTTACATAATTTTAAAGATTTGTCTCCAATATATTTGATTTGATAACAAATATCTTAAAATTTGATTTATATGTACTAAATTCGAAGATAATTGATGTATTTTTTATAAAAATTTGAGATAACTGAATGTTTTATTTATTTCGTTTAAACACACATCCGGTGATTTAATGATATGATTTCTAATATTTTTAAAAAATAATAATAATAATTTAGAGATTCTAAATTTACTTTTTAAAATTATTATTTTAGACATAAAACTCAAAAATTATGATTGCGGACGGAGAGTGATTATTGTAAAAATTAAAATAAAATTACTGAAAATTTGCGTGTGGGACCACGCACGTTTTGTGCTTGGCGCAAATGTTTGATTAAATTTTAAGGAGTAAAACTAAACCAATATTCAAGATTAAAGTTTAAATAGAAAAAATAAAAATAAAAATAACACAAATATTCACTATTAAAGTTTAAATGCCAATTCACACTATTTTTTTATTTACTTAATTGATAATGAAGGGTATTAATTTTCTTTTGCTTGCTGAAAAAGAACAGTTTGATTAGCATTTTAGAGCTTCTCTTTAACTGTGGGAACTGATTTCGGTCGAGGTCCACAATCAAGAATGTGAGCTGAGGGGCACGAACGAACCTGCAAAACAAGAGTAAAGCAAAAGAGGAGGTTACTGCCCACCGGTGTGGTGGAAGCCGTAGGCACTCCGACGCTCAAGTTAGCTTAAGGGTGAATAAGTCTAGGATGAATGGGTTAAGGTCTATGGAATACCTCAACCACAAATTTGCTAGCCGTGAGGGCGGTATTGGAGTAGCGTATTGATGTAGGAGTAGTCTCTGGGAGAAGATGCCTCTCTATTGCTTTGTCTTCTTCTTTTATAGGTTCCTTGACGCGGGGTCCCTATTCTGCCCGTTGGAATCCTCTTCAATGATGGTTTAATTCAGGTGTTTTATGTCTGATAACTGACGATCATATGTCTCCTCCGAAACCGTCGACTTCATGATGATATTTATGAATTCGGATCCACTTGGTGATTTTCGTAACTGGTGTCCGTTTGTCTTTCTTTATGTTGATGAGCTTGGGTCCGTGAGGCGGCCCGTGGACCTTCTAATGGGCTCCAGATTCAGTGGTTGGCCTTGTGGTGAATGACGACTTTATCCTTGGGCCCAATTTTGGCCCGTACATTAACCACATTTTTTTGTCTTAAGCCACAAAAAAAAAAAACATTTTTCATTTTTTTTTCTATAATTTTGATCAATTTTTTTCTAATTAAAAGTTACATAATCCCATAAACAAATTAACCTTCCATGTATTCTAAAATCACAAAAAACTTTAAATTTAACATTTTTCAATTTCAATTGAATCAATATATATGTTATGCGTCCCCAAGGGGCGTGGCTTGATGGTGTAGGGCTCAGAATCTCATCTTTAGATTCTGAAATCAAATATATGGAGTGGATTTTTTGTAAGAGATTGTGACAATCGGAAGTTTTATTTGCTCCACTTAAGCTCGGAACGGATGATTTGACGGCGGGTTTTCCAACTATTCAAAAAAAATTATTATGTGATCTTCCTATTTATTAAAATTACAATAAATTAAATAAGACATAAAATTATTTAATAAAATATGTTAAAATTCATAACATAAATGAAAATCAATTGGGTGATTATTTTCAGGATAGTGATAGATGTATGTCAAAAATGACACACTCAATGATACATCTTAAATTAATAATTTTGATTGTATGATTTTTATTTATTTTTATTTAATTTTCAGCTTTTATTATGTTAATGGTGTATCTTTAGGTATAAAATTAGTATTATTGTTATATTCAAAGAGTATATACCCGATCATGGTACTGGCCGGTTCCTATTTCGAAACCGGAATCGAAATCGAATTTGTTCAGTTCGGTTAGGGTTCTACCATAGCCGAACCGAATATAATCGAACAATTCCAACGATTTGAACCAGAATTGTCCGGTTCCAACCGGAACAGTACGGTTCCTGTTGGAATCGTTGGGCCAGGCAGCAGGGAGCAACGACTCTCTCATGCCTTTAATTTATCTTTTTGTAAAATGTATTTACTAAATTACCCTTAATAACATTAATAAAACATATAGTTTTATGGGCAATTTAGGCATCACAAAATTAATACAAAAATATATAAATATGGGTTATTCTTCATTTTTTAAAACACATTAATTCTCAATTCTCTCATCTTCAATTTCTCATTTTACAATTCTTCAATATTAACAAAAAAATGACAAACTCATATAAGAATATCATGTCCAATGTGCCAACTCAAGATAGTGGCCAAAATATCGGTACACGAAGATGAGAAATTAAGTCTCGATCTTCCGATATTTTCAAATATCATTTTCAATTAGTCGAGACTTAAAATGAAGGTCCAAGAGCAATATGCAACTATTGTGGTGTATCTTACAAATTTACTTACGACTATGACAATATGAACAAGTACTTGGATAGACATCATGTCGCTGAAATTGAACTTGATACAACACAAACTCAAATGGACAGGTACGTTTCATCTAATAGAGGTACGAGTTCTTTAGATTTATTTAAATATTCTGATGCTAAAAATAGAGAATAAATTACTGAATTTGCTTATATGATATATCTTTCTTTAAGTTTTGGTGAAAAATTATATTTACTCATTATGCTTGAAATGCTTTAAATTATGATGCTTGTAAAATGCCTATAAATACAACTAAACGATAAATTTTTAGATTGTACAAAGATGATAAAATTAGTTGAAATGAAATATTTAAAGATATTAAAGGTCATTTTTCTATTTGCTCGGATATTTGAAGTGATCATTGGTAAACACACACATACATGGGTGTGACTTGTCATTTGATCGATGCATCATGGAACATGCAAAAATGACTTATTGCATATAGAGTTTTTTATGAGCACCACGCTGCACAAAATATTTATAGAATAATTAAAGTAATTTTTTATGAATATTATTTATTAGGTAAAATTTTAACATAGTGTTTTTGACAATACACATACAAATACTGCATCAGTTATAGATTTAAAAGAAATATGTCAAATACATTTGGGGATCGATTTTTTCATATCCGTTGCACATGTCATGTCCTTAATTTATGTGTTCAATATGGTCTGACTTTTTTAAAACATCACATTAATTCTACTAAAATTACACTTAATTGCATTTAGGCATATTCTAATGTTATGAGATAATGAGTCAAATTTTGTAAATTAAATGATGTTAACTCGGTGAACTTTTCAAGAGATATTCCAACTCGTTGGAATTCAACTTATTTTCTTTTAACTTAAGTTTTTCAATACAAAGATGTATTATGTAATTTTTTTTCCCCAACATGTTCAACATATAACACTTTTGCCTAGTCAATGAGATATTTGTGAAAAAAATTAGAACTTTTAAAAGTTTTTAATGATGCTACAAGTGTTTTTAGTGGAGTTTATTGTCCTACAATAAATTTATTTAGTTTTGAATATTTGAATATTATCGGTACTTTATATGAGCATTTTGAAAGTTCAAATATTAATGATATTGTTTTTAATTGAAGCTATAACTGTTATGACTAAGAAAAGGTTGACTTATTTATTTTCAAAAAAATACCTTTTATTGTCAAAAAAATGGTTTACCGCTATGCCTATGACGTCGGCGACCACGACACTATTGGGCTCGCAGCCTATATAGAGTACATATTAGCCCATGAGGGATTAACTGAAGAATAAATGAGTCGTCACTTAGTATAATACACTAAAAATCATTTAAAGTTGCATTACACCACTCGCAACGTCCGACCTCAAACCTATTTTATGTTCGAATGGTCTCTTATTGATGCCAGAATAATATACAGATTCAAAGCAGATCCATATGTCTTATAATGCATAAGTCACACATTAGCATCTTATATCACACACAGTCGCACAATCAGTAAATAATAACGTAAGCAAATGAAATACATGTCTCAAAATAGGCAAATAATTATAAAATGATATGTAACCAATTTATATTGGAGTCTGCCTCATTAGCCTGGCCTCGTGGATACCTGACCGAATGTTTCTATAGCAGGTCGGATGTGAGTAATGACCGATTATACTTATAGGAAATCAGACTGGGTATGACACGTAACCAAAAACACAGGTTTATGCACATCATTAATAGTAGAAACGAAATCAGAAATAAAATAATCATGAAGGAAAACCATGGGTGCAGTACCGATAATAATGAGTAAAATAGTAAGCATAGAAGAAACAATATGATAATGATAAAAACATAAATAAAACTGCGCACAACCATTTTCTCGTATTACGTTGAGTTATATCTCGAGTGCAAATCATATTACCATTCATTCAAAATCGGTTATGAAATTTATGTATGAGTTTTCATCCTATATACCATAGGAAAACAAATGACCGGCTGTAGCCAGTTGAGTGGCCAGATTTTATATACGACAGTTGTATGTGCGGCCGGACATACAAGATGTTCGCTTGGAGATAAAAGATGTCTAGCCGGATATACGGCGTCAATAATGATTTATAGATGTAAAGTTTAAGGTTTATGAGCCATCAGGCCATACCTCAAGCGTTACCTAGCTCAAATAACACTTCCAAATATATGGCATGTTGTTTGATCATTTGTTGGAAATGATTAAAAGGTTATGTGTTTAGAGAGTTTTAGTATGTTGTTGCTCGTTTGTTTGTGAATGCTACTTAATCATTCTTTCTCATTTTGCTGCAGTTGGTTATGTTCTTCTTTTAGTGAGTAGTTTTTCATATATATCGTTCATGATGAGGGATCTCGTTGTAGGACACAGAAATCGGCGACGCTGTTTCAAGCTCGTGGTCAGATCGGGAGTACGGAGTAGCCCGTGGGGGACTAAACCAGAGAATAAAGGAGTCACCACCCAACGTGAACTGGGAAATGATTTAAGGCCGCACTCACCCATCGCAAGGAAAGACCTCAAACCGTTGGGTTCGGAATGGTCCCTTACTTATGCCACTTGTAATGAACGGATTTATGCGATAATATAACCACGTCTACACAACATACATAAACAAGAATAACCTACATCTAAGTTTGCATACAACCTATATCTAAGTTTGCATACAACCTATATCTAAGTTTGCATGCATAAAAGTAAGTCGAAATAACGGCAAACACACAATTTCATGAACATATTCGTGAACGTTTCCTCAAGCGGTACGTGGAGTTGTATCCCAAGTACAGACCGCACTACCGTCCATTCGAATTTGGCTACGGAATTTATGTATGGGTTTCCATCCGATATACCACGAGAGGTAACACTCAAGCATTAACACAACGCAATCATTAACCCAATGTTGACATACATGAAATATGATAATGCATGTAACTATAAATATCAAAAAGAACAAAACAAATGCGGAATAATAAAACAACAATAAACGGAAATAAAATGCGAAATAATAAAGGCTAATAATGCGAAATAAATACGGAGTAATAAATATGTGACCAAAGAATTTGGTCGTTCTCAATGTAGGATTTCGCATACCCGGTTGGACGTATTCCACGTCCAACCAAGCATGCCGTTTTCAGGACGACAAAATAAAATATAACAAATGGTGCCCTCAGGTCGTACCTTTTAAGTCGCTTTTCGGGAGTGCGTTGGGACGTCGCCAGAAGGGTTGTGTTTCCACTATTTTCACTGGTTCGTTGTTTTCAATGGTTCGTTGTTTTCTCTGTTTTCATTGATTCGCTGTTTCCGCTCGCTGTTTTCTGGTCGATCTTTTTAGTTGTTGTTTGCGGTTTTGGGCAGTTTCAGGGGACTGTTTTATGCGGTTTATGGTGCAGTTTTTGGGGAATGGTTGTGCAGGAAGTTTTCGGGGACAGTTAATTTATGTGCGTTAGTGGAGTCTTTATTGTTTGTGTGGTGTGCCGTATGTGTGAGCTGGCTGTGAAGAGTGGGACGTCTGGTTTGTAAGTGACGTTTGTGCGTGTGTTTCGTGGAGAGCAGTCTCGGCTAGACCCAGCCACGGTTCCGGTTCCGAAATCGGAACCGTGGCCGACCGGTTCGGTTGGGGTTCGACCCCAACTCGAACCGTGGCCGAACCGGTGGAACCTTACGGTTACACCCGTTCTACGGTTCCAACAGAAACCCTCCCCAACGGCTACTAGCCTTTGGGGCCAGAGAGCCAAAAAAAATGAATTTTTTAAAAAAAATTATAAATTAAAATCTAAATTACTAATATATCCCTAATAACGGTAATAAAACGGTTATATTTAGGGGCATTTTTGGTATCAAAAAATTCTAAAACTGTATATATATGATTCATTTTTCATTATTTCAACACACTAAATTCTCAACTCTCTAATTTTCTATAATTCTCTTATTCTCAATCTCAATCTCAATTCAATACAATTCTCTTATAATCTTATTCTCAATCTCAATTCAATTAGTTGTTAATTTGTTATCATTCGCAATTAGTCAATTTTCTGATTTTTTCTTCCTAATTTCTCAAACGAAAAATGGCAAGCTCATCTGAGTACATAATGTCAAATATGCCAACCCAAGAGAGCGGCCCTAGTGTCGATGCACAATCACGGAGAAGAGAAGTTAAGGCTCGTTCCTCAGATATTTTCAAAATTCATTTTCATTTGGAATTCCTAGAAGATAATACATAACGAGCAATTTGCAATTATTGTGGGGTTACCTACAAATTTTCTGGTGGATACAGCAATATGATCAAGCACTTGGAAAGACATCATCCGGTTGAACTTGGAATTGATACGACACAAACTCAAATGGTCAGGTACGCATCATCTAGGTACGAGTGCTGTAGATTTATTTAAATATTATGATGCAAAAAATAGAGAAGAATTTGCGAAATTAACTTTTATGGTACATCTTTCTTTAAGCTTTGGTGAAAAACTTCATTTTACTAATTACGTGCATAATGCTTTAAACCATTCTCCATGTAGAATGACTCGAAACACAACAAAACGTCACATTTTTAAATTATATAAAGATGGTAAAATTATTTTAAATGAAATATTTAAAGAGATGAAAGGTCGTATTTCTATATATTCTGATATTTGGAGTGATCATTGACAAACACACTCATACATGGGTGTGACTTGTCATTGGATTGATGCATCATTTACCATGAAAAAATGACTTATTGCATTTAGAGTTTTTGATGACCAACATACTACACATAATATTTATAGAATGGTGAAGGTAATTTTTGATGAATATGGTTTAATAGAAAAAATTTTAACAATTGGATTTGATAATGCATCTGCAAATACTGCATCCATCAATGATTTAAAATTCTTATGTCAACTAAATTTATGGGGTCGATTTTTTCATATTCGTTGTACATGTCATGTCCTTAACATATGTGTTTAAGACGGTCTAAAATTATTATCACATATCCTTTATCCAATTAAAACAACTCTTAATTGTATTTGGTCATATTCTCAAGTTAGGAGAGAATGGACGAAGTTTTGTAAAATAAATGATATTAAACTGATTAAATTTTCAAAGGATGTTCCAACACGTTGAAATTTAACTTATTTTCTTTTATGTCAAGCATTTCAATACAAAGATGCGTTCTGTAGTTTTTTTCTAAACATGTTCAAAATATCACACTTTATCCTAGTCAATGGGATATTTGTGAAATTTTTTTAGATATTTAAAAAGTTTTTAATGATGTTACTTTAATTTTTAGCAGTGTTAATTATCCTACAGCACATTTATTTCTTCTTGAAAGTTTGAATATTGTTGGTACTTTAGATGAACATGTTGAAAGTAGCGATCATAATGATTCTGTTTTGTTCGAAGCCATTACTGCTATGAAGGTAAAATGATTGCATTATTTTAGAGAAATTCATTTACTTTATCTTATTGCTGCTGTTTTTGATCATAGATTTAAATTAGAAGGTTTGAATGGTGCTTTACAAGCTTACTATGATTATTTAGGAATATTAGCATAAATTGATAATACAAGAATAATGACGAAATTAAGAAATGATTTAATTGATTTATTTAATGATTATATTGTAAGATATAACTTAGGAACATTAGGTGAATCTAGTAGTAGCGAACCGGTAATTCAAACAAGACTTAGTGCAGAGGATCGTTGGTTATTGCAACGAAATAAAAAAGCTAGGGATACGACAACTAATAACCCTGAATTAGATAATTATTTATCTACAAATTTCGAGTTTTCTACTGAAAGTTTAGTTAGTAAAAATTTTAAAATCCTTGAATGGTGGAACCGACATTAAAATATATATAATGTTTTATCAATTATTGCTAAAGAGATATTGGCACCACATATTTCCATCGTTGCGGTTGAGCAAGCCTTCAGCTTGGGAGGCAATATATTGGAAGCTAGGCGATCTTCATTACATCTAAGCACTCTAGAAGCAACATCTTGTGTGGATGATTGGACTCGAGCTGATATGAGACAACAAGAAGATGCCCCCGATGATTTTGAAGATTTGTTCGATAATGCATCTACAAGTGCAACAAAAAGTGAAAGCGGAACCGGAGCCGAATGATCAACTGATAATGAAGATTGATAATTGTAAAATTGTAAATTTACAAAGGGGATATGTCTTAAAATTGTAATGGAACTAGGTGAGCTTTGATTCCTCTCACCCCTGGAGGATACGTAGGCAACTTAAATTTTTAAAAATTTAAGCTCAAGCTCTTCAATGTAGTAATTTTATTTATTTATAAAATTAATCTCATTTATTTTAATTTATTTTCAAAATTAAAAAAAAAAGTTCGGAACCGGAACCGAACCGGTCGGTTCCGCTTCGGTTCAAGGTTCCGGAACCTAACCGGTCGGTTCCGGTTCGATTCAAGGTTCCGGTTCCACTTAAGTGTGGAACCGGAACCGAACCGGAATTAACCGGTTCGGTTCCAATTCCACATTTATGGAACCAGAAACCGGCCGGTTCAGTTCGGTTCCGAACCAGAACCGAACCGCCGGCCGGTTCTAGTCTCGGCTGCTTGAGGGTTTCTTTGTTGTTGGCTTATTGGTGTAGCGTCTTTGATGTCTTATGTCTGCTGCCTTATTGTCAGTTAGTTTGTTGCTTGTGTCATTTTACGTGGTGTCAAGCCATGCGCATTGCCGTGTCAGTTAAGGAGAAGGCCGAGTGTGTGATCTGTTTGTGGCTTTAGGGTTTGTCCATTGCGTGGTTGATGAAGGAGTGCCAATTTCGTTGCTTATGTCTGGTCGGTGAAGGCTGTTTGCTTGTGATATGTCTCGGCTGAGTGGGGATGTGAAGGGAGAGGAGAGTTGTATGAGTTGAAGGTTTGTTTTTTGTTTGCTTGTGATGGATTTGGTGGCTGATAGGTGGTCGTTTGTGGAGAGGTCCAAAGTTAAGATATGAGTTTGTTTGTTAGTGTGTGGCGTGGAGGGCTGTTAGGGTTTATTCGTTTTTTGTTTGTTGATAGTTTTTTTGTTGGGAATCAGAGAGAGGTTAGAGATAGTTGAGATTACTTAGGGTTTTTTTGGTTGAGGGAGAAAGAGTTGTCATAGGGTTTATTAGTGTTTTTTGTTTTAGAGAGAGGCCGATAGCTTTGTTAGAGAGAGACAAGGGTTTTCATCATTTTGTGTAGTTGGTGCCGTGAAAGAGAGTTCTAGGTTCTTATTGTTTGTTAAGGGGCTACTCGGTGATGATGAGAAGAGAGAAGATCTTTAGGGTTATTTTTGGTGAATGTCGTGCATGTGGAGATAGATGAGAGAATGAGCTAGTAAGGTTTATCTCTTTGTGAAATTTTTTAGAGAGAGAGATAGGGCGTGAGAGAGAGAGTTGTGAGTGAAGAGAGCCCCCCCATGGGGTTTTAGTTTGTGTGTCTTTTTATAAGAGTAGGTTAGAGTTTTCGTTGTATGGGTATGGAAAGAAATATGTAATTATGGGGGGAAATCTTTAATTAGTGTATCATAAGGAAAAATCTATTCACTTTATGAAGGTAATTTGTGGGCTTTGATTTAGTTTAGGCATGTGATTTAATTTAATTAGGAATGTGATTTATGAGATTTGATTTGATTCTTTTAATTCGGGAAGGTGATTTGTTTTGATTTCAACATGTGTTTAATGTGTGGATTTATTATTTTGGAGGGATGGGTGTGTGACTTGGAAGGCTTGGGCGTGTGTTTGGGTTCTTTTTGGTGGGCTTGGGTGTGTGGTTTAGTGTAGGTTGCAGGGGTTTTGGGCCAAATATGAATTTTAAAACAGAGATCCAACGAGCGAACCCGAAGCTAAGCAAATGAATTAAATCCAACAAGGTATTGATTTCTAACTTTTCCCTTCCGATGTCCGTTTCTCGCGACTTCCGCAGCTTAAAGAGTAGTGCCTCCATAAGAGGCTCATTATCGGGACTTATATGCAAAAATGCAGTGCCTACACCCGTCATTTTATAGTGTCAGTGATGTAGTTATTTAAGGATAAAATTTCCTTTGTTAAGGAAAACAATAGTTAAGAAAAGAAGGTTATTAGGGAAAGTGATTAAAAAGGACAATTTTTTGTTTTGGAAAGTAGTTAAAAAGGAAAACGATTAAGAATATCGAGTCTTTCTGCTAAACTATAAACTCGATGCATGTCCGTCCAAACTTATCCATATCCGGTCGGACATTGAATTTTATGTCCGACCATAACTTTGATTGAACTTTTGGATCTTTGGTTTTTTTTTTTTTTTTTTTTTTTTATTTACAATATTAAATATTACAACTTTCCCGAATTCTACAAGCGTGTCCTTATAAAATACTTATAATCCAGCTATGTGTAAAAATACGGTGTCTACAATTATACTATAACTTTTGATTATAATAGGTAATAAAAATAATAATTGTAGAGATTAAGTGTTATGTGACGTTATTAGAAGACTTAAAATTATGGGTGTTTGCAGTGTGGTTCAGGCCGACCTTTAATTTTACACCTCAAATCGCGCTGGTTGGCGGTTTGGAAAATTAGAAACTAAAACCGCAAATTTGATAAGGAAAACCGTGACGGTTCGGGTCGGCGGTTTGTATTAGATTTTTTTTAAAATTTTCACGTAATAATTGAAGAGAAAAAAATACATAATTTTCATTTATACAGTGCATATTGTCAAATGATAATTGAATACCTTAAATTCCATGGTTAAAGCATAAAAAAAGTATAAAATAATGTATAATTTGAACGCCGTTAGCGGTTAGGCAATTCGGGTCAAAATTTACGATTTGGACGGTTCGGATCGCAGTTTGGGTCAAAATTGAGCATCGACCTGAAATTTGCGGTTCGACTCAGGTTGAACCAAAATCATTTTCAGTATTTCTGAAAATCGTACGGTTCGATTTGGGTCGGGTTGTGGTTTGAACCAAAATCGTGAACACCCATACTTAAAATTGTTTAAATTATTATTATTATATATATATTATTTGTCGGATTATCTGTGATATTGGATAATATAATACATTTTTGTTGTTATAATATGATTCATATTTAATAGATTTAATAATTTAATTTTATAATTTTATAATATATTTTTTTAATTGTAATAAGTTAGTATAATATATTTTCTTATTATAATATAGTTCATATAAAATTACGCTATATTTTTATTATAATAAGTTTTTTTATTTAATATAAAATTAATTGTAAAGATATTTTAATTTTATAATTTAATAATATGAAATTAATTGCCGAGGTTAATTGTATAAATTAAGTGTCACATATGTTTATTTATTTATTTATTATAATGAGATATTATAATATATTTTATTATTATAATAGGTTTCTTTATTTTAATTTTATAATTTTATAATAATAATTTATAATATTAATCAATTAATTGCATTAATAGGTTTATTAGTTTAATAATAGATTTTGTTTTTATATTGTAATAGATTTCTTATGTTATCAGTTTATTATTTTAATTTTATAAGTTAATAATAAAAAAAATACTTATAGAGATATTTTTATTTTATCATTTAATAATAAAAATTTAATTGTAGATAATTTAATAATATATATATATTTTAAATTTTATTAGGATAGTTTAATATGTTTTTTTTATTATAATAGAATTTTTATAAAATTTTAATATTTATTTTTATTATAATATGATTTTTATTAATATATTGATTAATTTAATTTTATAATTTTAATATGCAGTCGACACATGACGCGATAAGAATGCTTAAAAATGTGTATATATATATATATATATATATATATATATGTATGTATGTATTGAGGGTGTTCATAGGGTCGGGTCGACCCGCGACCCAACCTGGTCGGGTTTATGAGTTTTTAAAATTAATTTCGGGTCAATTTGAACCCGACCCGACCCGATGTAAATTATATATATAGCTGAAGTGGCAAAATATTTACTTAATTCGTACATGGTCATAGGTTTGAATCTCAGCATTAGCATTTTTTTTGACCTCTTACAAATTAATGAAAGACTTTACCATTTCAGCCACACACTTATCTTGTAAAACTTATATCAATAAAAAAAAATCATATTTACGACATATTATGTCAACCGAACCCGCAATTTTTACCCGACCTGAATGACCAGACCCAATCGGATCATAAAAATATGAAAAACCCGACTCGACCCGAAACGTAAACACTCTCCAATCCTTCCGTACAGACTGTACAGTTAACATATATAAAACCAATTCACATATAGTATTCATGTGAGTGTAAATGAGTAAATCTAATCGAACGGCTCATATTTGTTATAGGAGCCACAAAGCCCTTAAGATTGACAAAATAATACGTACGTCATCGAAATCCCTCGTTTTGGCGGGCAACAGTTCACACACTCGATAGCTCTCTGTCGAAGTCGATGTAAGTTATTAAGTTTCTTCTTTTTCTTCTTTTTTTAACTTCTACATTTATTATTCGAATTTTTAGTTTGTCTTTGTTGGTTTTTGAACTATTTGATTTTTGCAACAATTTTTATTTTTATTTTTGCTATTTTTTGTTGAATCACTCTGAAATAGAAACTAATGGAATTTAGGGTTTTGCTTACTTTTTAAAAGAAGTTATTTCAATTTCTTATTGTGAAAATTGATTATCTTACGGAAATATTAACCACTAGCGAAGAATTAAAAACAGTTGAAATTTTATCCTTTTGGCATTAGATTTTGAAGTTAGAATTGAAAGAGAGGGAATAAAATTTTAAACCACTTATTTTAGTTGGTCTGCTTCCTGGTAAATGAAAATAACAATTCAGTTTGGAACTATTTTGTTGTTTTTTTTAGATATTTAATAGCAGCATTATATTAGGTATTGCATTTTATCTAGTATTTAGAGTTCCCCTGTCATGATTGATCTGCTACATTATTGTGATTATTAGAGATTGTACATACATGCTAAGATTCCTCAAAGGTCTCTCTATTTCTCTAGATAATCAATTCGCAACTTTAAACTATATGTCAATTAATGGAGCTTCACAGGCGTCATCTACCTTTGAAGTTCTGATGACTTCTGAGGGGTTTGATTATAGTGACCTTTTTTTTTTTAAGAAATTTTTCTCTGGGTTTTTGAACAACCAAAATTAAATTTGTTTTTTATTTTTGCGAGTGCTTTGTTTTGTAGTTACTGGCTGTCAGCTTTGGTGTTAGTTTGCCTATCTGACTTTGTCCTGCACAGCATTTTTATTGCTTCTTCTTGTTTTTTGAGATGAAGATAAGCATTCTTTCCCTGATACCCAGAAATCCCTCAACCCTACTATGTTCACCAAGTTCTAAACTGGGTAATACTGCTAGACCCTACTAAAGCCTCTTGACTGAATCCAGAGGTCTCATACCACTGAATCAACCCCTTTTGCTTTGCTGCTGAAATTTACTGCAACTTTCATGCTTTTCTTATTATTTGCGGAATGATTTTGGAATTTCAGGTTATTGCAGTCTTGGTGACACTTTTATTGTGCCATGCCATAGCCTAGTTGATGTAAATTGATGGCATATCAGCAGTCTTTGAATCTTTGCATCCATTCCTTATGGAGAAGTTTAAATTGCTTAAGAAAAGATTTCTCAAAGCCTCAGAGAGTCGGAAACACTTTGTTTAA
Organism: Zanthoxylum bungeanum; assembly: GCA_019454045.1. Lineage (NCBI taxonomy): Eukaryota > Viridiplantae > Streptophyta > Magnoliopsida > Sapindales > Rutaceae > Zanthoxylum > Zanthoxylum bungeanum. The sequence continues at coordinate 66,834 of SKCR01045058.1, read as the reverse complement.
TGTCAAGAGATTTGATCTAGTCCATCTTTCATCCCCCCAATCCACAAAGGTAATTCTCAACAGTATATGTTAAACAAAATTCATAAAACTTGAAGAGTTCTTGCTATTGCTATGAGCCTTCATTTTTCAGTTTTAAACAGGAACAAGAAGTTGACTCTTTGTAGCTCTCTGCTGCTATATATGATATATGTAGCTTATTTATGTATAGCTTATTTATCGTAATTTGTGGGAGATAAAACAGTCATATTAGGTTCTGTCTCATGGAATCTATCAAGAAGATTATGCATATTTTTGTGAAACTCGTGAAGAATTTAAAAATAACATTTCATCAGCTATTAGACTTAGGCTACTAGTTTTATTTGATGTTCTCGCATTCCTTTGTATCTGTTCGCCTCTTGAATTCTGAATATATTGCTTGGTGCAATTCTCTCATCATTAGTATAAGTTTAGTACCATGACTTTGGGTTATACTTTTTCCCCCTTTTTTGGCTCTTTCAATTGTGTGTTGATTTGTTTAATCTGGTCACAGACTTGAGGGTGATTATGGACACCTTTTTGATATTACTATCATTCTCGTTTAGTCATTATTTTGTCATAGCATGACTTGTCTCTTTGCTCTTTGTACAATAAAAAACTCTTTTATCATTTTGAATAAACTCTTTGACTCTTTGTATAATAAAAAAAAAATTCTTATGGTTTCTCAGTTTTTGCAGTATGTAGATACTCTGTGTGATTCTTAAGGGTGTTTCAAAGTTACAGGGCCAGCTTATTCATTCGCTTTTTTAGTTAATTATTGTATCTTTTATTTCTTCTAAGAAAGAAAGAAAGATGTCTAACAATTTAGTCTTCCCTCTTTTTTAGAGGAGACAACTAGCATGCAACAATTGATTGATATGTTCTCGGGCATGGTTTTTGTTTCCTAGGGCTACTGCAGTTTATCTAATAATTTGAGTACAACTGTACGTGGAGTTGGTCATGCAAATATTCACAGTGGCGTTGTTACTTCTTCTGAAAGTGAGCAAATATTTTTCCTAGAGGCACTTGGTCCAGTGAAATTGGAAGAAAGAGTAGTAAACCAAAAACCATCAAATGGTCGAGTAATGCTTATTGATGGCACATCAATCATTTATAGAGCTTACTACAAGCTTCTAGGTATGTGGAACCATTCTTCATTCGTTAATGCCAAATGGTTTTTTGACTTTGAAGTTGAAGATTTCTTTTAATTTATCTTCTTCTTCTTCTTGGTTTTTCTTGTAAGTAGGAATTTGCATTTCAAATATTGAGTTGAGGTTTGTTTCTCATTTGCACATGTTGGGTGTTGATCCATCCTGGTCTATTTATAGCATTTGTAGATTGGATTTAATGACTTGGTTATTCGATAGATGAAAAATATTAGAATCAGAATCTGCTTAATTTTTGAAACTGAAAGTTGTAACATGCTATTCTACAACTCACAACATTTTTTCTTTGGTTAAGATTCTGAAACTCTCAAAACGTGCTTTGTTGTAATAATTCTTTCTTTGTAGAAATTATGAAAACATTTTTGGTTGAGCATGCATGTTATTTACATTTGAATCATAAACATAGTTGGCTTCATAGAAGTTGTTGAATGTAGCAGCGCAGCGTGTGCCATGTCACTGCTGCCTGTCATCGAGGTAGTTGTATGAGGGGCTGATAGTTCTGGAGTAATGACAAGGTGCATCTAGGAAACGAAAAATAATTGCATTAAATGAAGAGGGGAAACCAACAATTTAATGGTATTTCCCACATTGTTTTGATTCACTTACAAAATACTCCATAAAGCTTACAATAACCTTTCCTTAGACCTCAGTATTTCGTAAAATTTTTTATTGCATGCAATATCTTTTATCCTAAGGGTGTTAAAGAATTTCGTAGTCTATATTAAGATGTTAAAGATTTAAAAACTTTTTTATATTTTAACTTTAATTTTTGGTTTCGTGTTCTACTAATGTGATGTATTAAGCAGAGGAGGATGACGGTAGATGTTACTTTGAAATTCTTCTCAGTTGGTGGTTAAATTTGTGTATAATTTTCTTAGGGGTTTGTGTAGGATTTCCAAAATATGATGGTTAAATGTTTGTTTATCTGGTGCATCTTATTTGACTTCATAGTCTTGTTATTCTTTTGCTTTCTTTTTCTTTGACTGATTTGTACTTTTCTGTTGAAGTTTGCGAACTATAGGAAAATGATTTTCCTACTCATTTTTTCTTCTGATTGAGAGCAGCAAAGTTGCATCATGGTCATCTACAACATGCTGATGGCAATGGAGATTGGGTTTTAACAATATTTTCAGCTCTATCTCTTGTGAGTGATCTTACTTTTAGAGACAAGTAAAGATTTTGACTGAATTATCCGAAAGTCTGTTGATAATTTCTTTACTATGTAATCGTGCTTCTTGACTCCTCTAATTCTTATGTAGTATTTAATGTAAAATTCAATTTGCTTTAGTGAAGCTCTACTTTACAATCGTCCTTAATTTTAGTATTTCCAGATTTAGTTCAAGTTTCCCGTGTCTAAGGCTCACTTGGTTTTTCTTGTGCTTGCAGATTATTGATGTTTTGGAGTTTATCCCTTCACATGTGGCGGTATGTTTTTTCATTGTCTATGTTTCATGTTTCTCTTTAAAATTTAGATTATGTATGTGTTTTAAAAATGCATCTTCATAGTATATTTTCTTCCAGTTGAGTGGTCAAACCAACACAATCTTTGCCTATTCCCACTGCTTAGTAGAGATGGGTGGTGGATGAATGTGAAGATAAAAGCTTTTCATTTGTGTAGAGAAAAGGATGAATCCCTTGTGTTCAACTTGCTTTGCTTGGGATAAACAAGAGCAGAATAAAGTTGATTTTGATAGGAGGCTTGAATGTTGAATAAATTATCTTAGAATCTTTTTTCTACCTTTTGGAACATGTTTAACTAAATTGCTTGGACATAGACCCTACGAGAGGTTCTGTCACTGGGTTTTTGGCCAAAAGGCCCAAAACAAAGCATTAAGGGTCCATTTGGTATAGCTTTTCAAATAGAGTTTCTTCAAGTAGAGTTTTTATTAATAGATCTTTTAGAAGTAGAGCTTTTGATAAAAAAATTTAGGTGTTTGGTTGTAAGTGAGAGTTTTATTAAATATTATAAAATTACTTTATTGGACAAGTTTTTTTAAGTTGTTTTATGAAAGAAATGAAATAATATTGTTAAATTAAATAAGAGTATTATAGATAATTTAAATCTTCAAAAAAAACTTTCCAAGCTCTACTTCCAAAAGTCCAAATTTCGAGCTTTTGCTAATAGCGGTAAAATAACTTTTTTAATCCTCAAAAGCTCTGCTTAAAATGCAACCAAACATCACCAAAAATTTTAAAAGTGCTTTTGGGATTAAAAAAGCTCTTTTACCTCTACTACAACCATACCAAATAATGTTAGATTTAGCTTTGTTATTTTTAGGACCCTTCCCCTATTAAAGATTTTAATGGAACATTTGGGGACAAGACACTCATGTTCACTTGTGTATAAACTTCTTGAAGATAGTTCTAGAAATATGCATGCACCGTTGTGGCTCCATTAATGCTATAAAAAATAATAAAAGTTTCAAATATTCACTAGCTTGATAGTTGATTAACATTATATGGTTATGCTATAAGTGAATATATAAACGATAACAGTTTAGCGTACGTTTTTTTTTTAAACAAAGCCCAAACAAGAACATGTATGCTTGTATCCTTGCACCAAAATTTTAGTTCTCATGTTTGACACCTTGTGTCCATATTGGAATATGCCACTTATCTCTATATCTTTAGATCATAGGTTTAGTTTGGCTTAGAAGGTATATAAATTATTAAATTTAAAATACAAATTATGTAAGCGTTCATGGCCAAAGGGTATTTTAGATGTTTTGTACTTTTAGGTGACATTCTGTAGCCTTTTTCTCTAACAAATTCAAAAACAGATAATTCATCTGGGAAAGAGATACCGGAAAAAAGAATAATCATTAACTAGGATTTCAATGTAGTATAAAATGTCTTTTTTCGCAGTTTTTCGTTAAAATTTTTGTCATTTTGTATTTGTAATAGTTTTTTTTTTAATTGAAGTGCTTATTATTAGTTTATTGTTCCTTTTTGTCCTTGCAGGTGGTGTTCGACCATGATGGTGAGCTGAAAATTATTGGATTTTCTATTCAATACTTGGTGTTTCAATTGTTAGGCTTGCTTTAATTTCCTCAAATGCATTATGTATTTATGTTTTGTCATTAAGTAAGTTGGTTTACATCTTTTTGTCTTTCGGAAATTGTTTTGTTATCATAGTTATCAAAGGTGCTTCTAGGCTGTCGTAGCGTGCCTCCTTGAATATTTTTTTAATTAATGTAAGACAATTCTATATTTTTTTGTACTTCGAATTACAAGAGATGTGTCTTTATATAGGCATTACATCGAGTTCCATAGAGAAACTAAATATACTACTAACCATTAGGATTACATAATCGTATATCGATGATTTTGTAACAATATCTTAGAGATATGTAGAATCATAATCATATCATTGGATGATTATGATTAAGATTCTATCAAAATTTTAGGTTTTCGAACAAATAAAAAACTAAAATGTGAAATAATAAAACCCCTAAATAACATGCCTTTGATAACTTTGAATCTATAGATGTCAAGTGCGTGCTTCAAATATGCCTGGGCATGCCTCAGGTTGAAGCTCAGACCACTGTGCCTCGTGAAGGGTAAGGCCATGCGACGGTCTTCAGGCGCGCGCCTAGGCATAAAGGCGTATGTTTTGAGACCCGCCTAGGTGCGTCGAGACGCGCCTCATAAAAATGTATGAGAAAACCCTACCTGAATTGACCCACCTAATCTGAAATCAAGTTGTATAATATTTCTTTAATAAATTAATATAGGTTTTGGGGTGAGTTTTAAATTTCGATAAACATATTTATTTATATTATCAATATTTGTATTATTGTAATTGTTTTTGATATGTTTTTAGCGATTTCTCTTTGTTTTAGCTGATTAGATACTTATATTTTTCTTTTAGCAATTTGTGCCTTACCTTCATCAGGTGCGCGACTAGGCCTTAGGACCCTTTGCACCTTATTGCGCCTTGCGCCTTTAACAACATTGTTTGAATTTTTTTTTTTTTAAAGTTGTGACTTTTTGCATGTGACATTATTGTTAGTGTTACTTATGGAGTTGAAATTTATATGATAAATTTATTAAATACAATTATATGAACTATTCCAATTCAAAAATTAATATAAAAGTTAAAAAATACGGGGTGCGCTGTGAGTCTCACTTCAATCAGGTGTGCGCCTTGTCATGCGCCTCAATTCGCTTGCGCCTTTTCTTGTGCCTAGGCCCCAGGAGGACCTTCTCTCCTTGGTGCGCCTTGCTTCTTAAACAACTATGGTTGTTATATTTAGTGGTTTGAATCCAACTGTCCTTGGATGTATTTTCTTAGACCTTTTCAATCTATATTGTCATATCAATCATAGTATGACTTCAACCTAAATATTCTGGTGCTAGCTCAATTAATAACCTGTTGAAATAAATATGAAACTTTGGTCCAGACATGAATCTCTCTAACTGGATGATGATTTAACCTTGTTTCGAAAGTTCTATAAACTTCGTTACTTATAAAGTATAAATGACTAGAAAATCGTACAGAGTATAAATTTATTAGACTGAAAAAGAAATTTGGGGTCTTTTCAGCACAAGATGTTACATCATTGTTCCTCCTATTCTTGTCCTTTTCTAAAGATTGAATGGGAAGTTAGGATTTATATCATTTTACTAAAGGAAATAAACTTTTAAGAGAATTATGTCAGTTTACTGCTTTTGCTGGAGTATCTGTGCTTCTAGATCTACCATAGCTTCGGAAGGCTAGATGTGTTTAATAAAGATGCCATCCTCATTTAGACTTGTGCAACCTCTTTCTTTGTTGGGCAGTTTGTGATATTGTAAATCCCTTGGGTTGTGATGGTAATGTTTTTGATGAATTTGGGACACCTCACCGTTTAGTTCTTTAGTTATGCCTCTATGACTTCAGATGCTTCAGTCTTATGGTTTTGGATCTTGTGGCAAGCAAAGTAGTTGTTAATTGTCTCTGGTTTGACAATCTATTCATCAGATACTAAAATGAATGAAATATATTCATCAGCCTCTGATAAATTGTGAACGCTAATGGTAGAAAGTTTCTTTGGACATTCTCTTTGGACATTCCACAATCAGTTTAAAGGAAGAGGTGCTACTCATGCTTGAAGCTTGGACCCCAACCTATTAATTTGAAAAAGCATCTAGAGTCCTTATGAAGATAATCTTCAAGGGCAAAATCTCGGTTTTACTCATAGCACGACATACTGCCGCTATTCTGTGTTGTTAATTGAACTTCGGGTGTTGCGAATTGCGTTTTTTTGTTAGTTGTTCAATCAGTACTTATGTAATGCTCTACAGGGTGGAGTTTTACTTTTTTAACATTTGCTATTGAATGTTAGGCATCGTGCATCTGGACTATATTTCTTGCCCAAAGTTGTCTTTTCCGTATTGGATGCTAGTTTTCTAGTTTTATGTATTATTTTGTGGATCAGAGGAGAATTAACATAAGTTATGAGGTAATCAGGTGATTTGGTTTGTGAACCGGTTGTTAAAATCAAAATTTTGAAACAAACCCTTTCTTTTCAGGATTTGCATTTGGTCATACTTCTAGTTCTTCAAAACAAAATGTCATGGCAAAAGGTAATTGTTTTTCTGGTTTTTGCTATTTATTATTTTTCACTTTTCTTTGTTTTAATGATTAAGTTGATTAGGTTTGGTGATCCTTGATATGATAGGAAATCATGATTGTAAGTAAAGAATTGAATGATCATGGGTTGTCTTACTCTCTTATGGAGAAGCTTTCTATTATATAATGAACGAAATGATACGTATATGACTGACAGTACATTGGATGTGCATGCCTTGATATGGAGCTTGTGGTCAATTGCCAATGCGTTCCAAGTTAAACATTCAGTTCAAAGATGTGTGGCAGATTTGAAATTTTCAGTTAGTAGTATCTTTCTGTCCTACTTTTATTAAGATGATCAGCATAGAACATGAATGGAAGACGCGCGATTGAACCCTGCTAGTAACGAAAGCTGTACATGCCTTTCAAGGCGTTACATCATACCCTGGCATTTTAACCAACATATATTATTATATAGGACGTGGGAGAAGATGCTGCAAGATATTATATGCTGCTTTCTCCAAGATATGGATTTTACTTCCATAGCTTGCAAGAGCTTAGAAACTTTATTCCCTTAGAGCAATGCTGGACAACTTGTTATATTGTCTCGAACAAACACGATTGACATGAAATCTTACCTATGTGGTGCGAGCTTGATAAATATGGAAAAAAAACACTGAAATTTGGTTCATATTTGAATAGAAATGTATTTTTTAATTGATTTTAGTTATTTACAGAAATAAAGTTCTGTAGTTAATATGTGTGGTCACATGCCATAAGATCCCTGAAAAATTGGTAAGGTGCAGTGTCTCTCAGAGATCCTTAATTCTCAAATGATGCTACTCGTGTTGGTTACATCCATATGCAGCTTAAACTATTTAGATCAGGGATTGTACCATACCAATCATGCTTGATGGTTGGATCTGGTGTTGAAGATACTGAGCATCCTATGGAGTCAGTGGGTGACTTTCTTTTCTCTGAATCTGTCTAACCTTAAGTTTTTGTTTTCCGTTATTATTTTCTTCTCTTGAATAGTTGAATTATGCTCATTCTCCCTCTAAAGTCACCCATGTTGCCTCCCCTTTGCGAGAATAAAGGTTGTCAAGAAGAATTGGGACTTGTCCATGTTATATTGGCACAACACATCACTGGCAAGTTGGGGTATATGGCTGTCATAGCCTCATGCTGTGGAGTATTTGAATTAAAACTGCATTCTTTACAAGTCATGTCAATTGGAACAAAGCCCTTGATTATTCATTGGTTTCTCCTGGCCTTCACAAAGGAATTCATTAAAGGTCTTAACTTTGGAGCTGTAATTGTGGAAAAACCACATAATCCAAATTTTCATAATAATTCCTGTTTTTCTTTTCTTACTTCTCTTAAGGATTAGGCTTGTCTAACAGCTGCATATATGCCTTGTTTCTTTTGCTAACTCAATAGGTTGTTGTATCTTTTACAGCCTTGACCAGTTGACCTTTTGTCTATTTTCCTGTTTGTCTGTGGTTTGTCTTTTCCTTCTATTAGTTCATTTTGAATTTTATTATTTCTTACCTTGTAAATTTTAAATTTAGTATTAACTAATATATATCGAATTTACAATTTGTGGTCTTTTTGTTTTTGGTAATATAACATAAATTTGGTTATTTTATTCTCTTCAAAAGCTGTATGTCTGATCATATATGCTTAATCTTTCTGCAGGCATGAATTTTCGTCATACTCTATACCCTTCATACAAGAAAAATCGTCCCCCTACACCTGATACCATAGTCCAGGGACTTCAATATTTGAAAGCATCCATCAAGGCTATGTCCATTAAGGTGATTGAGGTAAATATCATATTTGAAGATGCTTATGTTTAGCAGCCCTGATAATCTTTGGAACGTAGTCATGACTCATGAGTACGGTTCCTTCTTCGAACCGGAAAAGTTCTAGGGTCTTACCCTGACACCGTTAATATAGTCCATTGGATTCTCTAATATTTGCGTAAGTCTATCTCTTATCTTAAGAGAAGCAATTCATGTCCACATCCTAACCACTTGGTTATGACCATGATGTAGCCGGTAACAAATCAATTATATGAAAGCACTAGCCGATCAAGGCTGTTATGTTCTATATGTGAGTATGGATAGTAATATATCACCTTGGAAGAGTTCGGTCGTTATGTACTTATGGAACCAGCCGAACTGAATATAATCGGTCTTGGACACTTGTGGAAGTGATGAACGGTTATGAAGCCAGGCTTACTTATCGAATACAGGTGCCTGGTGTGGAAGCTGATGATGTGATCGGGACACTGGCTGTGAGGAGTGTTGATGATGGCTTCAAGGTAATTATCTCTGCCTTATTTTAAAAATGCTCTTGTTAATTCCTCGGTTTATTGTGAATCTTAACTTGTTGAAAATAATTCCATTCCACAAAAAAAAAAAAAAACAGTCTTTTTGAAGGGAGAAGGGCTCATTTTTTTTTTACCCTCCCTGTCAGAGGCACAATTTTCTTGAGAACAATAATAACAACAGTTTGCCTCCTGTATATTCTTCTCCAAACCCCGCTTAGTGTTTTCTCTTGATTTAATTTTTCTTCTGACAGGTACGAGTTGTCTCTCCAGATAAAGACTTCTTTCAGATTCTCTCCCCGTCATTACGTCTTTTACGAATTGCACCCCGTGGATTAGAGTTAGTACAAATCATCAACTTCACATCATTCAGTTAAACATTTGAGTTGGAGTATTAATAAATCCCATTTTCATGTTACATGTTTTGTCCTTTTGGTGTGTTTCGAATGTATTTTCTTTTTCCTTTTTTTGGCTTATGTAAAATGAAGTTCTCAATCTTATTAAGCCACTGTATTCCAAGTTGGATCACCTCCTGGAGGAGTCATCATAATGTTTACTTGTTCGAATTCACACCACACTGTGATACAACTTGGAACATCTGGCCCATCTATCTTTTATGCTCCGAATCTTATTTTGATAGAAATTTTCATTTTTTCACTTTTTGTGTTTTCTCTTTATATGATTCTTGGTTGTTTTTGCTTTCTGCTTCCCAATTTTTTCTTTTAAAATATATCTTTATCTATTACCGATATCTCTCTGTGTTTTTTAAGTCTATATATCTATATAAGTATGCATGTCTTTTCATCTTATTAATCTGAGGCTTTATTGTTTATGGTTTTGCTTGTCAGAATGGCTTCATTTGGGATGGAGGATTTTGCTAAAAAGTTTGGAGAACTGAAACCTTCGCAGTTTGTTGATGTGATATCTCTTGTGGGTGACAAAGCTGACAACATTCCAGGTAATCCTTTAGCATGTAATTGGAGTAATTTCCTGCTTGAAGTCCTCTTCATTTGAAAGCTGAATTTCATTCTTTATTGCCATTTACGTCAAATTTGATGTTCAGTTGCTCATGCATTATTCATGACTTCAAATTTGATGTTTAACTGCACATGCATTATTCGTTATTCATGAGCTAGGCAATGTTATTTGCTACAACAGACTACCACAGGTTTTGTCTCCACCAGTTTCAGTCTGGCATTTTCACTTCTTATTTCAGTAGATTGCTGTTTCTCTATATATGGTGCAGTTTTCTATGGTCACCATAATCATCTTTTGGAGAAAAATTATGTAAGAATTTGCTTGCACATTACAAATTTGAAAAACAAGAAAGAAAAAAGTTCACTTCATGTCTTTCATTTGAACTAGAGTGCTGTACACAATCATCCTATTTTATATTTGTGGTTTTTCCCCTTTTCCTTCGAAATAAGTATATGCAGACTATATCTTGTTTGATGCTACTTAAGAATTATTTGGAAATAGAGAAGAAAATAATGAACTAAATATAACCTCCTGAAAGGAGGTGAAAAGAAAAAATATTTAAGGCATGATTAAAAAAAAAAAAAAAAACCTAACCCCACCATCCTCCCCCTCCTCTGAGGGATTTTATAGTTCTTGGTCCCTCACATCCCTGGTGAAATTAAAATGAAATAATTCAAGCATTCAACTTTTTCCTGATATCTTAATCTGCTCTTATTTTATCTCTAAAGCTTGCATTCTTTCTGAATGTAAGTTATCATCACATTTAGGCGCTGTTTGGGTTTTGGAACAAATGAGGGAAGGGATTAATTGCTTTGAATGACTTCAAAGAGGAAGTGAATTTCAATCTGTTAATAACTATCTTCTTTCTTTTATATATTTTTGAGATCCGATTCCAAACAAGTCCCAAATTCTATTGATTGATGCATTATTACTTTATAAATGCAGGGGTTGAAGGGATTGGAGATGTTCGTGCAGTACAACTGATTGCTAAATTTGGTATGTTAGTCATGGTATAATGTTTTCAACTGAAAGGTGAAAGCATGGTATACATTTAACTGCATTCTTTATAACATGAAACTGATGAATTTTTTTATTAACATCTGAAACTTGAGTATCGCTGCACTGCTAGAGCATGGTTCAGTTTTAAAATTTTGTTTTCTTTTATGTCTGACTGCTAGACTAGATAGTAATTTACTTTCTTTCATTTAGGTTAGTAAATTTTTTTGAGAAAATAAAGGAACAGTATTAGGTACATTGAAAAGTTTATACCAGAGCATACCCAAGAATCAAACACTACAACACAAATTGGTTTGTTCTAAGCTAGCCCTTTGTTAGCAATTTAGTTTATCTTTATTGACTGCAGATTGTTGAACCATATCAATGCCAAATTTGTATTTTGTATTTTGTTTAACTCTCTTGCCAGTCCTTGAAATTGTGTTTCTTGATATCCTGACTTGTACATATCTTCATGCATAGGAACATTGGAAAATTTGTTGCAATGTGTTGATCAAGTTGAGGAGGAACGTACAAGAAAGGTAGCATTTACTAGATTCAGGGATTTTACTTATTATTTTCTTTGTTTGTTGATTGGGGGTGAATTGGGTCATTAGACAGGGCTTGTAGCTCCAGTATAGTTAGGACTGTACATCTCCAGTTAAGTCCCTTATAATTGATTTTTTATGGGTCACCCAGGCTTAATGGCATGGCTAGGATTCTTGTCGGATAGAAACATACCTGTGGAGACAAATGGACATTTGCTGATAATCCTCTATGAATCTAACATGATTATGTCATGACATTTTAAACCCAAAGCAATTGCAATACATTGGGTTTAAGTGGGTTTAGTTTCAGCTTGATATTTGTTGCTTTTATTTTATCAAATATACTCAGTAATCAGAAGATTCACGAATCGTCTATTGAAATTCCATCTATGGATTGGCCAAATTTTTTTCGATATAAAACACTCATGTTGATAAAAAGATTTGAGCCTTTTAGTGGTATTGGAAATTTGATTGGAAAATATTGGAAAAATAGGTTTAAATGAGCATGATGGCATACAAAATGTTATGGTCGATAATTATTATTAAAATCCTCATCTTTCTTTCACTTGCCGTTTATGATGTTTTTGTGATCACAATATATATTAAAATTATGGTGCAAACCTTCTTTTCCTTTATCTCCTGCAGGCATTGATAACTTCTGCTGATCAAGCTGTTTTAAGCAAGAACTTGGTAATGTTGTCAACCATTATTATTGCTTGTTCTTCCACTCGTTATCTAATAAAAAATTAATCTAATTTCTCAAATTACTCATCATGTTTATCAAAGATAATTCATAAGTTAAGGTTATACAACTATTTTGTTGTCTAAAGTACAGTTAATAGTGTTCCACTATCAATAATTTGTCAGAAAAATTGCTACCTTATATATCTCCTATTCAATTCAACCTGGATGGTTTCTACTTTTATTTGCTGCTGGAAATTTCTATCAGATACTCCTGTTTTATGAAAACTCAAGAATTATGTTCCATTATGTTTAGGATGAGAGAGTGCTGCCAATTTCATGATTTTGATTGCCTTTGAAGTTTGAACATATATTCTACCACTATTATGATATTTGGAATTTATATTATGGCAGGCATTGCTCCGATGTGATCTTCCATTCTACATGGTACCATTTACTGCTGGAGATCTTTCATTCAAGAAACCCAAGGTTTGTATTAATCACCTGAGGGATTTCGGTTATTTAGTAAATGTATGACGTATTCTCTTAAATTCATTTAAAAGCTTTTTTGCCATGTTAACCATAACATATGCCTTGGTCATGGTCTTTATGGGTTTGCTTAGATCAGTTTCTTGGTGCCACATGGGCATCAACTTACACATTTGCACTAGACTATCAAGCCTATCAGTTAAAATCTCATAATTGGGAATGTTCACCTGCCACAAGGAAGTTCGATACTTGTTGCCATTTTTTAAAAGGAATCAAATGCATTTGAGCATCACATTCTCTGTTTACTGTAAGCTTGAAACTCAAGTGTATTAACTTTAATTCAGTTCATCTCCAAATGACTATATTTTTCCATTGGCCCATTGCCTTGTACACAGAATGGAGTCTTAATACCTAAATTCTAGTTTCATTCTAGAGTTTCCTATGAGCTCTAGCTACCTTTGCACTATTTATCTCGCTGGTTCATGTCATTTGCTGTATTTTTAACAGAAATGATAGTGGATTGTAAAATTTCCGCAGTTCCTTGAAGCCCTTAACATCTTGCATACAGTATAGGAACATCTGCACTTCAATGAAATCTGTTTTTTTTTTTTTATTTATTAAAAGTAGATTACAAAGATTATGTGAATCCCGTAAGCTGAAAGTGAATCATGACTGTTACAGGACAATGGAGAGAAATTCACAAGCCTGTTGACTGCCATAAGTGCTTATGCAGAAGGATTTTCGGCTGATCCAATAATAAGAAGATCCATCAGTTTGTGGAAGAAACTTGAAGCACAGCAGTGAATTGTCTTGCGTAGTCATGCTCGCGGTCGTGAGGCTACTGAAACTTGTTTGAGAACCAGACATTTTGATGAAGCTGAGAGCAGAAAGTGTATGCATGTATAAATTGTTGATTTTGATGCGCAAAATGTAGATGCCACACAAGTTCTCATATATGTTCATGGCCAAAGATTTATTCTTGAATCAGTTGGACTTCATTTTTTTTTTCCAATTATAATACCGTTTATAAATTCAAGAAAATACAAAAAATTTAAATTACATTATAAAAATTGTCTGTTTCCTCCTAGTAAACAAGCTCAGGATTTTCAGGGGAAAAAAAGCAGAAACATGAACTATGCAGGAAAGCAAAAGGAAACTGCTGTGTTTGGTGTTGCGATTAGAAAAGTATGTGAATAAATAGTGGTTTATAAAATTTTGATTTATGTTAAAAATTAATTATGGTAAGTTTTTTTAACATTTTGATGGTGGAGAAAAGTTAAAATTTTTAGTTTTTTGCAAAACTTAATTTTTGAAATAAATCACGACTAGTAATTATAATTTTTTATATTAATTAAATACTTAAAAAAGTATATTTGGATCAAGATATAATTTTATCATCTCATCATAAATCAAACCACAATACTAAAATAGACGGTACATCATAAGTCGAAGGCATGTGAAGCTAAATGGGACTCGCATGTTTGAGAAGTAGTATTTTATAGGAGACCTTCTCCCTCGTTAAAAGAGAAAATAGATGAAATTTAGTTTATAATGAGAAATTAAATATAAAAATGGGTGGTGGTTTACTCTTTTGACAATTTGATTTATACCTAGAAACTTTATATAGACTTTTGATTTCTTTTAATTTGAAGATTTGAATTGTTTAATTCGAATACGATTATTATATGGAATACCAATTCTAATTAAACAAGAATTATTAGCTTGCCTATATAAACAAGTCTCACGGAGCTCCCAAAATTCTATTGTCGTGCTGCTGATCTCATAGCTATGGGGAACACGCAGCGAAAACCAAATGAACAAGGCACCAGCAATGCTGTTATTGCCAGCAGCAGCAGCAGCAGCACATTCACTTGTGAAATTTGCATAGAAACTGTGTCAGCAAAGAATAAATTCAGCAACAAGAATCTCTGCTCACACCCTTTCTGTCAAGAATGCATAGCCAAATACATTGAAGTGAAGGTCCAAGAAGACAACACAGCCAAAGTTGAATGCCCTGCATTGAACTGTAAGCATAATCTAGACGTTTTTTCTTGCAAACCCATAATCCCATCGAGTCTTTTCTCAAAATGGTGTGATGTTCTCTGTGAGGATTATGTTCTAGGGTTTGAAAGATGCTACTGTCCCAACAGAAACTGCATGGCTTTGGTGGTGAATGAGTGTGAGAGAAGTGGAAAACTGAAGAAAGCAAAGTGTCCCAATTGTAAGCACTGGTTCTGTTTTCAGTGCAAGTTGAAATGGCATGCTGGGTACCGGTGTGAAGAAAGTGGTAACTTGAGGGACCGGAATGATATTGTGTTTGGTCAGCTTGTGGAGAATATGAACTGGGTTAGGTGTCCTGGTTGTGGCCATTGTGTTCAGCGCATAAAAGGCTGTTCTATGGTCGTTTGCAGGCTAGTTTTTCCAATTCTCCTCGGTTATTAATTCATATGTTTAATTTTTTTTTAAGTTTATTTAAAGATCAAAATTGTTATTTATTTTTTTTTGGTTTTATTTATTTTCAGATGCAAGACTTCATTTTGTTATAGATGTGGGGGAAAGATTCCATTTGGATGTTCATGCAAAATAAGTGTTGGATTCAACTGTGTTAGAATACTTATGCTTATAGCAGTCACTGCAGTGCTAGTTCTATGGGTTGTGATGATAATAAAGAAAAAACAACTAAAAAATTTATAGCTTCAATATTTCTTTCTATTTTTGGTATTAGATTTTGCATATCAGAATTTTACAAGAATGTTATATTGTTTTTTTTGGCTTTGGCACATTGCTTAGTAGGTTGAAAATTCATTCTGCTTAGCCCTCAAAAGTAAATCAATTAAGAAGCTGGACCAATAGTCAGCTTCTTGAAGGCCAGGTCATATTGCCATGTCATATCAACAAGAATGACAGAATCTGTTAATCGCAACTTAGCATAATACTTCTAGCAACTACTTATGTTGTTATCCTCGAGGGGAGTGATTTGTTGGTGCAGGGTTTACGATCTCACATTGAGGTTCTAGATTCGAATTCAGAGTGTGTTTCTTATAAGAGTCTGAGACAGTCGGGGGTGGGTTGTACCTGCTCCGCTTGAGTTCGAAAGGGATGATTTGGCGGTGAGATTTCCAACGATTTCAAAAAAAAAAACTACTTATATTGCGCATTTGCGCCCCAAGAGTCAAAAGGTTTAAGATTTGATTGTCAGGTTTTGGGGTTTATTTCTTTATAACAGCTTTGTATGTTTCGCTTAAGTCCGGATCGAATGATTTGACGCTATGATTTCCAACGTTTATAAAGAAAAAACTTTATCTTGCATAATATTTAAAGTAGATTACAAAGGTTATGTGAATCCTTTGAGCTGAAAGTCAATCATGAATGGTGCAGGACAGTGGAGAGAAATTCACAATTCTGTCGACTGCCATTAGTGCTTATTATTACGGACACAGATGACCATAGAGAGAAAAACAAAAACAAAAACAAAAAAACTGAAAAATTAGATTCGTTTGAAGGAATCCTGAACTCGCAATTGCTGGTATTTTAAAAGGACCAACCACCTGTTTTTATATACAAAGGAAGATAGCAAAGTGAAAACAATTAAACAATGAAATGGGGCCGTGCAATTTTAATAAGGATTTGGGACATAAGCTGTCGTATAAGTTGACTACCCCTCAGGCCAAATATCTATTTATTTATTTTCTAATGTATTTGTTCCCTTGAAGGAACATCAATTGAGTAAAACTGAGGCAGCCGTATTCTTCTGGCATGATACTGCTATGCAATATGACACTGTTTGATAAAGAGTATTGATTGAAAGTAGACATGCATACTGTTCGGTTACGGTTGAAAATTATAACCGAGTCGTATGGTTTGTAATTCAGCCTTGGTCGAACCGTAGATATACGGTTCGGTTGCGATTTCCATAACTTTTACCCGGATTGAACCGTACGGTTTGGTCCGTTTAAAGGTTGAACCATAATTTTTTTTTTAAATAAAATAATTTAAAGTGTTATAAAATAATAAAAAATAAAAAATTTACTAAACCATATATTAATGATTGATGGAAAAACATAAAATGTAAAGAAAGTGGATTTTTAAAAATGGAAAAATTAAAAATTTACTAATGGTTGAAACCATAACGGTTACGGTTTCAATCGTACCAACCGCCCAAACCGATGGTTGGTTTTAAGCCAATCTAACCGAACTGGACGGGTCCGGTACGATTATGGTTTATGATTTATGGTTAACGGTTCGATTATTATAGATCAACGGTTCAGTTACGATTTGAAACCTAACCATGTGCATGCCTAATTGAGAGCACTAGATTATAAGTATTGTACTGAGAGAATAAAATAACTTATAAATTCATAAAACTCTATATCAAATGGAACATATATAATTTAACATTTTGTTTTAAATGATTTACTTTATAATATTACTTTAATTTTTTTTTTGACAAAAATATGATTAAAGCAAACAATATGTTTCATGCTGCTTTTGTCAGTTAACATGATAATAGCATGAGTTGAATCTGTTTTTTCAATTGTTTATTTTTTAAAACAAAAAAAAAAAATAATAATTTCCAGTTTCTTGCAAAATATCACAGCCTAACAAACTTAAAAGTTAAATCCAATTTCACTTCACATGACTAACTACATTTTTAGTTATTAGTAGAAGACATCTCTTTGTTGAGAGAAACTTATATTATGAGGTGTATTCTCAGTCACATTCGTTAATTAATAATTTTCTTTCTTTATTAGTTAATTTTAAATTTAATATATAAGCCAAAATATTAATAAACGGACGTACCATGTCATCTGTAAGTTTGTCGATATAGATCTTCATAATGTTAGACTCAAGAGCAGTCATACAGTCATGAGTTGTCTTAAATTTTTGAGATTCAAACGAATTTTTAAATTGAGACTCCTGACGACAAAAGACTATATACATACACACACATATACATACACACATATACTTAAAAATTGGAATTTCCTTAGAGTTTGAGGCTCTAATTTTAGGCTTCATTTTTATAAAAAAGAATGTAATTTTATAAAGATAATAATAATAATAATTATTTATTATTATACCGTTTTTAATACAAGAAAATACAAAAAATTTAAATTACATTAAAAAAGTAATGTTTGTTTCCTCCTATTAAACAAGCTCAGAATTTTCAACTTCCAAGGGGTGTGGTTTGGTGGTAAAATAGCTTGAAACTTGATTGTTCGATTTCAGGGTGCATTTATTGTAAGAGCCTATGGCAGCCAGAGATTTTAACTAATCCGCTTAAGCCCGGGCCGGATAGTTTAGTGACGGAATTTTCAAAAAAAAAACTCAGGATTTTCCAAAAAGCGAAAAGAAAAAGGAAACATGAACTCTACAGGAAAGCTAAAGGAAAGTGTTACGTATTTTATCTCCGGGAAAGCCAAAAGGAACGTGTTACGTACTTTCGTTTTCAGGGAAAGTGAAAGGAAAGTGTTATGTGATTTATTGACAGTCAAACAAATAGTAAAAAATGGGTAAGTGACTGAAACAATCAAAGAAATTGAAGTGAAAGAAAACAAGAAACTTACTACATTTGTAATGTAAGTCATGGGCATCTTTTAAATGGGGACTACCACATTTTTGAAGAAGAAAAAAAAAACAAAGAAAGTGTTTTCAACACTTTTGGTCTTCTTTTACCGTGTAAATTAATAATATAAATGGGACTCTCAAGATTATTGAGAGCTGCAAAAATCATGGGGAACACATTGCAACCATCAAATGAAGAAGGCATTAACATTAATGCTGCTATTGCTAGCAGCAGCAGCAGCAGCTTCACTTGTGAAATTTGCATAGAACCAGTGGCAGCAAAGAATAAATTCAGAAACAAGAATCTCTGCTCACACCCTTTCTGTCAAGAATGCATAGCCAAATACATTGAAGTGAAGGTCCAAGAAGACAACTCAGCCAAAGTTGAATGCCCTGCATTGGACTGTAAGCATAATCTAGACGTTTTTTCTTGCAAACCCATAATCCCATCGAGTCTTTTCTTGAAATGGTGTGATGTTCTCTGTGAGGATTACGTTCTAGGGTTTGAAAGATGCTACTGTCCCAACAGAAACTGCATGGCTTTGGTGGTGAATGAGTGTGAGAGAAGTGGAAAACTGAAGAAAGCAAAGTGTCCCAATTGTAAGCACTGGTTCTGTTTTCAGTGCAAGTTGAAATGGCATGCTGGGTACCGGTGTGAAGAAAGTGGTAACTTGAGGGACCGGAATGATATTGTGTTTGGTCAGCTTGTGGAGAATATGAACTGGGTTAGGTGTCCTGGTTGTGGCCACTGTGTTCAGCGCATAAGCGGCTGTTATGTTGTCATGTGCAGGCTAGTTTTTCCCTCTTTTTCCTCATTATTAATTCATAATTTGATCATTTAATTTTCTTAAAGATCAAAATTGTTTTGTTTTTTTTCTTTGTCAGATGCAAGACTACATTTTGTTATAAATGTGGGGGAAAGCTTCCATTAGGATGTTCTTGCAAAACAGGACATGGATTGAACTGTTTGATGCTTATAATAGCCATTGCAGTGATAGTTACATGTGCTGTGATGATAATAAGGAGTAAGTATATAAAATTCCCTAGCTTCAATAATTTTCCAGATTTAATTAAAAGTTTTATCATTCTTGTTGTGATTGTTTTTTGTATTAGACTTTGGGTGTCAATTGGTATTGTTTAGCATGGAGAAGGGGGATAAGAGACATTTTGTTATGTCTCGGCAACCAATGTGATACTTGTCGAATTTATATCATTCGCAATAACATGTTGCGATTTATTATAGGTGAACCACATCGTGGGGCTTCTGCAGGCCAAAGCTGAGGTTGTTATTGCAGTGATTGTGAGTGGATGAACTATTTATTCTTTATTTATCATATCTAGTTACTGTTGCTTACAAAGTACAGTAGCTGTGATTGTTCCATTACTTGATTATAAAGCTTGGCTATGGTTGATGAAATGACATATAGTCTGTTAATCAGAATTTCCATTCTTGTGCAGAATTTGATAGCTATAGTGGCAATTATATATATAGTTTTATGTAAATGTCATTCACCTTATAGAGTATCCATACATGCATACCGATTATATAACACCTTGTAAATGAAATTGAAAGTGTCAAATTAATAAAACAACGTCGCAGGATAATGTACTCTCTGTGATATGAGTAATGTCACATGTGAAAATGTTGTTACGAGATGAAATTATAAATCATCACAAGAGGCTAGAGCTCATTAACATTAACCAAAGGTAGAAATAATCGAATTAAATGACAGTATCAAAAAATGGCGGGGGTTCAAACTAACAGAAACATTGTCACTGTCCTCATCAGAGGAGCTTGAGCTTGATATTTCAGCTTCTGGGTTGTACTAAGTGCTAAATTTCTTGTCCTTGCCTTTCAAAATTTTCTATTTTCACCGGAAAAACCCCAAGGTCACTCAAGTTCAAATAAAAAACAAAAGCATTTTCCCACTATTTCTTGAATAACAAACTTAGTTACACACTCTGAAATATCAGAAGATGCTCAGCTATCCACGGAACACACATATTATGTGCAAAATAAATCGAAGATGCTCAGCTTTTGTAGTTTCAAGGAGTGAGAAATTAAGAGGCTGCCAAGAGCAAAAACCAAATAGAAGAAGGCACCTTATTATAAAAACAGAATACCGATATCTCTGCAGTCACGCAATCAGCAAGTTCAATAAATCTATTTGAGTTTGCCAAGTAAATAATCTTTTACCAAACTCTTTTGGCCACTGTATGACATTTATCAGTGATGAGGAGAAGTTCTTGCAAATTCTTTGTCAATATCTTATCTAATTATGTAGGATATTACAGTTACTGCCAAAAAAGCTTAAGAATTTTGATAAAGAGTGTGGATTTTAGAGACTGCAAAAATAAAGATATGAGGAAATTAATAGGCAAAATGTGGAAATATACTAATGCTCGAGTGATAAAGGAAAATGATACTTTAATGACCAAAGGGAGAGTACAGATACAACAATTGAACATGAACATATTGCTCTGCTTAAACCCGTAAGGATAATTTGGCGGTAAGATTTCCAATAATTTAAAATAAAATAAAATAAAATATGAACTGGCATCTATTCTATTGGCATGCATGGCTCCTCAAAACCTCATTTAAAACATACAAATACTAAACAAAACTATGCCGGGAAATGAGGATAACAAGGTGAATGATGTCAAATTGTCAATGTTATCAATACCGTCTAGTATTCTCTGACAATCACAATATACTAGAAACAATGGTGGAGCGTGAACGACGATAATCGCTCTCACTCAATCCAAAATTTATTAATGAGATAATTTTGATTTGCCGATGAAAAATATCTAATATTTTACACCTATTGAATTAATATTCCGACTATGCCATGACCGGAAAGAACATAAATGAAATCTATTTATTATATTAGGACCAATGCTAACACGTATCTGAGGCTAACAAATCGCCATTGCTACGCTCTCTCTGCTTGCTTTTGTTCTGTTATTATAAAACAGAGTTTCAAAAGTAGACTTTGGATTTTTTTTTTTTTTTATTTTAATTTTAACTCGCTTCCAAAATTTCAAGATATTACAGTACGAAAATTAGAGTTTCCGTTGACGTTTGAGGAACAACGCTAACGTATTTGAGGCCAAACTTCCAAAATTTTAACTCGATTTTTATTTTAATTAAATAAATTTTATTTTATTTTAATTTTAACTCGCTTCCAAAATTTCAAGATATACAGTACGAAAATTAGAGTTTCCGTTGACGTTTGAGGAACAACGCTAACGTATTTGAGGCCAAACTTCCAAAATTTTAACTCGATTTTTATTTTAATTAAATAAATTTTATTTTATTTTAATTTTAACTCGCTTCCAAAATTTCAAGATATTACAGTACGAAAATTAGAGTTTCCGTTGACGTTTGAGGACCAATGCTAACGTATTTGAGTCCAAACTTCCAAAATTTTAACTCGATTTTTATTTTGAAGCCGATGGCCAAAGTCAGCTTATCATTTGTTGACGGACAATTTTCGTCTCAAGGGTAGTTTCGAGATAACACACCCGAAACAACCTTCCCTCAACCTTGAATTTGTTTGGTTATGAGATGACCAAAAATAAATTTGACGAAAAACAAAAATACACAAGAAATCGAAAAGAAAAGATTTAACGTGGTTCAGTTGAGCTTGTCCAGCCTAAGTCCACGGTCACAAAGTAGGGTGGGGGGGGGGGTTCTTTTATTACTAAACCGAGCTCGAACGACCTGTTTTAGTGAAGGTCTAATGAAACCGAGCATGTTGTGCTATTTCTTACAAGTAGTACTCAAATGGAAAATTTTGTAACCCTTACAAATGTGATCAACCTTCCCTTATATACTACTCAATATACGGCACTGTTTCCATATCTTTGTGACGCCAGCCCTGTAGGTCTGCGGATTTCCGGCGATTTGACAGGTTCCCTTCCCCAAATTGCTATCGCCGAAAGTAAGATCTACCCTCTAAATTCCTGTCACATCACGCAGTAAATGTGCATTGTTAGACATTTTCATTAATGATGACAGCTTGTTGAATTTCGAATGTGAGAGTTTTGGAGGGAAAAATCTTGTTATTCCGATCCCACGTCAGTCCTCAAGAGGTCGGTCAAATGACGAACTGATCTACCCCACAACTTCCAACCTGATCCACAATATTCGAGCTATCGATCCTGGGAGTGAGTAGAAATGAACCGAGCTACCGGGCTATTGCGGTCGGTCTCGGCTCATTCATTGCCGATCTCGAAGCACTGAATCATGCTATGTCCTCTGGATGAGTGTAACTTCCCTCTTTGCCCTTACCGAATTGTTCAGAAACCTTAGCCGCATAAATCCCCATCAACAACATCAAAACAGAGTTTCCGTTGGATTTTTTATTTTATAAATTATATACTCTCTTCCAAACGTCGACGTTTCGAAATATTTAACATTTTTCAAAACGACAGCATTTTACCATCTCGATAAGCGTTCGTTGATATCCGAACGGTTCAGTCAGTAAGCGGGCGAAGCTGAAGAAGATAAAGATAACATGGATATAGCTCTTCAAGCACTCTCCATGGGCTTCAACCCTAGAGTAATTTCCCGCCTTTATTCTTTATTTCTCATTATCTGACAAAAAAATTCTTCAAAAATATTTTTTTTTTAGTAGTAGTTTTAATTTTTGTCCTTTAATGCAATTTTAGTTCAATATTTATTGTATATTTTTCGTGAAACTCCATTTGGTTTTGATTTTTTATTTTTGGGTTGAGCTGGAAGCTTATAAATGTCTGTACTTAAATATGAATACTGATTGCATTATCTGATTCTTTGCAGATAGTTAGTCATAGACAAATTGTAGATTTTTCAATTCCTAAACTTTCTTGCAAAAGAGAATGCTTTTTGCCTCAGATGAGACGTGACACTCGAAATTTTTGGAAAAGGTAATGCTTCTCTTCCGATTTTCTGCTAGCTGTGAATCAATTGAGTCATTCCAGATATTTACCTGAAATTGCATATATTATGTATTTTGCTTGAGACTTTACAAACTTCTTTATGTATTGCCAATTAACTCAGGATGGGGCGAGGCTATTTGTTTATATATTTTAGTTACAATTTCATAGGAGCAGTGATTAAGAGAGAAATAAAAAAGGTATCAAGCAGATGTGTAACTTTTTACACATGATGGTCGGCCGCTATCGTTTTCTTTTCAAGTCGTTTTTGTAGTTTTAACCTAGAAGTCTATTGTCCAACTATAAAGTGAACAGCCCAATTATCAATATTTAGTAATTCATGCATGGGATCTTCTTCTTTAGTCTCTGATTTTGAAGTGTCAAAGAAACAAAAGACCAAAATACATGGTGGACTTGTTTGTTTTAAGTCTTTACAAACACAGTAGGCTGAAAGATTTGCGGCACATTGAAATTTTAGAAATTTTGCTGAATAATCAAGCAAGGCTTGCTATGTATTGAGCATTGATATGATGATCTTGTTGGTACACAGTTATTGTTTGCTTGAGCACTCAGGTACTTTGTTTGTTGTTGTTTGCTTGAGTTCTCAGGTACTTTGTTGTTGTTTACTTGATTGATGTTGTGAATCTTTTATTTCAAATATGATGTGTCAGTATGAATTAGAACGTGATTGTAACCCATATGCCAGTTATAATAGCTGATAATAGTTTGCCTTTTCATCTTGCAGGAAGTCTCATAAATATTGTCCTCCTCTTTTTGCTGTATTGTCAGGTTCTTATCTAATGTTTGTTTATTTCCAGTTGTCCTTTATTTTCTTTTTCTTTTTAACTGCCTTCGTAGTGCTACTATTATGTGTTTCTGCAAGTAAGTGGTTTACCTTGAATCAGCTGTGGAAGATACTGGAGTTTCTTCTTCTCAATTTGAAGATTTTGTGGTCACTACTACTAGAACCAATGAGGCTAGAGAACTGAAGGTATAAAAATATTTACTTTTTTTTTTCAAAATGTTGTGCAAATTATGGAACACTCCAGGTCGAAATTGAAAACAGTAATGATGTGGGGACATTCTGGAATAACTTTTATGCCTTTTTACCAAACTCTTGATTTGGATATTTATCACCGGTTAGATGGCTTTTAAGTTTGACCACAAAATATTTTTTCTTGTTACTAGATAAGTGTAGAGGTATCAGGTGCTAAAACACGTGCAATTTTTGATGATGTATTTGACAAAATGGTTGCTGCAGCGCAGCCAATTCCAGGCTTTCGAAGAGTAAAAGGAGGTAAAAAATTTTTACGCACTGAGCAATTTCTTATGAAATAATCCTTTAGGCCTTGAAAATGCCATATCATCAAACTGGATTAAGTTTGACCATTTTGCCTATCTTGGTAAAAGGAAAGAGAACTTCACATGCCCTGCCTGTGCATTAGTTGCAGTCAATTGAATGTGCGTATGCTTTTGTGTGTATGTGTTGTTTTTATTCATTGCCTACCATAGACTAGGGTGATATCAGACTACTGTTATCTCTGTTGCATAATTGTCACTGCCTCTTTCTGAATTTGCAAACTATTTTTGTTTTATTGTATGTTGAATAGTTGGTTATTACTAATAGCAAGTCTAGCACAGTTTGTACTTGAAAGAAAGTGCGGATTATTCATTGTTACTACTCTTATAAGCTAGTGGCCTTATGAAGAGCCTAAAACAATCAAATGAAAAGCATGTAGTTTTATAACTTGTCAATAGTTAGCTTTATATTTTTCTTACAGTTGAGGTTTCTCCATTAGATGATAAGATATTATAATAAACTTTTATAGACAGTGAACATTCTGAACAATTCGAGTAAAAGTTTATCCTGATTTTATGCTTACTGAAAGTATACAACAGGGAATAGATAGAAGATACAAGTTTGGCCTAATGGCAAAAATTAGGGAGCAAAATCAGTTAGCTATATATTTTATATATTTACTCACTGCTAACTATAAATCTGATATATTTTAAATGCTAAAATAATGTCAGTAAAACAGCTACAACATATATTTTCCCCGTAACTTGTTAGCTTTATATCATGATATTTAAATAGTACATTTTATCCTTCTCCTCATCAAATGAATCACTAACCTTTTTCTTTTTTCTTTTTTGGAAATCTCTATTGGCTGTTTCATATCTCTGATGAATAATCTGGACACTGCCAGGAAAAACACCAAACGTAAGTTGCCGTCTCCTATTGTTTTGCCGCAATCAATTTATTGACTTTTGTTGATGGTGTCCTTGTTTTGGCTCCATCCCTTTGTGGATCTGATTAGCAGATAAGCATCTCTGATTGGGAAACTAATTTTAAATGTTTTAAAGTAAAAACACCTTGATCCTGGCATGTCATGTGTACCAAGTTGTCCAAATGGAAGCAGATACAACCCAAAGAGAAAAGGGATTACATTTCAATCCATTTTTATGCTCAAATATAAATAGTATGAATCTTTGTCAGTTTGTCACGATTTTTAGGGGGGAATTCTGTGTCACTTTCTTGTATATTCAGTCTTCTTTCCCCCTTTTTTTCCAACAGTATATCGCAATGGGTTTTGACCCAAATTCTCTTGCTCAGCTGAAAGTATGACAATAGCTGAATCATGCACCTTTTACTTCAGTTAGACAATGATGCAAAAAGATAGATAATCATGTTTTAATCAGCATGCAAGTATGTAGCGGCAAAAACACGTTTTTTTATATTGTTGACTGCAGAGATCATTACCGATGTTATGTTTATTTATTATGTCCTGCAGATACCACGAGACGTTTTATTAGAAGTCCTTGGACCTACTAATGTTTATAAGGAAGTCATCAAGAAAGTAATCAACACCACCGTAGCTGAATATGTGGAAAAGGTGACCTGTGATAGAGCATATTTTTAAATTTTTTTGTATGCACATGCTTATTGAACATGCATTTTCAGAATATAAAACAAACTAGCATTTATGATTAATAACTTGATATCATTTTGTTTTATCAAATGATTTTTGTCGTAGTGCCTTTTCCTTGGATATTATTCTCCATATTCTCTTTATCGTACAAATACTTGTAATGACATTGCAGTAGGTTCCCCTGATCTTCTATCATTTCGTTTGCACCAATGCAGGAAGATTTAAAAGTAAGTAAAGACTTGAGAGTTGAGCAGAGTTTTGAACATCTTGAAGAATTGTTTGAACCGGATGAAAAGTTCAGTTTCAATGCTGTCATTCAGCTTCAAGAAACAGACTGAAGAATATGTTTACTATGAGGATTCATCCAGATTTTGCTTAATTCTTTAATTATATCCTCAAAGAAAGTTTTATCTACTTCTTAAGACAATCTTGGTTATGGTAAATTCCTTTTCTGCTAGCTCGACAAGACTCTGAAAATCAGCACGAGTGTGAAAAAGGTCTTGATCCTTTTGTGCTGAGAGTAATAGGCTCTCGATACTGCACGAATCGTTAGGCGGATAAGATGATTTACTTTTATATATTTATGTTTGTATGTTGTTAAGTATATGCATTAGGTCCCAAGAGCCTTCGAGATCTCATCTTGAGATCATGGGTTGAATTCACAGAGTGCGTTTCTTGTAAGAGTCTGGGACAGCCTGTGGTTTTACCTGCTCCGTTTAAGTCCAGAAGAGATGATTTGGCGGCGTTGATCCGGAAGGGGTGGTTTGATGCAGTAGGTCCATCAACAAGCTTGAGAGCTCATATATATTGCAATTAGATAAGACAATACAATTTTCAGAAAATGCTAGTTGCCAAAATTGTCTTGCAAGTATTATATTATGATCAAGATTAGTCTTTTGGATATAATAATCTTTGTGCTATATTAATAATCGTATGCCCCAAGATCTTTTTACTAGACAAAAGAACAAAAAAATTAACATGGATCAAAGTATTGTTTTACAAAATACGACAATTATTTATTTTTTTAAACAAAATTTATGTTTATATTTCTTTTTATTTGGGAAAAAATAAATAAATCACATTGAAATAAATAACCCAAAAAAAAGGATTATTTCTATTTCTTTCTTTTTTTATTTTTTGAAAATTCCTTTATTTATTTTTTTTTTTTAAATTCTAAAAAATAACAAGAAGGCTGTAAATGGGCCTTGGGCCGAGGCCCATAAAATAAAATCTTATTCATAATTTCCGCTTCTTGTTTCTTCTTCTTCTTCGCTCGCTCACTCGCATTCACCGTCTGTTCCGTTAACTGCAACGCCGGTCATAAACTTCATTATGGTAACTCTCAATCGCTTCCTGAATTTTAATTACTTATCTACATCAAAAACGTTTTATGGGTAATCGATTTCGTATTAATCTGTTTAATTTTGGCGCTGATTATTTCTTTTTGGGTTTAATTTATGAAGGGTTTTTTGCAACCGGATCCTTTTCTAAATGAACTAACAAGCATGTTCGAACGCAACAGAGAGAAGGGCTCCGTTTGGGTTACCTTCAAACGATGTATTTTCTTCCACATTTTTTCATTTATTTTTGTTGATTCGGGTCATCAAAATTGTCAGATATGGTGTTTATTATGTGTGGTATTATTGATTTTTTGAATCAATTATTGTGAATTTTAGCGTCAATGAAGTCTAAATCACAATGTAATAAAATGGCAACTGCTGAAGACCCTGTTGAGTATAGATGCCTTATTCGTGCAACTGATGGCAAGCAAAAGATTTCTACTACGGTTTGTCTCCTTACCCATCATTTTTGTTTTCGGTTGCAAAAAACACGGTGCAGTGTTTCAATATTGGAGTATATGAATTGTTTGATGATTTTTTTTTTTGGGTATATGATGGAATTATACAAAATGTTTGACGTAAGGCATGGTCAAGTGTTAACTAAATAACTTGCTATCCGCTTGATTATGAGTTTGAACCTAGCTATGTACACGGGGAACTTTCCGATACCCTATTTAGCGGCAGCCTTGGCCCTTGCACACTGAGTGTGTGTGTGTATATATATTTAATAATTGGGTGGTCAAATGGAAGTAACTTACTGCTTTAAGCTAGACATTTTCTTCCAAGTGTATTTTTTGCGGATGGATTGATCACAGAGGCTGAATTTCATTTTAGAGAAATTGCCCTAGTTTCACATTTAAGCATGGTGATTGGTAGGATCATGTCATTTTTTTTTGCTGCACCTTGGCTTAATAGAAGAGTGGGAAAATGGGTTGTACCATTTTATATTATTTCACTGCTGTGCTTCTGCACCTGTGAGAGTTACGGATTAAAACTGAACTTGGAACTTGAAAACTGAACCCTATATATAGATCGCAAATTTGCATTTGTTAATAATCTTATGGTGTCAGAGCACTGATTGCATATACAAGCATGTTCACAGGTCGTACTGGGAAAGGGTGGAGAACAGATTTTCCACTTCTCTTTAATGGTTGTAATGCATTTATAAGTCTTTTCTCTAACAGTGATTCCTGGTTTTGTTAAAAGGTGGGGGTGAAGGATCACCAGCGCTTTCAAGCTTCTTATGCAACTCTTTTGAAGGCTCACATGGCTGCTCTAAAGAAGAGGGAGAGAAAAGACAAGAAAAAGGCTACAGATGGAGATCGAAAAGATGGAGCTGGTTCAACAAAGAAGACAAAGAGGGTGTGAACAAGATCATCTTGCCTCTGAGTAAACCATTAAAAACCTTCATTGTCTTCTCATATTTGGGAAAAAATATTCTTTCAGTTTTGAACAATTACAGAGGTTTAGGGCATGGGTTTTGTGACTGCTCCTTTGAAAATGAGATTTCCATTCTCTTATCAGGTTAAAAATTTGCAGATGATTAAATTTTGGCATCAGCCATGTTTGCATCAGACTAGAGAGGACAATATATATCACTATACGATGATTATACGACACGGAAATGACACAGATTTTTCATATTCGAATTATCAAAAAATAACACTATATCCATAATCAGCAAATTTATTATTTATTAATCATGTTGTATCTGTAACACAAATCTCCACACATTTATTTGTTTATAACACGGATAATATTTAACACAATACGATAATCTAACTCATTTAAAGCATGATTATATGTTTTTTTTTTTTGTGACGCGAATAATATTCATATAATCACGTAACACGATTACTCGTTTATTGCCTATCTATTAATCGTGTAATTGACCCGTTAATGCATTGTGTCAATGTGTCTTGTCACCTTGATATGTTTGATAATTTTGATACGATTATTAAACATATCATATCCGACACAATTAAAGCCATTGTCATCTCTGCATCAGGCCTACAATACTCGTCTCAAACGTTACGTATAATGAAGTCCGAATTGCTATACAAAAATGCTTTGAAGCAAACAATATGCCGTAAAAAATTGATCTCGTCATCATCTCACTCAGAAAAATGTAAAAGAGAGAACAAGAGAGTATGAAATGCTAGTTCCATCCTAAAGGTGCACAAGATGCAAATTGAGGAAATAAATACTGTTAGGCATGGAGGGGAAAGATGATATGTAAAATAGATCAAGATTGCTCATCGTCGCTCTGATCATCCATGTAGGATCTAAATATGCGCCTGTACTTCTCAGGACCATCAAACCACGTTGTGGTATTGAGAATTTCCTTTTCCAACCAATGCTTGTCGTAGACCACCTTGTTATCAGTCAGCGTTTTCCATAAACTTTCGCATGCATCCATTGCATTTGACAAACGGACACTCTTGCTTCCTCCTAAAAGATACTTTATGTAATCCTTTCCTAACTTGGTCAGCTCCTCACCAGCAATGATGTAAATATACTGCAGCAAAATCAGTAAGTTAGAGACGTTACTAAACATGTGATATTGTGATGGGTCGCCCCTTTTCAAACAAGGTCAAAAAGTTTGATGAAGAAATTCTATACATGAAACCCATATTAACCATAATCTTTTGAACGCAAATGGGTGGGTTCAGCAGAATATTCGTGTGCATGAATATTTTCTTCACTTGCACCTTTCTCATCGATCATCATTAAAAACAACTAAATACAGATATGCTTGAAAATTAGTGATCTAAAGACCATATTTTGGTCGTGCTTTCTAACACAATTGGAAGGAAAAGAAAAAATGAAAAGAAAGAGAAGCAGATAATCTACCAGAAATATAAAGCCGATAGTTGCTAGTACCACTTGCATAGTTTCATCCACGATCCCAGAAACACCTTCATCGCCAGACTCTCCAGAACCACCTCCACCACCCCCACCTCCACCACGACGTGGTGGACTTTTGCCCCCATCTCCATCATAGAATTCCTGCTTTTCAATCTGCTGCCGTAACACATCCTCTATTGATTGTCCCTTACCCAGATTTCCCATAGCTTTACTAAAATCTTGCCATGGAGCTCCCTGCTGATATCGCACCCAAAAAAAAGTCAGATAACCAACTGCAAAAATATGAGCAGCTTATACTCCCTGAATGTCCGAAAAACAAAATCTCAACTTCTTATTAATCCCTTCGATAACACAAAAGGGACAGATAGATTCTTTTTTAAAAAAAAAAAGCAAAACTTGATTACAAATATACATATGTTTATAATCTGAAACGAGGTTAATCATTTGTGAGACCTAAGATTGGTCCTAAAGTGATTAATATTAGAACTAAAGCATATTTCATTTGCACAAAATCCAACTTTCAATGCAATTATTCCCAAGCTCAAATATAAATAGCCTACTCAAACTATTTCATCAAGGCTTTAAGAAACCCACAATTACGGAACAAGAGGCAATGAACAATTAATTAATTTGCTAATCCCACAAGGTTCAAAACGCCAGCCCTTAATTGAGCCAAATAAAAAACTACATGATGCGAAAAAAATAATTTTACTCCATAAAATCTATGACGCCTTTTATCAAACAGCTTACAAGCATTCATTAATCACCCTCAAAGAGACATTCACAAAGCCGGCCCCCATTCTTACCTTATCATCTGACTTGTCTTTGCCATCAAGCAAGCAAACGACCGTGTTTTTCTGACGGCATTTCAACGGCAGCAAGCCATGCTTGTACGACGTCGCATTAAGCTTCAATGAAGTCCGACGTGTCGGATTACGTTGGCGTAACAATCCAGTTCTGCTTGGAAGACGTACACAAGGTTTTCCTACACTTGTAGCCTGAATAAAATTCATTCTTCGTTAATCCTACGTAAAATTAACCTGGAAAAAAAAATATTTTAAAAATTGGAGTATCAGTAATTATTGAATATGATAAATTGAATTTTAAAAAAATTAAAATTTGAGACAGTGTGGCTTACATATATTTGAATGTAGAATCGACGAGAGAATTTTGAAAGGATAAAGTCTAGCCCTAGAAGTTGTAATTGGAGAGAGACCAGGGACGGAGAAAAGGAGTGATTGATTGTGAAAGGCGGTTTTTGTCAAGGCAAATAGACAAACTACGTCGTATTAGTAGAGCAAATTTCTGGGTCGATCCGGATATGTTTCAGGATAACTTAACCCGGTAGTTGACCCGATATTTTAAATTTTGATTATTGGTTCATCGTCGATTGTAAAATAAACAAAAACAACAATTGAGAAATTGATAGGTTCCGGCGATCAGGAAGTGTGATTTACTACCTGGCGGCTGGCGTCGTTAATTCAGAGGAATTGAAAGCTCCGGGAGATACGGCGAGCCGACGATGGTTAAAGTATCCCCGGCAGCGGCGGGCTGGCAGCGAAGTGAGAGAGATTTTTATCGTTTGATTTTACTTTGGTAAGGGTTTCTGCTGGTTATTAATTCGGATCTATTGATTCTGATCCAATTAGTTTTTTTTTTCAATTTAGAAAAGGAACATTGCGGGTTGCGGGTCGGGTTTCATTCGAGTAATAGAAAGCTCGTAACCCATTCGGGTTTCATTTTTCGTTTCTCGTTCCTTCTTTTTGCTTCTCTCTGTGTAAACTGAATTACAGGAACAGGAGCTTTGGTACTCTTTGGTCGTGGACTTGGAATCAAATTACAGAATTGCCATCACCGCTGAGTTCATTCACAAGAGGAACTTTACCATAGTCGCCTTGCAGGTAACACATTTATTTGTTAATTTATTTTTGTTAAACCCTAGTAAAACCTCTCGTGTTTAATGAATAAATTGAGCTGATTTTTTATATTTCCTTTTAAAAATTTAAACTTTCTGTCGAAATTATTAGAAAATATTGTTTTTTTAATTAAGAATTTTGAACCACTAGAAAATGAAGTCTAGCAAGATATTGAAGAGAACAATCTACCTACTAACAGCCACCGGTCTCACCTTCCATGCAACAAATCATTCTGGTTTTCCTCCATTTCCCCTCTTTCTTGAGAAAACTAAGGCTGGAATTGATGGCATAGTTCGCTCCTCTCGGGCAATCGCGACTATTACTGTCACTGTTGCTGACTACAAATATTCTTTACATGGTTTGCCTGTTGGTTCTGAAGATTATCGTCGCAAACTATCAGAGGTTCATTTACGCTCAGCGAAGAGAATCCTGAAATTATGTGAAACCAACAAAGGTTTCTATGTAAAAGCTGGTCAGTTTGTTGTTGCCATTCGGCAGGTTCCCAAAGAATACTCATCAAGTCTCTCGTCTCTACAGGATCAGGCAGTTCCCTGTAATTTTAAATCCATTAAAGAAGTACTAATTAGCAATCTGGGTCAGGATTTGTCTGAGATATTTCTTTCCTTTGATGAAAAACCAATAGCTGCTGCATCTATAGCCCAAGTACATCGTGCAATATTGAGAGATAATCAAGAAGTCGCAGTTAAGGTTCAGTACCCTGGGTTAGAGCGTAAGATGAGGCTGGACATGGCAATTATGTATTTCCTTTCAAAGTCTGTTGCATGGATTTTCCCGGAATACAGGTTTGAGTGGCTGGTATCGGAATTTGCTGGGACTATTTCTTTGGAACTTGACTTCATCCAGGAGGCTAAAAATTCTGAAAAAACAGCTGAGAACTTTAAGAACAATGAGATAGTCCTGGTTCCTCGTGTGTTTTGGGATTTGACAACAAGCCATGTTCTGACAATGCAGTTTTGCAAGGGCTGCAAGGTTGATGATCTGGAAGCTTTGGAAGAAATAAATGTAAACCCGTCGGAGGTTGCAAAAGCATTGGTAGAAGTGTTTGCTGAAATGATATTTGTCCATGGTTTTGTGCATGGAGATCCACACGCTGGTAATATATTAGTTTCTCCAGAGGGTGCAAATGGCTTTTCTTTGGTTCTTCTTGATCATGGAATCTACAAAACACTGGATGAAACCTTTAGAATGGAATATTGTGAGCTTTGGAAGGCATTAATTCTTCAGGACTCAGACAAAATTCAACGTCTAGGTGAACGATTTGGTATTGGCAAGTACTATAGATACTTGCCTCTCATTTTTACAGGAAGAACTATTGACAGCAAATCTATTCTTGGTGCTGGAATGTCAGCAGAAGAAAGGAGAAAAGTGAAGCAGGAATTAATCTCTCTAACGATGGAGGACATATCTTCATTCCTGGAATCTCTGCCATCTAACTTCCTTGCAGTATTGCGCATAGACGGGCTACTGAGGTCTATCATTAGTAAGTTAGGAGCTCCACAACGGAACAGACTTCTAGCATACGCGAAGTATGCTATCTACGGTCTCTCTCCAAAGTCAAACCATAAATCAGATTTTGCCATTGGTGTTCTGTTCTCTAGATCTAAGACGACATTGAGTTACCTCCGAATAAGGATTATTCTCGAGGTCCTGCATCTGTTGTCTGCGATGAGAAAGGTCAAGCAATTTCTACATACTTTACACAGAGAGATCATCGGTATTGCAAGGAGTGTGTTACCTCTCTCTCCGAGTAGTGTTATTCAACATTAATATGTTGGTGGGTCTATTCTTTTTTATGACAATGGTAATATTATTATAAATTTATCTTGTAATGTTCCCATCCTAATATGTAGATGATTCTTGTAATTTTTTCATTTTTTAAATCTCACGTCATTCATGAATCTCGATATGAATGTGTGGATAAACCAACGCTGTCTCATGTTCTTATAAGGAATACTACTAAGGACTCAAATCTGGAATCTTGTCAAGGTCCCAAGCTCCAACTATTGAGCTCCGTTCTTTGGGTAATGTACTAAACATCTTGATCCCAATTGAAATAACCAAATTTTGTTTTGAAATAACCAAATTATGTTGCTTGCTTATTGACCCATATTTGAAATTTTTCTAGAAGGGTATTGCAGTCATTTGAACAGGGGGTCAGGACCTCGTTTGTTCAAATGGAAAACATGTATCCTTTAATCGAGAAAATAGAAAATATAGGGGGCCAGGTCTTATTATCCCTTTTTCTATTTTACACCAAAAATTTAAAAATATAAAATCTAAACACGGAGACGAACCCGCCTCTGTTTCTCGTCTTCGCTTTCCTTGTACTTCTGAAAGAGTGAAATACAGAGAGATTAGTTTGCTCATTGGACATGGACTTGGAATCAAATTACGAAATTGCCACCACTTCCGATTATATTCACAGTGGGCAATTCACTAGAGTCGCTTTGCAGGTAACATATATCAGTTTTATTTGTTAAACCCTAATAAAACCTCTGGCGTCCAGTTTAAAAGAAATCAGAAATTTATTTATTTATCAAGTAAAATGGTGAAATAACTTTCTAAACTAAGATAATTAATTTCTTTTTCGTGTAAAAATTTTAAGCTTTGCCTGTTGAACAATGGTAATAAAGGTTTTTTTTTTTTTTTTTTTTTTTTAAATGAAGAATTTTGAAGTATCTTTCTTTACCATGATTTAATTTTCACGGCAGCCAAACGGAGAATTTTTTTTAAATTTTTTCTAAAAAATTTAACTTCTCCCCTCATTGAGCAAACTTTTGGTCATTTTGAGGTTTTTTAGTCCTGAAAATGTAAGGAAATGTGTTCCATCTTCATGCTTTGTTTGGTTGCCTGTAAATAAATCAAAAAGGAAAGAAACGAAAAGCCAAAAAAAAAAAGGTAAAATAAGATAAAAAGAGTTAAAAGGCTTGATATGCATACAAAGAATAAAATTTTGTTAGCTTGGACACACTTGATAAACTTCTGTAGGATTCGTTTTTGTTGATTTAGCTATTGAGATTGAATTCATTCCGTGTGTTGCCTAAGTATCATGTTAATGGTATATATATGATTGTTCGGTACATAAACTATAGTCACAGTTTCAATGGGATGGCTCTGCATCTCTGTCTGATATATTTAGACTTGCCTATTACGATGATGAGTATGCCATCTGGTTCAGTCTTGCCTCATATGTTTTTAGTTATTTAATAAGAGTCTTATAAGTTGTCTGAGGGTTCTGATGATTAGAATTTCTAGCTTATTGACATAAATTAAGTTCCCTGCTTTTATTTGTTTATTTTTAAAACTTTAGTTCCCAGATAATCTATTGAAGGATTCAACAAGAATAGTGCGAGCACTGAGGGCCAAACTAGGGTCACTTAGAAGTTCTGATGATGGGCAGAGTGGGAATAACAAAGACATGGGATTGTTTGTAATGGCAGACACAACTTATGGTAGTTGTTGTGTTGATGAGGTTGGAGCATCTCACATTGATGCCGATTGCGTTATACACTATGGACATACTTGTCTAAGCCCGTGAGTACTCAATACTCATTAACTTACCTGTTATTTTCTATTTCACTGCTATTGAGGCTGGTTGTGGTTGAGATTATAATATTACGAAAATGTAAGTCACACACTCATGTCATTTTTTTAGTTTATTTTTTATGTTTTGGTTCAAATGGCATAACTTTTCGATTTCAGGACATCAACTCTTCCTGCCTTCTTTGTTTTCGGAAAGGCTTCCATTAACGCATCTAACTGCATTGAAAACTTATCCAAGCATGCTATGACCAGTGGCAAACCTGTTTTGGTATGCTCTCATTCTGTAAATTTTTTCCTTTTTCTTCTGCACTTATTTTATTTTGATGTTACCATAAGCATGCTAGTTGATTAAAATCTAATGTCTTCTTGTTAATCCATTTTAAACCCCTTTCCCTGTCCCCACCAAGGAAGAAGTCAGCAATGGAAATTTTGTGCCTGATGCCACAAAATTTTCAATGACATATATTCATATTGCTAACATAGCCTGAGGCTGAATCAAATGTAGTAATCACTCTGTATCTGTGAGGTCCTTGGCTTGTGCATGATTTGTGAGGATAATGTTTGTATATTCATATTGCTTACATATTAGCAAATTCAAGCCGCCTCTTTAATTTTCATGATAATTTTCCGTAAGTTATAAAACTAACTAGTTTGGATTTTTGTTTCCTGGAATTTTCTGGCATGTTGGAAGTGAAATTATTTGAACTAATAATGACTTGACTATGAGGTGTGAGACACATAATATCATATATGTAGAAAATCAGACTGCTTAATTAAGAGGAAAATTTTTCTTCCCCCCCCTCCCTTTTTTCCCTCCTTTTGGATCCATCTTTACATGTAATGGTTTTCCTATATGATAATGATTTAATATTGCCAGAAGATTTGTGCTGTGAGAGTTATTTGTCAGATTTTCTTTTCAAGTGCAGGTCCTTTATGGATTGGAGTACGCACATGCAATACCACATATTAGAGAAGCACTGAAAGTAGCATCAAGCTCTTATGAGTCTGGGTCTAAATTAGAAATTGATTTTGCTGATGTTAAGTGTTCATATATGAATCCATCCAAAGATCATAAAAGTGTATGTGGACCGGCTGGTGGATGCACTGCTGATGAGAATTTTGGCATGGTAGCTGGTACTAGGTATACAATTGGAGGCTTGGTCTGGAATATACCTGAGGGACAAAAAATGGAGGATTACCTGATTTTCTGGATTGGTCCTGACAATTCAGCTTTTGCAAACGTCGTACTGACATTTAATGGTTGCGAAATAGGTAGATAATTGCTACATTACTCATGAAATTTTTTGTCAACATATTTTCATAATTAATATGCACATAAGCACTGACAACTTCTGTTTTAGATGCCTGCTGATATGTTTTCTTTGGAAATGTATGAGCTGATATTTTCTTTCCATTTTCTTCGTTTGTTTATTTTTGGTCATAGAAATAAAGTAATTGCTCAATCACATTAATTGTAGTGCAGCAGATATGTGGTGCTCCTTTCCATGGTTTCTTTCAATTAGATGTGCAATTGTTTACTTCACATGTCTTCACATTGCGTTTTCCACTAAAACCCAGTGCTCAGGTTGTAATGCTGATTGTTTGATTTAAAACTCGAACCATATGTTGGAAATTATTTTTCCATATGAGTTGTCCCCTATTTCTGGTGCTCGGGATAGGAAAATGTATTATCGCAGGCTGGGCCACTCTTGATTCTTGTCAAGTTCGAGAGTGGAGAATTCCTGCTGTTCCAGATTTCTGAACGACATTTATATGTTGCTTGTGTATTTTCTTCTATCATGTTAGTCGTGTTTTCTCAATCAGTAAATCAAAATATTTTTGTAATATTACTAAGATTCTGAGATATCCCGACCATATTTGACATACCATCCTCATCTTACTAGATGACTTTACTCTTGACAGTAATACATGATGTATACATATATCTTGGATGTGCAAAGAAAATAATTTTCTGGTGTATTTAGTTTTCTTTTGGTACTTACTAGTGACAATAAGAAACAACAAATTATGTGTTAATTCTCCTCCATCATGTTGATTTGTTATTTATTGCTCCCTATGTAGTATGTACATAAGTATGACTGTCCGCTGTCGTTTTGTTGTTTTTATAAAATGGCTATTGTTTTAATTCTGGTGATGTTGATTTTAGTCAGATATGATGCAACAGAAGAGAGCTTGCTGACTGATGTATCTCAACAGTTGAGAATTCTTAAGCGTAGGTATTATTCAACCAATGTTATGTATCCTTTTGCAACCTCTTTTACATGTCTCCATTTCTATCCATGTCCTTTTTTTCTTTTTTGAATCTTCCCTTTCATGTAGTATAAAAGATATATAGTCCATCTTTATTTCTTTTTATATCACTTCTGTAGCATTATTGTGTGATTCACACTGTCAGTATGTTTCTTTCAGATACTACCTGGTGGAGAAAGCAAAGGATGCTAACATTATTGGTGTACTAGTGGGAACCCTTGGTGTAGGTATGTTGAACTTTCTATGATCTTTTATTCTTATCAATATGACACACGTATATTCCAGAATCAAACCATGAGTTTGTAAAAGTATATTGTGCACACCTGGCTAGGTAAAAGTATATGCAATCATATTTTGGTAACATTGTAATTTTCCTTTTCTTGTGGTTGTTACTTCTTGCTAATTCTCTTATTAATCCCGAGAACTAAAAGATGAAACGAAATGATAAATTCTGTTCCTATCTTCAGAAAGATGTGTTATTTTCATAAAGATTAAACAAAATGATACAACAAAATGATCAGATCAGATTCATGATCAAGTCCGAAGAAGAATATGTGATTCAATTAATTTTGATGCTGCATTGTCTTGATTACAGAAGATTTTACTTGCATTCTTTCTACACAAGATACCTCTCATACGTCAAAAAAATTTGACGCTTTGATCTTATAGTTTGGACTGGTGAATTGATTCGTTACTTAATCAATGATAATTGCTACATGAAACAATTGGCAGGATCTGTTCAGTCTATATATACACTTGAAGAAAGTGAGGCAATCTTCATACCATAACAATTCTTTGGTGCTAAAGATTGATTTTGAGTTTTCTAGTTTAAAAGTTGTCATTTGTTTCAATTGGTACTTGTACTTCATTTATGCCTCACAGAGGTCTTGGAATTAATTTGCTACTTTTTACGCAGCTGGCTACCTTCATATGATTCATCAGATGAAAGAATTGATTACAAAAGCAGGAAAAAAGGCCTACACTCTTGTCATGGGAAGACCAAACCCTGCAAAACTTGCAAACTTTCCGGAGGTAAGTTTTAATAGAAGCTAGTGTGTCTATGCTTTTGTTAAATAAGGTGGACTTAATTATGATTATTTATTATTTGTTTCAGTGTGATGTTTTCATTAATGTCTCTTGTGCCCAAACTGCTCTTTTGGATAGCAAAGAGTTCTTGGCTCCTGTTATAACCCCATATGAAGCTATGCTGGCTTTCAGCAGGTACTTAATAAGATTTTCTTTTTCACTAGACTTCAAATCCTAGTAAATAATCTATTTTTGAACAATTAGTATAGCTTTTGTTTCCCTTTGAAGGCTGTTTTTGGCTCTCCTTTGGGCATCTGGTATACGATTGTACATTTTTACATGTTAATATGTCATTTATTTTTCTTATTAAATAAAAAATCTAATTTCAACTTCTCATCTTTTTAAATCTGTCTTTGACATTTTTCCCTCTTTCTCATCTCTTAGAGGAACTCAATGGACAGGGGAATATGTGATGGAATTTCGTGATTTGATGAGTTCTTCACCAGTTGAAGCTAGGGATCAGACTGAAGAAGCACGGTTTTCCTTCCTTAAAGGTGGATATATGGAAGATGTTGGCCAGCAAGGTTCGACTCTATCATCTTGTTTGTGGCTTTGCAATGGATTAGATATGTTCTGGAGATTTCTACTGTTTTGTGGAAATTATATTTTAAATGAAAATCTATGTTGTTAAAAGCGCCTCCAAAGTAGCGTTTGGGCATGTTTTTCAAACAGCCGCTTAGGTTGCTATAGGTAGCGTTTAGGTATTTTAAGTTATGATTCTTTATATTTAAATAAAATTATACATATTTGACTAGTCAACCCGCCATTTGACTGAACAAAGACGACGCTTGGGCGGATTGAACTGCCGAAACGCTTTATCCCGTCTCCCGCTTTTGACAGCGTAGATGAAAACATTTTGTTGAAAACCCAATTTATATCTTATTAATTTTGTTCAACGTAAATGATCAATGTTAATTGCTTGTTGAGCGCCTACTCTGTTTGTTGCAGAGACAGAAAATGCAGAGGAAGAAAAGGAAGGAGCTCTTGCATTAGCGAACGCGACAGAAAAGGCTTTACAATTGCGCGACAGAAGTCTTGATCCTATTGTCAAGGGAACGGCTAAATCTGGAGCTGAGTATTTCATTGGTCGATCCTATCATGGTCTGGAAATGCAAGGTAATAGTTCTTCGCCAGAGCCATATGCGATTGGTAGAAGTGGAAAAGCTTCAGGGTATGACGATGAGAAAACTTAACAGTAATTAAAAAATTGTCAAGATTGTGGAAAAGAAGAGCAGATAGGAACTAGGGGCATAGATTTGAATATTTCATACGTTTCCCATATGCCTTGGATGGAGGAAATGAAGGATTTTTTTTAAAAAAAAAAAAAACAATGATTTATGTAATAAACATTTTGAAAGATTGAAAATCAATCCAAGAATAATGAAATATTTGGACAAATTACAAAGTGTGTAAATTTTAGCATATTCTTTATACTCACCATTGCTTTGATTCTTTGAAGACAATATTATTTGTGGTCCTATTTTCGTAATGTGAAAAGCATATAATTTGTCTTAATATTCTTCAGTTTTCACTCTCTCAAAGAAATAATTAATCGGGTATAATTCAAAAAGTTCGGTTAATCACTTAATTGTTTCTCTTTCTCATCCATGGCTCTTAATATATTTCCTTTTTTTTTTTTTTAAAATGTTGGAAACTCTGCCGAGTAGGTAAAACTCTAGATTCTCTTATAAGAAACGTATCATCTGAATTCGAATCCAAAATCTGAAGATCGGATCCTAAACTCTACACCACCAAGTCACCCATTTTCGAGACCTCAATATATTTCTTAATCAAACCAAATCAAACAAAAAAATATTTTCCAGGAATTTTTTAGGTTATTATTCTCTATCAAAAATTATTGTTTCATTAAATTCAATAAAATCCAGATCTTTTATGGTTTATGTCCAAATTAACTTAATTATTATCCGATTTTATTTGACATTTGGCAACATAATTTATTATTCTTTTCTCACTGAAATTCTTAGAGGTCTACATTTACATGCCTAAATTATCTTAGTCATTAATATTTCTATCATTTTCTTCTAAATTGATATTATATTTACTTTTTCTATAATTTTGTCATTTCTAACTCTGTTTCTCATAATCTACTCATATAATTTTCTCAATTTTTCATCTCGGTGTTCTCATCTCAGCTAACCCTCATCATTTGTTGGACATATTGAATAAAAAAAATGAGGTTATCGGAGATGAGAATGCTTTCATCGATGTGTGAATACTAAAATTTTTATTAATTTCCAATTTTTTATTTTGGTAATGATAATTTTTGCTATTTTGTTATTATTGGTTTTAGTAGCATTTTCCACACGCAACTCAATTAGGCAAAATCCGAACCGCAGAAATGAACCACCAAGACAAAAGTAATAGCCGACTGCAGACTTATCAAATTAGCAGAAAAAATATACCCAAAGACTTGGACTGCATTGAATTGGAGTCAAGTCTCTTATATTTTGAATGGTAGCAAAAGATATGTATTCTTTGAATACATTAATTAATAAATTCACATATTCTTTATAATTAATGTATAATCTATGTCTCACTCAAGATAATGTGCCAAACCTAGTAAATTAAATTTGATAAATTAGGTCTCAATCAATGTAATGTGCCAAATCTAATGAGTGCGATTTTATTTATTTTCATTAATTATATGATTAATATATTTTAAATTCAACCATTTCTTTCATACCCACAATAAGATCTTAGGGTGTGGAGATTTCAATTATATATAATTTTGTTTTTTTAAAAAAAAAAAAAAAAAAGAAAGAGAAAAATCAAAATAAGATGGATATAAAACCATTGTTTTTAATCTGCCCTTATTTCTAATTAATATTTTGTTATGTGAATTCAAATTCATAGCAATAAGTAGAACCATATGGAAAAAACATACCTAGGAAATTTCCTCGGAAAGAAAATTTGTTCTGGCATTAATTTTGTAATAAATTTTGACTGAAAATATGTACTGAAAATTAACAACAGGGTCTGAGAATGGACCCAATTGTAGGACACTTGTGACCCTTTTAGTAATTGCTTAACGAAAACGAAGACAAATTATTATTATTATTTTTTTTTGCTATGATGGCTATTTCAATTTGCAATCGCCTAACACCAAGGGTAGTTGAAAATTTTAAAATCTATTATTCAAATTCCTAGCTCCTCC
This sequence comes from Zanthoxylum bungeanum, assembly GCA_019454045.1. Lineage (NCBI taxonomy): Eukaryota > Viridiplantae > Streptophyta > Magnoliopsida > Sapindales > Rutaceae > Zanthoxylum > Zanthoxylum bungeanum. The sequence goes on along the minus strand of SKCR01045058.1, from coordinate 24,443 downwards.
ATCTTACTATTTTTGATATCAAAACATTTTCTGAAAGTCTCATCTCAGCCAAAGAACAATCAATCTTCTTTTTTTCTTCTTGGGTTAAAATTTTGACATAAAAAGGGTACATAATGAGTATTATGAAAGTTATATAAAAAAAAAAAAAGAAAAAAAAAAGAACCATACGGTTAGTGGCAAGACAATCATAATGGTGGGGGGACTTTGATAGGCTTAGCAGTTAAATGGTATGTGTCCAATTCTACACTGAATTATAAACCCGGACTTACTAATATATATTGTGTGTATTGAGATATTAATTTTTGGAATTGTTAAAAATTCTGTCGTCAAATCATTCATTTCAAATTTAATCGGTATAGGTAAAATCATCGACTGTCTCAGATTTTTATAAGAAACGTATCCCATGAATTCGAATACAGTAATAAGATTTTAAGCCCTATACCACCAAATTATGCTATACATACAAATGTTATATTCTTTTTCTTCCCATTAAGAACGACAAAACTTATTTTTTGGAGTCCACAATTTGCGCAAGTAATTGGGTATTAGATAGTTAAATGTGGACTAGATTTTTGAACGACTCTGGGAACAAATAAACTTTGAATATGTATATATATATATATTTTTTCTTTAGTAAATATGTCTTCATTTTTCAAAAAATGAACTTAAATTCCAAAATAAAAATGTAATGGAACATTACAAAAAGATTGGCTGTCAATCTTATCATTTGGAGATTCGAGTTTGGTGTGACATAATGAAATAAAAATATATTTTGTCCACCTTTTTACGTTTTAAGAAGGAAATTTTTTTTTTTTGTCAAATCTTCAATTTTGCAAAATTTGGATATTTACAATTCTCACTTCATCCGCACCAATAGGGTTTAAATCTTAATTTTTTATTTTCATTTAAGAGAATTTATCAACTTAACTAACCGAAACCCACATAATAACTATATATTATATTCAAAAAAAAAAAAATCTAACATAAGTAGCCAATTTTTTAGGTAAATTTGCGAGTCCAATAAATGCAACAAGAAAGCCATAGTGTGATATGTTTGCATGGACTAAATGCGGTGGTTGCAAATTTATTTGAAACTCCTATAAGATAAAAATTAATTCATTTTAATTTATATTTCAACAAATTTTTTCTTTGTTATTTTTTTAACAGTAGATATGATATAATGCATTAGAACAAAAATGAAATCAAATAAAAATATTTTTCACTATATTTGAAGTATAAAAAATATAAACATTTATTTATCTTATGTCTTTTATAATCTCACTTAACCTATGATAAAACCATTTAGTTTTATTTTTTCAAATAATAAAAATAATTTTTAAAAAAGGCCAAAAATGTAAAATACTGTAGCCTGCAATAGAGACAAGTACTGCATGTATCAGAATCCAGAAAACACTTTCATTAATTTCTTTTCAATTTTTTCTTTCTTTTTTCCCCCAATCTACAGTCAAGTTAAATCTCTTGGTCTTGGAAACGTAGTCTACACGGGAAAAAAAAATAATAATAATAACTCCAATTTCTTTAAATGCTCCCCAAGGCAAGGCAAAAAAAAAAAAACTCTATAAAAGCCAAGCTCTTTCATCTAATTTTTACACACACAATTTCTTTCTGATCATTAGTTTCTTCAAAAAATGGCCCTGCTCTATCTTAATAAAGATTCAGTAACCTTTGCTTTGCTTGCAATTTTGGCCATGGCCATTCCCACAATTGTGGTGTCTCAAGTGGCCAATGTTGTGACACAAGAATTCTTTGATGGTATAAAAAATGTTGCTGATCCAAGCTGTGCAGGCAAGAGTTTCTACACCAGAGATGCATTCCTTAATGCTGCCAATTCATATCCTGATTTTGGTTCAGGCTCTCCTGATGATTCTAAGCGTGAAATTGCAGCATTTTTTGCTCAGATCACTCATGAAACTGGAAGTAAGTTCATTTTCTCTTCTCGCCTTAGCTTATTCATTTTAGAATAGAGCCTTTCTTTCGGGAAGTATGATTCTGTCCGCTATCAAAGGGCCGAGCTTCTCTCAAACCAAAGGGTGTCACTGTCTTTCTAAATATTTTTAAAGTACTAAAGTTTATTTTTTCTTTAATAATATAATGATATCATGTCTCGTTATATGACTCAAGATCTAACTTTCAGATCCTGGACTCGAATCCAGAACGTATGTTTCTTGTAAGTGTCTAGGACATCCGGGGATTTTACATATTCCGTTTAAACCCGAAAATTCTAACGATTTCAAATATATATATATATAATGGTATCATTAATTTTATGTGGGAAAAAAAATTGCACTTGTTTATGGCTGGAAAAAAAATTTAGGAAGATAAGTGTCTTAATTGAAAAGAAGTTTATATTTGACCCCCTATATGTTTATAGATTTTTGTTCCGGGCTCATTAATTTTGTTTGGATTTGAACCAAGCCTTGTTTGAAAGTGATATTTAATTAGTATTTTTGAAAGTATTATTAATGCTTTTTTAATATGATTATATAAAATCGCAAACGGGCACTTAATCCATGCAAAAATACTCAAGCTCAAGCATAGCTAATAAGAAAAAACGGTACTTTTTTTTATTTTTGTTTCTTGCAGGTTTGTGCTATGTAGAAGAAATTAACAAATCAAACGCATACTGTGAACAAAACACACAGTACCCATGTGTCCCCGGAAAGTTCTACTACGGCCGGGGACCGATTCAACTCACCGGAAACGGAAACTACGGAGCTGCCGGAGCAGCCATCGGATTCGACGGGCTGAACAACCCAGAAACGGTGGCTAATGACCCAAACATATCATTCAAGACAGCGTTGTGGTATTGGATGACGAATGTGCACTCAGTAGTGAGCCAAGGGTTTGGGGCAACGACTCGTGCAATCAATGGCGCTCTTGAATGTGATGGCAAGCAGCCTGCTACAGTTAATGCTCGTGCTCAATTTTACAAAGATTACTGCACCAAATTTGGCGTTGCTCCTGGCGATAATCTCACTTGTTAATTTCTTATTTTAATTGCTTTTGCATGCATGGTAACCAAATATATATATATATATATAGAGTAATTATTACTACAATAAAGAGTTGTTTCAAACAACTTGTTTGATTTTACTACTTAGTTGGAATTTATATATTCCTGTACGTTTGAAATAGAGAGAAATAAAAATAAAAAGTAGTATGAAGGTTAAATAATTTGATTCATTATAGAATTATATATATAAACTATGCATCCTCTATAATTATTAATTGATTTTATTGTCCTTTGTTATTTTTGTTATCTTTTCTTATTTTTAATTTAGATCATTATTATTTATATATTACAAATTAAAGTTATACATAAATTGTTGACGGCTGATTTTCGTCTCGGGGCAATAAGGGGAATATTACTCCCGAGACAATCTTCCATCAATTGTGAATTTGTTTGGTTATGGGAGACCAAAATCAAACTTTGGCTAAAAAGTGAATAAACACACAGATTGACAAAGAGTTTTAACGTGGTTCAGTGGATCGAATTCAACCTACGTCCACAGGCACAAATTGGATGAGATGTTTTATTACTGAAATGTGCTCGGCCGACCTATTTGTGATCAGTCAATGTGAGAACCGAGTTGTTTGTGAGTGTAGGGTTACAAGATAACTCTAATTCTTCTTTTGTGATCTCGCTTTTTTTATAATCAATTAGCTAACTTTTTCTAACTTGCCAACATTTACAATTGTGTTTCCCCTCATATTTATACTGGTATGGAGGCGGTGTTATCCCCATTCTAGATGATATCACCCATGTGAATTCATTAATGTGCTTCCTTCCCCCAAGGCCACTTGGCCGAAAATATCTTACTTTATTTATCACTGTGTCCCATCACCTTATCTTGTAAGAATGAGGCGGTTGAAAATATCCCACCATCAGATCGATCTTCATGAGGTAGGTCACAATAGTCATCTAAACTGAGAATGCTGCTATCGATCTGGTAATGTCCGACCAGCCGTGCTGAAGTGGTCGGTCATTGGTCACCAAGTGCTCGGCCTTTACTGTTGGCACATGCTATGTCTTTTGGTCGGCAATACCCTTCAGGCTGGTAGGCCCAGGCTCTGATGTCGTTGGTATTTGAGAAGAGAATCATGTCGTGTTCTCTGGTCGGCCAAATCTTGTAAACTGAGCCCATGGCCGATGAGTTACCCACACTCTTGGAATGCTCGTCCCTTTAAAAGGGGAAAATTCATCTCTACCCTTGCCGAACTGCTGAGAAACCTTAGTCAAATGCTTACCATCAACATTTGTCCCATAGTTCTCGGTATTAACGAGTTTGTGAGTTGATGCCGAGAACTATAAAAAATATGGTGAGCTGATTCCCCTGCTGGTGGTCGGTTCCGGAAGTTAAAATAAGAATGAAAATATTATTTTTAAATTTAATTTCAAAATTCAGGGATATGTTTCATATCATTTTTAAAACAATAATCTTGAAAAATGAAAAAAAAACTGTTCGGTATAAATATCTTATTACAGTAAATTTATAAAGTAAATATTAAATAATAAATTATAATTTTATATTTAATTAATAATAATTTTATTATTAAATTATTATTTTATAATTAATCATTTTATTGTTATTATTGTATTATATAATAAGAACAAAATAATATAATAATAATAATAATCATCTAATAACATTAATAAAATAATAATTATTATTTTTAATAGTGTTATTAAATAATAACAACATTACTATTTTCTAATTATATAATAATTTATTATTTTATATTATTATTATTATTATTGACTTGTTTATTATCAATTACTATTATGTTATTAATATTTAATAATATTAATAATAATAAATTTTGTTAAATATTATTTAGAAATAATAACAATATAATTATTTTTATCATAGGAAAACAATGAAAACAGTTAAAAAATTATTTTCTTGTTTTTCTATATTAAAAGTAGAGAATAAATTTTATATTTCCAAAAATATTTTTAGAATTCATTATCGAACACGTATTTTATGTTTTCCGAATTCAAAAAACATAAAACGAAATTTGAAAACGATACGCCTAAATTACTTCATATTTGAGGTAATATATACAACCGGTCAATATAGTATCAAGTTTACAATCGTCTAGCTTCCACTTTTTTAACATATATATACTTGCATATATACCAAGGCTCCATTAATTAGGTTATTGTATAAATAAAAATGTTATTCTTTTTGACTCACATGTACAATTTCATTTAAGAATAGATAAAATTTATAAAAACTTAATTTTTTTTTTTATTTGTGAATGAAAACAGATGTATGTGTTGCAAATAGTAGTATTACTCTTGTATAAATTATGTACAAATAAGTTTCTGAAAGGCCTCAGTGACTGGTGGTGATGTTGATGAAGATAATGATGTAGTCACAAATTAATCTAATGCGAATAAAATTTATAAACAGTGTGAGATATTTTTAAATGTAATAAATTAAAATTATCTCATAAAAAATTATATTTTTCATTAATTTATATAATATATTTAATAAAATTTTATATTGAACGGGACGACTAACGCACTCTCCACTTGATGAAGAGAGATTAAAAAAAAAAGGAGGCTTTAATATATGAACTGGTCTTCAATGGTTTTTGGGCTGATTTCGGATCAAAATGTACGTGATTGCAAGCAAAGAGTTGATTATTACTATTTTTAGCCCCGATTGATCTCATCAATCAACTCGTAAAACCGGATCGAACCGAGTCTTAATTACAATTTACAACACTGTCGGGGAGGTCAACATCAAATAAAACTCTATATGCTTTTGATCAATTATTCAATTGAACTTCAAATTTTTTAAAATTACCAAAAAGACTCTTACCGTGAATTTGTTTTAATTAAATACTATTTGTTGACGGCTGATTTTCATCTCAAGGACAATAATGTAATATTGTTCCCGTGATTTAACTTTCATTCAACAGTGAATTTGTTTGGTTATGAGGAAAACCCAAAGCAAATTTTGGTAGAAGGAGAAGAGCACGCAGATTGACACAAGAAGTTAACGTGGTTCGGCGGATTGAATCCAACCTATGTCCACGAGCACAAAATGGATGATATTTTATTACCGAAACAGGCTCGACCGACCTATTTTGTGGTCTGTAAGCGTGAGAACCGAGCTGTTTTACAAAGAGAAAGACAAAAAGGCTATATTAACCTCCTATTTTTTACATTCTCTCCCCTCTTTTTCGTATGTGTATCTGTGTCTCTCTCTCTTTTCTATACAAGATGCCCTATATATATACTAAATTTGAAGCGGTAAATGAAGCGGTTATTGTTCCCTATTATGCAGAGTCTTCCACGTGAGCTTGCTTCATTTATTAAGTTATCTGCCCTATGCATGCTCTTGCCGAAAGTAAACCTACTCTCTGACATCCCATCACATCAATCTGACTTCTCATTGCCACATGCATTTAGTGATGATGACCGCCTGGTGGGTGTTTCCGAGAGATGACACGTGTAAAAAGAAACTACAATCTCGAGGCTTCTGTCGGTTGCTAAGTGGCCGGCCTAATAATTTGCCGAACCTACCGAACAGTTTCCGTCATGCCTTGAACTGACTGAGCCCTTCGACTTTACTAAAAAAGGGAACCGAAAAGGTCTGAACCGAGCCGAGGAGCTGACGTAGTCGGTTTATGGAAACCGCGTCGAAGCACATGCTATGGTCGGTCTAATCTGGGAGATTATGTCTGCAATCTTGTTGAGCTGAGAAGTATTCAATACCTTCCGAACATCGACTCAGGGGAAATTTTACCTCTGTCCCTGGCTTATACTGCTTGATTTATATACTGATTTTTACCATCAACACTATTTAATTATCATATATTTTCCATATGTTAGTTTACATGCTATATTCATTTGAAGTTGAAGTTATATTTCACAAAAAAAACATTATCTTACTTTGAAAAGTTAGATCGAACAGCTACGAGCCTACAAATGTAACGACCTGTATGTTTTAGGTAATTTTCAAAAATATAAGAAATAAATAATTAATTCAAACTATAAGGACTAAAGATTATATATATATATATTAAATAGTAAGAGGTTGGGCAAAGTTCAAATGTAATTTTTTTAATCCCTTTATCTCTCTAAGATTGGAACTATTGGTCACAAGTTAAATAAAATTACTTGAAAATTAATGAATATAGACATATAATTGAAATAACAGATCAAAGAAAAATAAAATGCATTATATAGACCAAATAAATATAGGACAGAGAAATATCAACTACCACGACAATGATGAAATCACAATGAGTTTGGGAAGAGAGCACGTGAGGATGATAGATTCATAGGTGAAGATTTTACCATGGTGAAATTCTTACAAGCATGTAATTTAATCTCAATGAAATCGTAGCCCACATAGGTGATCCATTGAAGTTTTTAAATTTAGATTAAAACTAAGGGTCCATTAATATATAAGAAAAAATAATATTTATTATAAAGGAAATTAAAAATAATTTTACCAATAACTGTTGAAACGAAAACGTGTGAAGGCAGGAAGCAGGAAGCCAGAAGCCAGAAGCCAGCAAGCAAAAACTCGAAATGTGTACCAACTGCCAAAATCATGTGGCACTGTAGCACACGATTTTGGCACTATAAAAAAGAGCCAAATTTTCATTCTTAAGCATCCAAAACATAAAGAATAGAAAGTAAAGAGTGTGGAGATGTTTTTTGTACAGTTTTAGTTAAAACTTTGTAATTCTTTGTTTTTGTTTGCAGTAATAAAGAATAGTTTTCCTCTCACTTCTCCTTTATTGTGTGAGTTTTTATCACAACAATTGATATCAGGAGCTAAGGTTCCACGGAGGGATCCCGAAACTCAAAAACAGAGATTCGGTTCGGAAAATCAGCTTCGACGAAAGTTGTCAAAAATCATTTTTGAGCATACCATCAGATTTTTCACACCGAGACAAGCACAGTGGTATTTTTCGGTGATCGATAGGAGGTCAGACAACGGCTCACGCGTCGTACGCGCCAACCAGTGAGCAGCCCATGAGCCCGACGCGCCTCCACGCGCTGCTTGAGGAAGAAGACGCTGAGTCAGCCAGCCACGTCAGCATCTAGTTAACGTCCAGTCAGCTGCCACGTCAACCAGTCAGGCACAATCAGCAGCCCAGTCAGCCTGACACGTCATCAGCCCAGTCAGTCTGACATGTCATCTAGTCAGAGACACGTGTCTGACACGCAGCGACATGTGTCTGCCACGTCTGCAAAAACCTAATAAATTTCAAAATAGTCCCTGAACTTTCTAGAAATTATATTTTAGTCCCTGAAGTTTTTCAAAATTGCATTTGGGCCCTGAATTTTTGGAAATTATAATTTGACACCTGTATTTTCTGAAATTTGTAATTTGATCCCTGTATCGGATTTTGACAAACGAAATGTCATTTCCACCATTTTTGACCATTCCAGACTCAACGGTGAGCTCCGTTTTTTGAAATTCTGCTTTGAATTTTTATGATGGATGGGGGCAATGGAAAAATGATTTTGTTGACTATTACCAATTATTTCATATGGAGAAAAAGGATGAAAGACATTCTATATGTGAAGGATTATGATGGATTAGTATTTCTGGAGAATAAATCAGAACCAATGTCCGAAGAAAGGTGGAACAATCTTCACCAGAAGACATGTATTAATATTCGTCAGTGGATCGACGATAGTATAGTGAACCATGTCAGTGAAGATACAAATGCACATGTCTTATGGAGAAAGCTTGGGGAGCTTTTTCGAGTAAAGACTGGCAAAAACAAACTGTACTACATCAAGAAGATGATGGGGTTGAAGTACGACAAAGGTACAACTGTGGCGGACTATATCAATGATTTCCTCGGCACAATGAAAGAACTGTCTGGATTGGGCATAGACTTCGGAGATGAGGTAAATGACTTAATATTTCTAAATATGTTACCAGAATCTTATATGTTTTGAACATGTCCCCAGCAGTCACACTAAAAGTTAATGTTCCTAATCAAATCTGGACATGAAAAGAAGTGTCATATGATCACTTACATGTCTTTGGGTGCAAAGCATTTGTACACATCCCAAAGGACGAGAGATCCAAACTTGATGCAAAGACGCGACATTGTGTCTTTATTGGCTATGGTCCGGATGATTTCGGCTACAAACTGTATGATCTTGTTGAGAAGAAGATTGTCAGAAGCCGAGACGTTGTCTTCGTTGAAGACCAAACCATAGAAGATATCAAAAAGGAGATAAAGACAATGGCCCAACAATATAGAAATGTTGATGTGAATCCAGAACCTCATACACCGGTGAATCCAGAACCTATATTAAATACTATTTGTTGACGGCTGATTTTCATCTCAAGGACAATAATGTAATATTGTTCCCGTGATTTAACTTTCATTCAACAGTGAATTTGTTTGGTTATGAGGAAAACCCAAATCAAATTTTGGTAGAAGGAGAAGAGCACGCAGATTAACACAAGAAGTTAACATGGTTCGGCGGATTGAATCCAACCTACGTCCACGGGCACAAAATGGATGGTATTTTATTACCGAAACGGGCTCGGTCGACCTGTTTTGTGGTCGTTCAGCGTGAGAACTGAGATGTTTACAAAGAGAAAGACAAAAAGGCTATATTAACCTCCCATTTTTTACATTCTCTCCCCTCTTTTTTCGTATGTGTATCTGTGTCTCTCTCTCTTTTCTATACAAGATGCCCTATATATATACTAAGTTTGAAGCGGTAAATGAGGCGGTTATTGTTCCCTATTCTGCATAGTCTTCCACGTGAACTTGTTTCATTTATTAAGTTCTCTGCCCTAGGCATGCTCTTACCGAAAGTAAACCTACTCTTTGACATCACATCACATCAATCTGACTTCTCATTGCCACATGCAATTAGTGATGATGACTGCCTGGTGGGTGTTTCCGGGAGATGAAACGTGTAAAAGGAAACTATAATCTCGAGGCTTCTGTCGGTTGTTAAGTGGCCGGCCTAATAATCTGCTGAACCTAGTGAACAGTTTCCGTCCTGCCTTGAACTGCCCAAGCCCTTCGGCTTTTCTAAAAAAAGGGAACCGAAAAGGTCCGAACCGAGCCGAGGAGCTGACGTAGTCAGTTTATGGAAACCGCGTCGAAGCACATGCTATGGTCGGTCTAATCTGGGAGATTGTGTCTGCAATCTTGTTGAGCTGAGAAGTGTTCAATACCTTCCGAACATCGGCCCAGAGGAAATTCTACCTCTGCCCCTGACTTATACTGCTTGATTTATATGCTGATTTTTACCATCAACATCTATCCCCTAGTTCTTGGTATCAACGAGTTTGTGAGTTGGTGCCGAGAACTATCATAAGAATGGTGCATTGTCGGCCCGCTAGTGGCTGCTTTCTGGATCTTTAGAGCAAACCATTTCTATACGTATTTCAACCAAGTTTTCTCTTGCCATTCTCAGGTTACCCTTCTGCCGAGAACCCTGCTGCTATATTTAGTTCTGTTGCATCCACGTTTCTAGTTGCTTGAGAAGTCTGCTGCTCGAGTTTCATGTTTCTATTCTTCGAAGAAAAAATATGCATCTGAAGCTATAAGATTTTTCCTGTCGAGCCTGAGCAAGAGATCCAGACTCCTAATGATGACCATTTCTTCTGGTCGCACTGTCTGGTAATTTCATGTGATTTTTTTTTTCCGACTTGCTGATTTGCTCTTCCGAATCTAGATGTGAGAGGAAAAAAAAAACTTATGAATCCGACCACCCTTGAACCCGGCCACGAGACAAACACTTCGTTCTCCGAACTGATGATAAAATCATTTGATGGAGCGTAATCTGACTTTATGCTGAGAGGAAACACCTGGTTACAAGGTAATGTTATATCCCTTAGTTCAAAGAATCAGACTTGATGGGATTCACCCCAAACCCGAGCTGAGTAAATCATGAGGCCTCGGTGGAACGAATCTATCCCCGAGTCGAATAAACACTCGGCCTCGGCGGAACAAAATTCAGCCCCGAGTCGAATAACCACTCGGCCTCAGCGGAATAAAATCCAGCCCCGAGTCGAATAATTGCACTGCCTCGGCGGAACAAAATCTAGCCCCAAGCCGAATAATTACCAAGACTTACACGGAAGGGAAACAAATCAACCTTCGAGGCTCTAATGATTCTGGTGCGGGCGTCCTCTTGCCAGACCAGCGAAAAATAAAAAACGAAGACTTAGAACAAAATTGGTAAAATGTGGGGGTGACTTAGAACAACTCGGATGCCTCCAAACAGCGTCATGTTTGAGGTCTCCAAAACATAATTATGAATCTCTCAACGGCCTCGGCGGAACGAATCCATCCCCGAACCGACACCATGAAGCCTCTGCGGAACGAATCCAGCCCCGAGCCGATGGCACACGAAGGCCTCGGCTGAACGAATCTAGCACGAGCCTAGACACCATAAAGTCTCGGCGGAACGAATCCAGCCCCAAGCCGATGGCACACAGAGGCCTCGGCGGAACGAATCCAGCCCCGAACCTAGACACCATGAAGCCTCGGCGGAACGAATCCATCCCCGAGCCGATGACACACAGAGGCCTCAGCGGAACGAATCCAGCACCGAGCCTAGACATCATTAAGCCTCGGCGGAACGAATCCAGTCTCGAGCCGATGGCACACAGAGGCCTCGACGGAACGAATCTAGCCCTTAGCCTTGACACATATGCAAGTCATGAGGTAGTTACGCTCCGGCCTCGAAAGTCTGATCCTGCCGCGAGGGATTCATGCGCTCCCTCATGCACTTCATCCCTTGAAGTAACTCTGGCCCACTTACAATGAAAAGAGCCAGGTCGCGCGCACTTTACCCGGGGGTTTGATAATGACACTAGTGTTTGGTGTGCCACGGGTTTGGTGCCCTTTTTGTCCTCAAATCATTACATTCGCATCGAGCATGCTAAAAAATATAATGAAAGCAACTTTCATGTTTAATTAACAAACAAGCGAGATGTGCAAGTTTCTTAAAAAAAAAGAGTTTTTTTTTTCATATTTAAATGACATATTGCCCTTCTTACAACTCTTTGCGGACATTTTAAGAAAGGCTTTTACATTTGTTTTCTTCTGCTTTTTGCTTTGCGGTCCAACCGTATCTTCTGATCCGAGCTCTGAAAACTCCCGATGCGTATGCCAGAGTTTGTAAACTTCACACTCAAGCTGGCTCCTGCATCAGGTGCTCCGTTGGGATCCTTCGATCTGAACTTGATCCCAAGGTTTCCGAGCTGGATCACAGGGTCTGCCGAACCGGGCGCTTCGTCGGTGCTCATTTGACAATGTATTTTCCCGGCGCCCGGTGTGTTGAGCGCATCCCTGGATGTTTGGGCGAGGTCTTCAATCTCTACTCCTTGTGGTTCCCCCATGTGCTTTTTACCGTCTTTCTTCCAGTTTGGGGAAGACCGCTGTGGACAAAAGAACCTGACGACGCTGTTCTAGGCTCGCGGCCTGGTTGGGAAGTACTAAATAATATGGAGTCGCCACCCGGTGTGAACCGGGACAAAGATTTAAGGCCGCACTCACCCCTCGCAAGGGAAGACCTCAAACCGTTGGGTTCGCAATGGTCCCTTACTTATGTCACTTGTAATAAAAGGATTTATGTAACAATTTAACCGGGCTTAAATAACATTTATTTCCAAAAATATCATGCTTCTAGATTCATATGCATACATCAACAAGTTCATCACAACATGCAACATCACATGGCAATCTCATGAACATATTTCAATCCTATGATATGGAAAACTAAGAACAACCTAATCATGCTTGAGTACTATCTCATGAACCTATTAACCAAATAACCTGCTAACAGCCTAATCATGCTTGAATACAATCCCAATAACACATAGAATGGATAAATGCATGAATACAAATAATACGGTTGGCTATATAACACAAGAAAGATCAACCAAGAGGCAATTATGCATGAATATGATAAGACAGACTCAGTTCAGTGTGTGCGCGTTCGAGTAGCGTTCGTAAACTCGTTCGAACGGTAAACAGAAGGTTCGCGTTCGTATGGCGTTCGTGAACGAGTTCGAACGGAAATGAGACCTGATGCGTGATAAGGCAAAATGCATGCGCGTTCGAGTTGCGTTCGTAAACGCGTTCGAACGGGAACAGACCTGATGCATGAAATGGGACGCAATACATAAACAACAAAATAAAGGGGGCGCGGCGAAGTACTGCCGTAAAGGTGGCCTTTTAGGGGCTCTTGATCTCTCAAAGAGATGACCTTTAGACCAACATACTAAGCTCATGCGCGTCATATCACATCATGCATACAAACATAAAGACAATCATATTCAACTAAGTATGTCCGATTGAACGTGTCTTGCATCCAACCGAATACACATCAACCGGCGCGGCAAAGCATCGTGGTAAAAGGCTTTAACCCCTCCCCATAGGGGATCTTTCATTACACTTACTAAGCCCATGCGCTCGATTGAACCATGCATAAATAAGCAACAATATTAAACGTAATGTGTCCGATTGAACGTATCTCGCATTCAACCGAACACACATCAATCGGTGCGGCAAAGCTGTAGGGGTTTTTAGGGGTAAATCCGGTAACGCAGCGGAAACGGTGAAAATCATATTTTCAGATTTCAAAACTTTTTCTCGGATTAATTAAATAAACATATTTATTTAATTTTCCAATAATTAAATTATGAAATAAAATTCAAATAAATCATATTTAAGTGAATTTACGAAATTACCCTTCTTAAGGAATTTTGTCCATTTTAGTCTGAAATTGATCTAATCAATTTTGAATGATTCTAAATCATTTCTAAGATGAACTTAGCATGTTCAAAACAGAAAAATACCATAAGCAACATAAATCCCCAATTTGAGTCCAATGGCCGAATGCCTCCATTTGATGGCCATTTGTGTACTTTGTCATTTCATGCTTCAAAACACATCAAGATGTAATCCAATCAACATGAAACTTTATATGCATCATATACACATCCAAATACAGAACATATCCGAAAATCCCCAAATTTGGAATTGGTCATGTACCCTAATTTTTCAATTTCATCAAATTGGACAAATTAGACCATATCAGTTAAATCAATTGTTTCAATCATCATTCTTCCATCCAATACAAGTCTCAACACAATGAAACAACTCAAGATCAGATCTAGGTCATTTAAGAGTGGTTCAACAACTCTAGATTAGCAACATGGTTTCCAAAAACCTTAAAAGAAAGCTTATAACTACAATAGCCACAACCTTCCTTCATTGCACATGCTTCACACTTTACCAAAACTTCCATCAACAAAAACCACAAGAAATAAAGAAAGAAATAACCTGAGAACATCATATGATAAAGCCTAGATCCTAAGGAACAATTTCCTTTCTAATAGCAAGTTGGAAAAACTTACTAAAAATCAAGCTTTCTTTGATTTTTTCTTTCTTTCTCAAGCTTTCCTTCAATTTCTTCAATGGAGTTTTCTTTGCAAAATGACTTAGGTTATGAAATTTGTGAAATGAAAATCAATTTATACTTCAAACAATTTGCCTTGGCCGAAATTGGCTTAAAGGAAAAGTAAGAAAATTAATTTCATTTCAATTTCAAGTTAATTTGTAAAATAAATATCTAAAACTAGTTTATAAATATTTATTAAAGTCAACAATTGCAACTAAGATTAAAAATAATATATCTAAATCATAAAATATTTATATTTCAATTAATTTAATCATTTAACAATTAAATAAATAATTAATTAATTAAATACAAATATATTAAATATATGTATTATATTTACATTAAATATTAAATACATATATACATTTAGTATATTAGTCAAATAACTCATTTTGACTATTAATTAATGTGTATTTAATTAATCAAGTATTAAATATAAATACACAATAATTAAGGAAATGACTATTAGGTCCTTAAGCATGTACTTTGCGTTTAACCTTTAAACGATTTTTATAAATCAATATTATTTATTAAAATGTTGCTCTAGTGCTCTACGAGTATGTTTCATTATTGAGACTCTCTAGATTCAGGTATATCCGTCACGAAATCCAATTTCATGTGCATAATCTATCCACCCGTAGATTATGACGATCACAGATAATCTCGCTGAATCATACAGGTCGAGGTCATTGCATACGTATAATCCCTCCGTCACAGGTATCCAGATAATCCCAGAGATATAGATGTAAACGTCAAATCTCTATAGGTATTATCTCGTCGACGTATCTATTAGCAATCTCTAAATAACATTCGGAACTTACTTCCGATGTATACTGTGGCCACAGATTTAACAGACTGCTAATAATATATGGACTACCTATGCTCTGTACACAGAACTGACGGATCCTATCTTGACACACACATGATATCCTGAGGATCGATCCACACCCAACGAACAGGCGGAGGTCTGATCTAAATAGATCGGTGACGTGACTGCCATCTAAGTGTGGAGGATGTCTCATACATCCACAGTGGTGTCTCAAGTCGAAGGACCACTATGCTACTCAACCCGAGAAGATTCTTATTGACGTTGGCGTACCATCCATTAAGAATCTTCGGTGAGCCGTTCAGTGTTTATCCACTATAAACACCTACACGTCTATACGAGTCTCCATAGACTCATGGTTCATTGGGATAAACCATCGGACCTAGTCACGATATACGACATGTACTGGTCTCAACGGATTTGACTAACCGACCCGTGTTAGCAAATCTTGACCAGGACCTATGTTTGATAATATACATATAGCAGTGACACTTCCCAATGTCAATTACAAACTAACTTTGTAACTGTGTACTGCATTATATATTATGGGGCCTTTGTCTAATATATACATATCACTAAACCACATTTAGTTTCAATCTAATCGTAATCAGATCGAATACGTATATAAGAACAAGAGGTGCAACCATAAATAAGTAATATTATGGAATAAGGGGATGTTCGTATTCATGAATCAGACATAAATACGGTCCGAATTGGCGCTCTGAGCACCAACCCCAACAATTTCTCCCACCTGCTCTAGTGCCAATCCACGGTATCATATACTCATCTCAATGTGCATCGTATGCACATGGCCCTCAAAAGCTCACCCAGTACTTAAGAGGTAGGCAACCAAAAACAAGTCCGCTAGGACATATTGAGTTTGTCAAACAAACTCCATCGTTTCCCATAGTCAGCATCATTCATATTTTGTAGAATCTAAATTATAAATTAATATGAAATGGATGCTATATCTGTATTATGCTACAGCTACTAAGTTGTCCAAGTATTTAGGGATCAAATCCAAAAATATTATGAGGACAACCGCAAGCACAACACCAATTTAAAACTTCTAATTTATAAGGTCACTATGCAACTTCATAAGTCAATACTTTATAAGTTGCATTTAATTCCACTATAAAAGTAGAATCCTTCGTGACACTCCCACTGCATCTTTTCTGACTCTTTATGACGTAGACTGTCTAACGTCATAATTAGTCTCAAAACTAATATGACCCTAATGGTTGCACACTGTATTCTCCATGAATTAGAAACTCGTTCTTAATATCTCAAAGATCACAAAGAACGTGTTTCAAGATCCATCATATGGTCTATAGGATGTCAAAATAACTCGTAACAATTACGATTAAATCAATATCTACATTCTTACATTATAAAGTATTTATTATGTCATCATCAAATGATACATAAGATTGATTAGACATTCTAATCAATATCTCTTTCGAAAAAGGAATCATCCTTTATGAAAAATGAATACTTTATATAAGACACACAATAACTGTCCAACAGTTATACTAACTGTCATACAGATAGCTTAGTTATGTCCTTTATTAGATCATATCTAATGTACGAATAATAGGAGTATCTCACAAGTCTCTTGGTTTTATATCTTATATAAAACTTTATATCGTATATAATAGAGACTACTCCCACTGTTTTCACGGAGTAAAGAAGACTTAGGTAAACCTTTTACCTTACAAACATCTCATTATTACTATAATAATGATAATGTCGTTAAGATATATAACACTAGAAAGTAATATGTACGCTCCCACTAACCCTTCTAATCACATATGTATTCTATATACTTTGACAAGATCAGACAATCTGACGATATCAAAAATAGAGAACACATATTTCTGGAAGACTTATCTGAGTCTACAATAGGCTCTGTAAGTTAGCACACTAAACTGCGATCTCAGCAGAACACAAACTCTAGGGCCATTTCAGAATGAACTTTTCAAACAAGGAAATCACAAATGATCTCTTATTCGAATAAGTCATCCAAAAACGCCACTTTGCATTCTTTAACTAAAATATACAGTTTATTATCAACATTAACCAATATATCTTTAATTGTTCAATTAGTGTGACTAGAGATAAGTTTTCTCAGAATCTACAATAGATTGCTGAGTATAACGTTTCTCACTGTCATACTATAAAGGTCAAACCTTTAATATGCTCACATTGCTTCCGTTGTGCAAACAATTAGCACATATCATGAACTAATTCATAATGAAAGCGTAATCAAGTTCAAAACTTGATCATAGTAAGCTATGAACAATCTTAGATCTACGGTTCAATGGTGAACTTCCAGAATCGATATCAAATATCGCTTCCATTATAAGTTATAGGATAATTTTTCTTCAATAAGAAAACAACTGAACCATTAAGTATCAAATACTCGTGAATGATTCTGTTATCCTATTAGACTTGTACGGAAGATGTATAGGGTTGTTTCATCTTATTAATTACGTAGTTCCATTTATAATTTATCATTCTCACATTTGACTTCAATAAGTCAAGTCTTTTCTACAATAGTTAACATCTGATGTTACACACCAAGTAATAAAACGATTTTATTACTTAGAATCGTAGGAAAGATATTCTATTAAATAGAATACAATATTCTATTAAACAGAATAAACGATAAACTTTTACTTATACCTCCGAGGTGTAAGTAATTTCCATTATATAACTATTATATAAAAGAAACATTCAAATCTTAAACTTTTCAAGATTCAGATTTTCTACCTATATATATCATATATGTAACTGTAGAAATTAATGGAACATTAATTAAATAGATGAATTAGTGTTACTGGAGTATAACCCCAAGAGTATTGAAACTAATTCGGTAACACTCAATATCAAACGAATCAAATCATATAAGATTCGATTGCTCCCACTACTCAATTCCATCAAGATGGAATCGTGAAAGAACAATATTGAATATGAATCATATTCACTAAATAACCTTAGAACTAATTGCTTTAAATTCATACGTTTGATCGTATCAAAGATCTTTGAACAGTTCAAAGACATGTAATGAATTTTAAGGATCAAGTTTTCAAAATTCTTCAGATTGAATATATTTGAACAAGTCAAAAATGTTCAATCTACGTTTCATCAGAACGATTGAAAGTTCTTGATACTTTCAAGACTTTCAATATGTGTTCCTTCAGAAACACGTAACTAAGTTATGACAATTCATCAACTAAGTTACGAAATAAAGAAAACTACCTTAAGCAATTATTATTTATAAAACTACATACATCCAATGAATCAGTTAAATAAATTTGGTGGTCCAATGACAATCATTGGTTAAACGAGATCTTAATCACTTTCCTGAATACAATATTCATTAAATGGATAAGGATGTGTAGTGTGATCTAGTATCAAACCATCATTTACCATACGGAATAAGCATCCAATGCTTAAGTGATTAAACTCATAAAACACCGTTCTAAATTATTTACTTTACCGAATAATTTTTCTTAATGTTTATCTCTATGTCAATGACAATACTAGTTATTATAAAATATGTAACAATTGTTTATAAAGAACAAGTGACTATCCAATAGTCGCAAGTTCCGATATCAAATATCAAAACAATCGTTAACCAATATTTCAAATAACTAGACATGAGATCTGGTATCCAATACCTATAGTTGTAGTATTGTGAAAATCGATATTTTCTATACACAAATATACGCATCTCCTTTCTTTAGCTTTACTATTTGCATTCAATTATTCACAACAATTGTAAATAACTGATTAGCAAATTGTGTCAGACACATTACCTCTAAAGGTAATTAAAGCTTAGAAACGTCATTACTAGATAAACAAATACCTAATAGGGCTTTCTAAATG
This sequence comes from Zanthoxylum bungeanum, assembly GCA_019454045.1. Taxonomy (NCBI): domain Eukaryota; kingdom Viridiplantae; phylum Streptophyta; class Magnoliopsida; order Sapindales; family Rutaceae; genus Zanthoxylum; species Zanthoxylum bungeanum. The sequence goes on along the minus strand of SKCR01045058.1, from coordinate 5,277 downwards.
CCAGTCAAGAATCTCGAGACATGAACTAATTCAAGTCAATTCTTACTGCATAAGAAACTATTGTCTCTAAAGTATTATATCCTAAAGGGGATATCTATCTAGATTATCTATCATGACTTAGAAACTAAGTCACTAACCATCTTTATTTTTGAAGAAAATCGGAACAACAGTTCCCGATGGTTTAGACTAATCTAATAATATCCTAGTCTAGTAGTATCTAGAACATATTCTAGAATAACTGCAACCAAGAGTCTAGTCAGATAACATATCAAAATATGTGTGCAGTAAATAAAAGTTTAATTCTATCTACTATAGAATAAGGAAACAAACAAGCGGCAATTTCCATAATAACATACACTGCCTAAGTTATGGAATATTTTAAACTTAGCAGTGCCTCCCACTATTTTTACGTAATGCCGTAATCCCCAACGGAAAGACGAGAATTCAATAATTAAATCGAATTCCATAATGGGAAGAGGACCCCATGAATATATTTCGACTCACAGCAGAGGCACGGTCTCGCCTACGTATATTCACAGGTAGACAACTAATTGTCAATCACTCACTAGTGACTCCGAGGTTTCGGTCCTGGCCGTTTCTCGTTGTCGCTGCGAAGGCAGGCCCACAAGGAGACGTACCAAGGTTAAAACTTGCCAATGATAAACTCAAGTTACTTGCGTAACCCTGACAGCTAGGGCACGTTCAGGATTCCGCTTTCGCTTGAATTTATCTAGTATCTAATATACATTCGGCATAAATAAATTTCTATCAGCTACATCCTCACAGCAGAGGCACGGTCTCGGATGTAGTCAACGAAAAGATATTTATAAACCGTATTGACAAGACGGACCAAGAAACAAGTATTCCAAATACTAGTTACTTTAAAACCTTATTAAGCTGGGATATTTCATTAAGTGTCATACACCCTAAATCTAATCAAATTAGATTATACCAAGCATGTATAAAGTCAAGAAAACATGATTAAACATTGAATAAAACAAGCTAATCATTTATGGAGGCCTAGAATCAGACTCGCTCTGATACCATTTTGTAGGGGTTTTTAGGGGTAAATCCGGTAACGCAGCGGAAACGGTGAAAATCATATTTTCAGATTTCAAAACTTTTTCTCGGATTAATTAAATAAACATATTTATTTAATTTTCCAATAATTAAATTATGAAATAAAATTCAAATAAATCATATTTAAGTGAATTTACGAAATTACCCTTCTTAAGGAATTTTGTCCATTTTAGTCTGAAATTGATCTAATCAATTTTGAATGATTCTAAATCATTTCTAAGATGAACTTAGCATGTTCAAAACAGCAAAATACCATAAGCAACAAAATCCCCAATTTGAGTCCAATGGCCGAATGCCTCCATTTGATGGCCATTTGTGTACTTTGTCATTTCATGCTTCAAAACACATCAAGATGTAATCCAATCAACATGAAACTTTATATGCATCATATACACATCCAAATACAGAACATATCCGAAAATCCCCAAATTTGGAATTGGTCATGTACCCTAATTTTTCAATTTCATCAAATTGGACAAATTAGACCATATCAGTTAAATCAATTGTTTCAATCATCATTCTTCCATCCAATACAATCAAGTCTCAACACAATGAAACAACTCAAGATCAGATCTAGGTCATTTAAGAGTGGTTCAAAACTCTAGATTAGCAACATGGTTTCCAAAAACCTTAAAAGAAAGCTTATAACTACAATAGCCACAACCTTCCTTCATTGCACATGCTTCACACTTTACCAAAACTTCCATCAACAAAAACCACAAGAAATAAAGAAAGAAATAACCTGAGAACATCATATGATAAAGCCTAGATCCTAAGGAATAATTTCCTTTCTAATAGCAAGTTGGAAAAACTTACTAAAAATCAAGCTTTCTTTGATTTTTTCTTTCTTTCTCAAGCTTTCCTTCAATTTCTTCAATGGAGTTTTCTTTGCAAAATGACTTAGGTTATGAAATTTGTGAAATGAAAATCAATTTATACTTCAAACAATTTGCCTTGGCCGAATTGGCTTAAAGGAAAAGTAAGAAAATTAATTTCATTTCAATTTCAAGTTAATTTGTAAAATAAATATCTAAAACTAGTTTATAAATATTTATTAAAGTCAAGAATTGCAACTAAGATTAAAAATAATATATCTAAATCATAAAATATTTATATTTCAATTAATTTAATCATTTAACAATTAAATAATTAATTAATTAATTAAATACAAATATATTAAATATATGTATTATATTTACATTAAATATTAAATACATATATACATTTAGTATATTAGTCAAATAACTCATTTTGACTATTAATTAATGTGTATTTAAATTAATCAAGTATTAAATATAAATACACAATAATTAAGGAAATGACTATTAGGTCCTTAAGCATGTACTTTGCGTTTAACCTTTAAACGATTTTTATAAATAATCAATATTATTTATTAAAATGTTGCTCTAGTGCTCTACGAGTATGTTTCATTATTGAGACTCTCTAGATTCAGGTATATCCGTCATGAAATCCAATTTCATGTGCATAATCTATCCACCCGTAGATTATGACGATCACGGATAATCTCGCTGAATCATACAGGTCGAGGTCATTGCATACGTATAATCCCTCCGTCACAGGTATCCAGATAATCCCAGAGATATAGATGTAAACGTCAAATCTCTATAGGTATTATCTCGTCGACGTATCTATTAGCAATCTCTAAATAACATTCGGAACTTACTTCCGATGTATACTGTGGCCACAGATTTAACAGACTGCTAATATATATGGATGGACTACATATGCTCTGTACACAGAACTGACGGATCCTATCTTGACACACACAGGATATCCTGAGGATCGATCCACACCCAACGAACAGGCGGAGGTCTGATCTAAATAGATCGGTGACGTGACTGCCATCTAAGTGTGGAGGATGTCTCATACATCCACAGTGGTGTCTCAAGTCGAAGGACCACTATGCTACTCAACCCGAGAAGATTCTTATTGACGTTGGCGTACCATCCATTAAGAATCTTCGGTGAGCCGTTCAGTGTTTATCCACTATAAACACCTACACGTCTATACGAGTCTCCATAGACTCATGGTTCATTGGGATAAACCATCGGACCTAGTCACGATATACGACATGTACTGGTCTCAACGGATTTGACTAACCGACCCGTGTTAGCAAATCTTGACCAGGAACTATGTTTGATAATATACATATAGCAGTGACACTTCCCAATGTCAATTACAAACTAACTTTGTAACTGTGTACTGCATTATATATTATGGGGCCTTTGTCTAATATATACATATCACTAAACCACATTTAGTTTCAATCTAATCGTAATCAGATCGAATACGTATATAAGAACAAGAGGTGCAACCATAAATAAGTAATATTATGGAATAAGGGGATGTTCGTATTCATGAATCAGACATAAATACGGTCCGAATTGGCGCTCTGAGCACCAACCCCAACAAAAGCATCGTGGTGAAGGATTTTAACCCTTCCGATTAGGGGACCTTCCATCGCACTTACTGAGCCCATGCACTCGATTATATCATACACAAATAAGCGACATACCGAATTTAAGTAACAAGAAATAGATAAGCCAAAGCAACACAAAACAAGAGAAGGTGCTGTTTACTCAAGTGGTACGTGGAGTTGTATCCCAAGTACAGACCGCACTACCGTCCATTCGGATTCGGCTACGGAATTTACGTCTGGGTTTCCATCCTATATACCACAAGAGACGACACTCTTCCATTTCATTCAAGCCACAACATGCATCCATAAACGACTCTCATGCGAATAGAATTCAATAATAAAAGAAACAAATATAAACTAATGAAAAAGTGCCCTCAGGTCTAACCTTTTAAATCACCTCTCGGATGTACGGTACACGGTCGTCGGAAGGGTGGATGCTCCGCAACTCTTTCCGGTTCACAGGTTCAATGTTCTCGTTCGTTGTCTTACTGTTTTGAGTTGTCGTCCTCCGTCTTTTGCTGCTGTTTTGACTTCGATTCGCTGCCGCTGCTACTGTTTTGCTGCTGTATTTTAGTTACTGTTTTTGGGATGTTTTGGCTACTGTTTTGGGTGTTATTTTCGGTGGTGTTATGGTGTGGTTCAGGGGCTGTTTAATGTGTGTGTTTAGGGCTGTTGTATGCGTGTTTTAGGGCTGTTTGGGATGTGTTTTTCGGTGAGGTGAATGGGTTGTTCGGGATGTGTTTTGGTCAAGGCGATGGGGGTTCTTTGGTTTGTGATCTTTTTTTATTGAGAGTGAGGGAGAGTTGTGTCTATGAGCTAGCTACGGTTGAGAAGGTTGGTGAAAGACTTTTTTTATAGGCAAAGGGTTAGGCTTGACAAGGAAAGGGATTTGATTTGGTGTTGGATAAGGGAAGTCAAATATTGAGGGGGGACAAATCTTGGCTAGATAGGGAAGGTTGAATATTTAGTTTATATTGATTAGGCATACAATATTTTAAGTTTGGGAATAATATATTGGTTGATTGATTTTAACTTGGTATGATATCTTTTAATTTGGTATGTGATTTTTAGATTTTTTTTTGATTTCACCATGTGTTAAATATGTGTTTTAAGTGGGCTTGGACGTGTGGGCCAAGGCTTGGGCGAATGGGGCTTGATGTGAGGCTAGCAGCAAAATCAGAATTACCGACACCGTTCGAACGCCTCCTCGAACGTGGCACGAACGTCCGCAATCTGCCTGACGTTCGAACGAAGTAACGAACGCAGCACCAACGAAAACAATGAACCTTGTTTATTCTGAATTCCCCTTCCGACGTCCGTTTTCCGCGACCTCCGTGACTTAAAAGGTAGTGTCTCCAAAATGAGACTCATCATAGGGACTTATGTGTAAAAATGCAGTGCCTACAACCGCCTTACCCATTAGCACCCCGACCGATGGGCGTTCACCTCGCCCTTTGGCTGACTAGCTCCCTGACCAGTCCTCCAGCACAAGTAACTTGCGAAGCTAATTACTCTCTCAAGGGGAGCTGTGTCATGACAGTCAAGGATGCAGAGATGTGTTGCACTTTCTACAACAGAGGCAGAATTCATTGAAGTTACAAAAGCTTGCAAGGAATTGTTGTGGATGAAGACATTTATCCAAGAATTGGGTTTTAAGCAGGAGAAGTACATTTTGTACTGTGATAGCCAGAGTGCTATCTACCTTGGTAAAAATTTTACTTTTCACTCGAGGTCAAAACATATCGATGTGAGGTATC